>CAJNDS010002368.1:1085010-1364184 GCA_905221605.1 Symbiodinium natans | reverse complement strand
CGTGCGCAGAGTCGCATGCCTCAGACGACTGAGATGCAAGTGCACTTGTGCGCTGGCCCAGCCACAACAGTGCTTCGCAAGCTCTCGAGCTGCCGCCCGGAAACTGCGTGCTGAGCTTCTCGAACGCTTCAAAGATGGAAATGAGATCATCCTCCGGCGCCTGTCCATGAATCCAAAACACTCCACAAAGTCCAACAAGATGTTCGCGAAGAGGGAGGCTCACGGCTGGAACTCAAAAGCAAGATGCATAGCGCCAATGGCAACGCTCGCCTCTGTGACCTCAGTTTGAAAGCAGCCGTCCGTCAAGTGCGCGTAACGGGTGCACTTTTAAATGCTCTGAGGGGGCAACATTCGCGAACAATGCTGTGCTGTCCACAGAGCCTGCCATGCTGCATCGGATTTCGGATGTCACAAGGTTGATGCGAGATCCCTCATAACTTCAAACAGAGCCAAGAAGCAACATGGATGCTGATACTTGCTCACAGCTGGCTCAGTACTGGTATCACTAGGTCAGGCTGTGGAGTCCATATGAAATGCGTGATTTGATAGGCGAAGGGCTAAGCACTCGTCTCAACACATCGGGATCCGAAGCTGGGATCTGACTTTTAAATGGTGAGCCCATGGGATGGCGGTTTAAACCTTCAGTGCTGCCAGAAACATCTGACAGTCACAAAACATGAAGCATGCAGCGCCCACGCCTTTGCGTTGTTCCTCTGCCGCTGGCTTTTCCTTGTCTGACTGCGACCGCGGTGTTTGCGGTGTCCCATCCTGAAACAGAATGAACACATGCAACGCAGTTGCACTCATTGATGTTCAATTCAAGCTCCTCTTCAAGGATTTGGCCGATGTTCTCCTGCCCGATCTCGAAGCACTGCGTGCACTTCCAAACACAGACACACACTTTCACGCTCAAGCGGTGCATGACAAGCTGCATTCACTCGTCATGGTCACCAAGCGCTGCCACAAAAGCACTGTCACAAGATTGACATGATTCCTCACACACTTCCCCCAACAATCCACGTTGCAAGGATGCGTGGGTATGCAGTTCGGCTATCTCGAGGCGTGAAAAACGTAACAGACCTAACACCTGTGAGGTCCTGTAAGATTTAGTCTTGCCAGCTGCGGGGCCTGGCTTTCTGCCAACTTGCCGGGTACAGGTACGAATGCTTGTGTCCCATCCCATCCAGCTCACGTCAGGAACTACGTTGGTACAACTGAAATAAAATAATCATTGCGCAAACAAAACCACAAATGTCGATGAGCTCAGCGTTTCGGCAACTTGGTTCGGCGCTCTTCAAGCGCATTTTGGGGCTCTTCAGGCACTAACCCCATGCAATGCTAGCGCACGCTCAGGCACAGACTGCACGACTTGCTATCGACTATGATAGACATGTACCGTCAAAACTGCGGCTGATGCACCTACCGGGTGGCCCCATTCCAGCTTGAGCTAGCTGGTTACATTCAAACATACACAGACAGATTCTTGTCAGTGATGGGTAGGATGCCATCATCGAGACTCCATCATGGTATCAGATACCAGATCAACGAGCTGATGGGCCTACGTGCAAGTAGGCAGAATTGCAGGATAATGAGTGCAGTGTAGGTTTAGGATAGTCTTCGTGACTAGACGTGGTGCTTGACCTCGGGTTTGTGACTGTTTTTGAGGTTTCTGGTACTGGAAAGGTGTCTGCTCGCCGGCAGAGCAGGAACATTTGGGAGACTGCGCCCTTTGCAATGCCCGCAGCGCATGTGCTTTCAGTGTAAGACAACACTTTTGAGAGCCCAACGAAAGAGTTTCTTCTTTTTTGGGATCGAGTCCTGCGACGGCTCGTGAGCGAAACTCCTCCTGAAACCTCGGGTTGATCACTTGGCATGGCAAAGGTGAGGTTGTGAGAAACAATGCAACATGCAATCAAGGAGCTCAGAAGGGCTCCCCGCATCTTCAAGTGCGACTGTCAGATCCGCACAGATGCAGGTAAGCAAGACAGAAAGTATTCATGCATGCGCAGTCCCGCCTTCACTCTAGCAATCAGTTCTTGCCGGCAAAATGGCTTGTGAATCCAGTCTGTGCAACCTAGTTCATATCCTGGGTTGATAGCGAAAGAGCTGTCGTCATGTGAGCAGCTCTGAAGCGACAGAACTCTTCATGCGACTTCTGGCATCATACATTCCGAGCTGCCCTTCACCACGGAGCTTGATTGGTTCTTGGCCTTGAAAGCATGGCACATAGAGCAAGCGGTGTAGCTCTGCTTGTCACTTTTGTCCTGCATTCTGTTTGCTTCGCTTGCCTGCCGTCTGCCCACAAGTCAAGGCATCGCCAGCCGTGTTTTGGGCTTGAGAAGTACTTGTGCGGTCAGGAAGGGAACTGCTTGAAGTCTGTCCGATTCTTCCTTCCCGGCAATTGTTGAAGGAGCACCTATTTGCCCGCCCACCTCGCTGACTCTTTCAAAGTGCCCCGAAGTGACCATTCTCACAATTCTCTCAGCTCTCACAACTCTCACATTTCTCACAATTCTCACATCTCAACATGTTTTTAACACTCGCAACATTACTAAACAGTGCTGCGTGTGCTGATCTGCAGTGAGAGCGGGTCCCGTCTTGTTGCACTGGCCAGGCAACGACCTGCAAACCTCCCCTGCCACACGTACCAGTATCGACAAGATACCCTAACAGAATCAGGTCGTTCCTAGCTGGATTCTTGAAACTCATTCCCACCCTTCTTGCCAGAACTACACAGAGAATCAGCAGCAAAGTGTGAGCTAAGCTGTCGGCAGACACCATGATGACAGGAAGTTCGCCGAGCTGAAACTTGCTCTGCAGAGCTTGCAGAACGTCAAAGCCACTCAACCCCGGCATCATCAAGTCCTGCGAGACGTTGTCCCATTACAGTCACTAGTCACTAGTGTCCCGCTAGAGTCGCTAGAGACCTGATGGCAAGTCTCAACACAGGACTCTGTCTATCTCGGCATGGCTTTAGGCTTCATTTGCAACGAGCCGCCAGTAAGAGCAACTGAGGACGTGGATTGTCGGCATCCAAATATTCCAGACATTCCGTCCCACTCATGCAGGTAATCACCCTTAGATGTCACAAAGCCATTGTTTCACTCAAAGCGGGCATCGGTTCTCCGTTTCGCCAAGCCCTCAGCCAAGCAGCTGGAATCCGCTAGGTTCCAGTATGGATCGCATTACCTCCTGGTTGACGAAGTCATCATCGACGGACATGATAAGGTTTTGACCCTCAGCATCCTGAAATCTCACTCATCTCACCGGTGCAGGAGGCAAACAGTCGGCAAACACAAGAGTCCTCAAAGTTGTAGGCTGACATTCCCTCCTGAAACGACAATGTGACAAATGCGATTAGCTCGAAAACTGGCCGAAAGAGCTGCGCCTTCAGAGCTGGAAGTGATGAGGCAGTTGCACTGCCTGCGCCGATTGACAACGCTGTCAAGGATTCAATGTGTGAGAACTTCTCTATCACCCTGGAGGTATGATCCTAAGACTCTAAGACTACACTCTTGTCTTGGTGACTTGGTGGGTATTTTCAAGGCCTGTTGTGCAGATTACGGGGCGCAGGTTGGATCTTCTCGTCTTTTCACTGCAAGACCGGCATCTAGAAACGACTTCATGCAGGTGTCAGTGTCAAGCACTCTGCATGGTTGCGAAGTTCTGTGCTTGCTCAAACCTCCTGCGGGATTAGAAGCTTCCACACTGCTTCCGATACTGGGTAAAATGCCTCCCTCCATTGGTGGAGATGGTCTGGCATTGATTTGAATACCTCACCGGCTTCCAGCGTAGCTGCAGACACGCCATAGACTCCCATGAAAGTAGCAAAAACAACCGAGAGAGCAAACTGGCGTTGGTACGCGGTGACTCTGCATGGCTCCATGAGACTTCAATGCTGCAGCATCAAAGTTGTGTCATTGTGGACAGACAAAGTGAGAGAATCTAAGTCCCGGGTGCCAATCTGCGTGCTCGGGCCAAGCCAAGACGACGGAGGTCCACGAGGCTTTGTACCTGGCAGTGGCACCTGGCACATGCAATGCACACGCAACGTTGGCACGTGCAGTTGCATTTCCTGACTTTCGTGGCTCGTGCCTTCTTGCTTTCCTGCTTGTCCTCGCATCATGGACCGCATCACCGACAAGGCATGCAGGCGTTCTTTTGCATGCAGCCGCAGCGACCTCCTCCTGTGTACTTGCTGCAGCGAATCCATTGCAGGATGGTGGCATGAAAGGTAAGGTGACCTCATTTCCCATGGAGTCTTCGTGCATGGTGCATCACGTCCAAGGATGCTTGGACCTAGTGGCAAGGCCTTCACAACCGCCCCTTTGCCGGTCGGAGGTTCAAACCTGATACCTCGGCTGCTGCAGGTTCGAAGAATCTGGCAAAATGAGAAGAGCCCAAGGGCTACAAGTAAGGCCATGACTCCCATGATGTATCCGTGCAACTTCTCGTACCATGGCAAGTCCCACACCAATTCCATCAAACTTTCCTGAACTCACGATCACGTGTTTATCCTACCTTGCATGCATCATTAGCTCCGATATGCACAGCTGGCGGACGAGGGGAGACTCCTCTCTTTTGAGTCTCCCATTTCGAACAGCTTAGTTTTGCATGCAAGTCCAACTTACTCCACGGATGCTCTCAGCGATGGTCTAGGACATCCATATCAGTTGCAAAGGCACGGTCTCCGCTCTCCAGCTTCATGCCAACACCTAGCAGACGCTTCTCTCATCTTCTCCCATGTGTGAATCGCACGCCACCGTGAAGTGCAGCAGTTGGATCAGAATTGTCGTATTGAGGAGACGACTTAAAAACAAGGAGGGCAAAGCAAGAGGGAAATACAACAAGCCTGTATCTGAAATGGTAATGACTGCGCACTGCTTCTCCTTGTCCTCCTCCACCGTGAAATTGACCTTGAACTACCGTAGATGGCTGATAGGTTTGGTAGGTTTGAAGGGAGCTGAGTGAGCTTCAGCCAAGATACCTCTCCGTCTGCTGTGAACTTGTATGCCTCAGAGTCAGACTGCTCCAGCTCTTTAAGGACTTGAAGCGGTTTTCTGGTTGCATCCAGGTCACGTTCAAAAGGATCTGGATCATCATCTGTGTGAGCGCATACCCATCGCCCGAGATGGTCACACTCGGCAGATTCGTCTTCAACTCAACCTGTAGATCGAAGAGGCTAGAGTGGATCCAGAGGCAGACCCCCGTGATAAACGCGCTTACTCTCACAAATTTACTGGGACCACCGAAGACGCTGAACGCACTGTTGGAGGACAGTTCCTCTGGGTTTCTGCTGAGGGTGGCTAAAAGTGCTGTGGGCTAAGATTTCAGTGGACATGGACTTGAGAGACTTGGCGAAATTTCCCAAAAGATGACCCACAGACTCTACGCTGAACATCTTGACACCGAATCGGAATCGGACCCTGTCAAGGGCCTTGTCCTTCTTCAGAGGCTTGCCGCGCTTGTCCTTGAAAGCTTCGCACTTGGTGATGCAGTCTTGGGCAAGCACCTTACACTTGGGACACGCAGAAAAGTCGAGCATGGTAATTATGCATGCGTTGTGCGCTCTGTACCTCCAGCAAGGCTTACAAGCTTTCGTGCCGGCTGCTCTCCGGCGTCTTTTTCCTCGACCCGCGGTCGCTTTCTGTGTCTGCGCCCGACCTCTTGCGCAGACTGAAAACTCCGAGGTACACGGATTGGACCGTAGGCCCTGCCAGGGTCCAACTAACATGACGTAACAAGCGTTGCGACTCGAACTGAGTGATTATGATTAAGTGCCATTCTAGCTTCTGTAGTAGTAGTCGTAGTAGTAGTAGTAGTAGTAGCAGTAGTAGTAGTAGTAGTAGTAGTAGTCGTCGTCGTCGTCGTCGTCGTCGTCGTCGTCGTCGTCGTCGTCGTCGTAGTCGTAGTCGTAGTCGTAGTCGTAGTCGTAGTAGTAGTAGTAGTAGTAGTAGTAGTAGTAGTAGTAGTAGTAGTAGTAGTAGTAGTAGTAGTAGTAGTAGTAGTAGTAGTAGTAGTAGTAGTAGTAGTATTATTATTATTATTGACACAGGGAACGTGACAGCAAGCGCCCAACTTCAGAGGAGCCCGCAGAGAATCCCGCCTGACCTCCGCTTGGAGGGAACTCCAACCTTTCCCTCCCGGCCCTGCAGGCTGCTTTGTACAACAGCATGCCTTCAACTCGAAGGGCATCAGCGAACTGCCCTATTCTTTTACAAAGTGAACCACAGGAATGGGCACACTATCGATAACGCAGGCCGAAGCACAGATAAATCCACCATCTCACCTTGCTTCTCTGCAGATCGAACTTCTGCGTCGCTGAAGTTCCTGAAGACAGGACAAGCTGCAGACAACCAAGTCCTCGAAATACCTCGACTTGCGTTGCCTTACATTGCCTTGTCATTGCTGCCGAGCATCCAAAAATCCATCAGGTTCGTTATCATATTCACTACTCTCTCCGCCTGAGCTGAACATCAGATGCTCAAGACAAGACAACGCTGCACCGCATTGCACGGCAACGCAAAGCTGGATGTCGGCCGCGCCGCGCTCAGGCTGATCATTCCAAGCCTCAGATGCGAAATCACAGTCCCCATCCCTTTCCCAGGTAAAGCATTGCAAAGTTGTAGGCACGCGGCGGTTTCTGCATGGGACCAGGCTCCTCCAAAGCTGCAAGGTGCAGGACAAGAGCTCAGTCAGAACATTCTGTGGGGCGCTCGGAACTTCAAAAGTGCTAACCCCTCTGTCCATGTGAAACGCCAACGAGGTATTTGCACATCGGCTGAAATAAAACCGCCCCCCAGCAGCGCCGAGACAAGAAAAAACAAAGTGCCGTCCTGCGAAATCGTGTTTGACAGGCCCAAGATGCCATGCAAAGGAGTACGAAGCTCATGAAGTATCCTTCCCTGGCAGCGCTTGGCTGTGAGGTCAAAGCACTTGCAAGAAAACACAGAAACTCTACAAGTAACATTGCAAGCACGATTAAGCCCCCTGAACGGGCTTGCAAAGGGCACAGGGATGGGGCAAGTCAGGGTCGCATCCTCGTGATTGCTGTCGTTTTGTACAGTGATGCCACTTCTCGTTTAACTCTGTGTGTGTGTGTGTGCTGTTTTCGTTTGTTGTTTTCCTTAGGAAACTGTGTTTTTTGCATGTCTTTCATTCTTTCCCTGGGCCTTCGCATTTCTATATTTAGGGTCAAGGGTTAGGGTTATTGTTTTGTTCGTGGCTCGGGGTTTGTAAACTTAGTCCACGGATTGCTTAAGGATCTTTGAGGTTTTAGGATAAGGGAACGGTGCCCCGTGGCTGTCCCAGCTGGTTGTCCAGCGTCTGCATCCTCTGCGCAAGATCCCCCCACCCTGTTCTCTCGGCACGGTCCGTCGCTTCATCGGCCGACGGCGTTCTGGGGCCGCCAACATTAAACGGCCGAGCTGGCACAGCATCTTCTTTATCTTCTTCATCCTCTTCATCTTCTTCTGTCCCCCCTACAGGCTGCCAGGGCATTCCCTCAAGGCTTAAGGTCTTTAACTTTAACTTAAAGATCAACGGGGATCGGGCCGGTACCGGTATAAGCCAACGTTTCGTTATTGGCAGTTTTCCCTGGTACGTCCGAGGTCTTTTAGGTCGTTTTCCCTGTCAAAGCCTAAAGCATTGGGATGCGGAGAGGCTAAGCTTTGAAACAAACCTGACCACTGAAGCACTCCCTCCCAAAAACAAACCGACGCCGGGCACATGAAGTCAAACGGAGATTGTTGGCAGCAGAGATTCGTCGCCACCTGTTCTTAGGCCCATGCCTTCATGCGGTGGTTGGTGACATCCGTCGATCGTGTAGCGCCTGGGAGATCACCAGACGGCAGGATCTGACCCACCGCCAGAGCCCCAATGACCTTGCGTCGTGTGGCACGCAGCGCAGAACATCTCCAACCCCGACCATGCAAGGGTCGTGTTGTCATTACAGTAATGCATGTCAACCTCAAGCCGCCATAGATCGGCAAGCAACCCCCCTTTCCCCCCCTCCCCCCCGCGTGCCTTCCCGGTGAAGCTAAACTGCGGAGAGAAGCCCACCAGCATTTCCATTGCGGGCGCCAGGGTTATCCTTGCGTCTCTGTGTGACACCGAATACGCCACATTAAGCCACAATAAACGAAACCATATACAGCTTTTGACCCTGCAGTGAAGGCTCCGCACGGCTTGGCCAAAGTCACCAGCAAGGGCAGCATTGGCAGCTGTTTCTGCTCGACTTTTCGATTCCGCTCCAAGAAGATCCAGAAGCTTAGTCCTTGGCGCTGCAAGTGAAATTCTCAGAATTTTCCCATTATGCTGTTCATTTGCCCCTTGAGCCCAAGTGGCCCAGCTACTTTCTCCTTCTCTTCGCCGCTTCGATCGGCCAGGAGGTGGTTCCATTCAGTAACGCACCTTACGTTCCGCAGGGCGGGTTCCGACCAGCTCAATGATAACTCGCGGAGCAACAGAGGACATGACCGCAAGAACAGCCCCACAACATACATCAATACACCATACCCAGAAACGTACATCAAAGACGAACAGCATGTACAACAAAGGTGCCGCCAAAAAAAAAAAACTATGCGGTCTCCACAAGCATCCCAAACGCGAGGCGAAGTATTTGCTGCTTCTTAGAACTAGTGCTGCACATACTGCAGCCAGTTCTTGCTTTCTTCTCGGACCCTCGGGGAGTGGCAAAGGCTTGCTGAAAGTCGATGGCCCTTTGACTCCCCAGGAAATCCCAGGAACCCTGTCAGCAGCATCCGAACTGCATGTTTCGCTTGGGCCTTTGTTGTGGGTCCACCATGGCACTATACGAAGCTGCCCTACCCTGAAAGCCCCAAACAATAATTCCCCAAAGCTCCGATAAAGCCCGAAAAGCCCCCACATGCCCCCACAAAAACCGAAACCTCAAGCGTTCGAAAATAGGCCTACTGGGTCTACCGATAAGCCTCCAAAGCCTAAACCCCATGCCCAAAAGCTCAAAACCCTGAATCCCTAATCGCATTTCTCAGACCCGAGTTCAGACCTAAGTGAAGCGGAAATCAGTTCAGATGTCTGAACTGCAGGCTCAAGTGAAGCGTGATTTCTAGGCCTAAGTGAAGCGGCGGTTGCCGTATTTTGCACCACTGCCTAAAGTTTGGGCCTAAAGGGCCGGAAGACAAGTAGCAGATTGGAGTCGATGGAAAAGATGGCCGCATTAGCTCGATCCAGTTGTTCGGCGGCCGCGGTCTTGGAGAAGATGAATAGGTTGCCAACCGACACACATGCAGCCCACAATGCATCCACCCCACACACATGCAGATTCCTGTTTCTTGTGAGTCAAGAAGGTGCAACTTGAGCAACAACATCCAAAAGTGCCGAGTGGCTCGAATCCAGTCTGCCTGACATTGATGCCGAATGCAAGCCTAATCGCATGTGAGACTGCCACCTTGCCACCTTGCCTCTCCCAATCTCCGATCAACTTCTGCTGCGTCTTCGAAGCTTCCGACGGCGCCAACAATGCTGCCAGTCGCTGAACGCCATGGAACCACACTTAACCAAGCATCCTGAACACAGGTAGTGAGTACAATGGCGACTCAGAAACTCCTTCAGCATGATGCGTAGCAAAGTAGTACCCACATGCACGCATGAACGGTTCAGGCTTCCTTCGTCTTCCCACCTGCGTCGAGAGGTACGGTCATTCCACATCATTTGCATGCCCACTCAGACATGCTAGTAACTAGATGCCACTAGTCGTCACTGAGGATTAGTCTGACGATGTCTGACGTCCATAGCCAAGTCCTCAGGCAGGCGCTGGCATGCTCAATGCTGACGTTGAAACGCGGGATGTCGAGGCCACCTGCAGCAAAGCCAGCTTGCGAGACAGTCACCCTCTGTGTTGAAAGGCGCGCTGAGCTCTGTGACAAGAAGCTTCGTTTTTGCAAAGCGACGGAGGGCTTGGTCCAGCCCTTTCTTCATGCTGCGCTGGAAGCTCGCCTGGGAGGCTGTTGGCTGGTAAATGGTCCCCTCTCTGGCCCTCTCTGTTGTTCTCTGAGCCCTTGTCACAATTGAGCCAAGCGGCGGAAACGCAGAATGTCGCTTCTTTTCCTTTGGCCTGCAGTCTTGGCCCCATCACACACGAGCACAGAGCGGAAATATGTGAAGACACTATGAGCGCATTTCCCAAAATAGGGGTACCCCTTTTATGCCCCAAACAGAATGGAGTCAGCTTACAGGGATCCCCAAAAAGGGCATCCTTATTTTCGGAAACCCCCATGAATGCATGACCGCGAACCTGGCCCACGATGTATCCACTCAATTTCCTCGTCTCGCAGGCGCTGCATATTGTGATTTTTACCAAGTCTTACGATCTGAGAGGGGGGCCAAAACCCTCAAGTTGCCTAAACAGCCAGCAGCATGGGTCTCACCTTCCTAGTTGCTGCCCAATGCCGTACTGCAAGCTGGTCCGTGTACTGTTCGGGCAACCGTATCACTGTATCTGCTTGCAAAATCTCGACCTCAATGACTTCGAACGGACACTTGCTGCCCACTTGGCTTACTTCACGAGTCACGGCTACAGAAGACATCAGTACACCATGTCATTCAGCGACGACAGGTGCTCGTCAGCCCTCAGCTTGGAGCTGCATTAGAAGAGTGCGGAGTTTCCTGTGTATTACTTGTGTATTCCAGTGACTCCAGTGACTATCGAGGGACACTTTGCACAAGTACCTTGCGGCGGAATCGTGGTGGGCATCAAGCTGGCTCTGGCGCCTCTCCACAGGTGTACTCGGCGGGTGGTGAGTATCGCAGGAAGGGCGGGAAGGGGGTGAGGCGAGCACAGGGTGGGAAGGGTGGGAAGGGGGGTGGGGCGAATCAGCCAAGCATGACTCCGCAAACATGAGGACAAATCAGAAAACAAGAAAGGGCAAATCAGAAACCAGCAGGGCGCGAATCAGCAAACCCACCCCAACCTAATCGTTGGGGGAACCTAACCTAACCTAACCTACATGTACCCCAACCGAACCGTAACATGCCCCAACCTAGCCTAACCTGACCTAACCTAACCTAAGGTAAGATGATAGGGTTTAAGAGTGTGCTTTCGAAGTCAAAATCACGAACAACGCGCAAGGCATCTGCGCATTCTGCTACTGCAGGTCCGAAAGAAACCCGAAACCCTAAAACTCTAAAATCCCAAGCCCTAAGCCGCTAAAAATCCCTGAACCCTAAACCCTAAAGAAACCCTAAGCCTAAGCCCTAAAAAACCCAAATCCCAAAAAAAAACGAAACCCGAAACCCAGCCCTAAACCCCAAAAAACCTAACCCCTATAAACCCCTGAAACCCTTAAAAAGCCCTAATCCCTACAAACCCTAAACCCTCAAAACCCCTGAACCCTAAACCCGAAAAACCTGGACCTAAACCCTAAACCCTAAACCCTAAACCCTAAACCCTAAACCCTAAACCCTAAACCCCTTCTAAACCCCTAAACCCCTTCTAAACCCCTAAACCCCTAACCCCTATGCGGAGCTGCAATTGGTATTGTAGAAAGGAGTTAGTGTTGGAAGTTGGAAGGGTTAATGAACCCGGTAATCGTATTTGGCTCAAGATGGGCTTGAACAGAAAGCCACAAGTTCAAAAAGTAGTGCCTGGGTTCTTAGGGTTTGGTAAGGGTGTGGATTCCTTCCCCCTTTCCTTCCCCCCTGGGTTGCTCTTATCCGTGTTCTTGGTTGTTTCTTGGTTCGATCTGGGAAATATAAGTTCAGGGCGATTAGGGGAGTTGATTTCCTTCCTTGGTTGTCCCCCCGTAGGTTATGAGCCCAAATTAGGTTCCCTGCGGTTAAGTGTTCTTTCAAGGTTTTGGGATCAAGAAGCAATGCCTTCTCCGAAGCGATGGCTCCAACTTGCCTCGGATGGTGGACAAGATGGTGGAGCTGGAAATGGTGCAGCTGAGTCTCTGGGTGAAAGATCGGTGTTGGAAGAGGTGATTCCCGACGCTGAAGTACATCTGGAAGAGGCCTTGGTTGCAGAAAGCCCCAATGCGGGTATGAATCCCAATAGGGATATGGTTAGCAATGCTGAAGCTGAAGGACGTGCTGTTTCTGTACCGCCAAAGCCTGGTGAAAAAAGGAACTGGGATGCGACTGGTGGCATAGATCGTGAAATGGAGGTGACTGTTTTACGAGTGTTACACAAACACGGGTACCAGCCGTCGTCTTCGACTTCGGGTCGAATGGTAGACCAAGAGTCTCAGACCGATCTGATTGGAGAAGTGCTACAAGCGACCAGGAGGCCGTTGAACAAGATCAAAAAGGGTCCATCTTCGAGTTCCCAAGGTGGTGGAAGCGGTCACAAACAGAAGGGTGCGGACGGCTTTGAAGCTGCACCTGCTGCTGAATACGCCATGGGGGAGGAGGAGATCCTACAGATGGAGGCTGAACGGTTGCGACAGCTGTCAGAAGAAGAGGACGAGATGCGACAGGTTTCTGAAAGGGACGGTTTTCGGAAAGACGAGCATCTGATCCAAGCGTGTGATGGCACAATGTGGGAATTGCACCTCCATGAAGATGGGAGACAATATTATTACTGCCTGGATACGCACGAAACCAAGTGGACATTGCCGGTGGTAGGTGAAAAGGTGAAGAGTGACGAGGCGGTTGGGTCTCCTTGGGCAATGAGCTGGAAATGGAGGCGGCACTGGATTCTTCATCCTCTACTCCGAAGACTGAGTCTACGAGGGCATTCCAGGGTAGTGTAAATAGTTTAGGTGAAAAAGATTTTTCCTCTACTATCAGGGATAGCGGTCCTAGGGCTGATGGTGACGCCCCGACCTCGGGTTCTCCTGATGAGGAAGGGATTCCTGGGAACCAAGCCAACATCGCTGGAGCTCAACACCTGGATCGGGAAGAAACAGAAGCGCTTTCTGAGGGTGGGGCAGCGATGGAATTGGTGGATCCAGAAGAGAAAATGCCCAATGAGGTGATCGGAACTGTGTCGGCTGCAGAAGAGCGAGTGGTGGATGTGGTACCTGTTGTTCAGGAAGGTGGTCCTGGAGATTCGGAGGATGGAGAGAAAAAGTTGTGTGTTACGACTGAGGAGGTCTCTTCGTTTGGTGCCAAGAATTCTGCCATTCAAGGGGAAAAAGAAGCTTCTGGAATAGCTGGAGACACGGATGATCTGAAAAATGAGGCCTGGAGCGCCAATGATGCGCGGGTTGATGCGCCAGATATTACCTGGAGTGCGAAGGAAGCACGGGTTGAGGTGCATGTGGTGGTACGTTCCACGGGCGACTGCAACAATGGGGCGCAGGTCTCCGCAGCAGCTGATGATGGAGGTTCACAGGTGGACGCACTGGTGCAACCTGAAGTTAGCAGCGAGGAACGAAATGACAAGGGCTACACCGGAGCCAATGAGGCAGCTGTGGTCAATGATGGTGGAAATTCTCCTTTGGAGGCCATGGAACCAAAGGAGCCTGCGGTGGAAGAAAGCGTGCCTGCCGTGGATGATCGACTCAATTGCCCTGCAGTGGAAGAAGATTTGCCTGCTGCAGAAGGTGAGACAAAGGACTCCAATGATGGGTCCACTCCCATGAAGGGAGAAGCGTTGCCGTCTGGAAGTTCACCGGAAGTCGACACCGAGCGAACTACAGCAGATGAGGCAAAGCCGTTGGCGGAGAAAAAGGGAGGTCCTGAAATCCAGGAGCACAAAAAAGATGAGCTTGTGGGACTCGTGGAGCAGGACGAGCAGTGTGACCCAAAGGTGAAGACAAAGGATGCGCCAGGAGCCGATGATACAGAGATGGTTTCTGAAGAGCGTGTAAAGAAAGTGCCCCGAGCGGGAGCCTTGGAGTCACCTGGGCCACATTGCTATCAAGAGGGAGATGAGATCATGGGTCTAGTGCGCTGCATCAATGGGTATGGAGCCTTTTTGGACCATGGGGATATGAATGTATTGATTCCTGCAGAAGGGAACAATGCATATCAGTTCAAGTTTGGTGATACTGTCAATGGAACAGTGAAACGAGTGGAAGATGATGGTACCATAATCTTGGACACCTTTCTGGTTTTGGAAGAGGACGTGGAGGACTCTTCTTCGACGCTGCGGAAGTGGAAACCCAGCGGCTGGAGTACGTGGTGGACGGATTCATGGTATGCTGGTCAATGGTACCAAGATTCCAACGGTCAATGGGACTGGAAACAGGAGGAAGAGCAATCCGATGAAGAGCTTGTGGTACAGGAGTTGTCTTCTGAAGAACGAAAAGAAAGGCAACTTTATGGAGAAAAGATCTACAAAGCTCTTCTGGAGAATGGAAATGAAGAGGAAGCCTATGTTGGCAAAATTACTGGGATGCTGTTAGGTCGGCCGATGGAAGATTTACAGGAGTGTGTTGCGGATCAGGCATTCCTCAATGCGGAAGCTCGGCGCGCGTATGGCATCTTGCAAAATGATGGTTGGAAGCCTGATGGTACAGAAAGCACAGGCTTGGGGAAGTTAACCACTTTTTCCCGAAAACAGTACCACAACGCGCTTTTCGAACTGGCATGCAGAAAAAGGAGATTTTCTCGACCAGTTGTGGGTGAAGCGGTGGCAACGGTGCTGAATCAAGGGGAAGATGAGTTTTGGAACGCGCTTTGGTTGGACACCAAGCTATTTTTGCAGGAGCTTGATGGTGCAGTGCAATCCATGAGCAAAAGGGAGAACAAGCCAATGGAAGCCTACATGGATCCTGACCAGTACAAAAAGGCTTACATGACACCAAAGACGGTGTTGTCACCTGGTTACAGCAAGCTGTGCAGGTTCTTCAATAAGGGAAGGTGTCGCAATGGCGATGGGTGTCCCTATGAGCATCGTCGGTACGGTGAAGGTTGGCCAGAAGGGGGGTCAACTGATCCAAAGAATAGCCAAGAAGCAGATGATGAGGACGGGAACATCGGTGACCCTCCCACAGAGGAAGGTACAGTGGATGAGGCACAGCAGGAGCGGGAGGATTTAGCCTTCCGGGCCAAGTACAATTTTGGCAAAGGTGCATCAAAGGGTGAGCCTACGTCAGGTGAGCCAAAAGGTCGGCTGTGTCTGTATTACAATCAAGGTGGTTGTAAATATGGGACTGCATGCAGGTACCTTCACAACGATGATGTAGCATTGGAAGGGACTTGGGAGCCCGGCAAAGCTTGGGACAATGCTTCCAGGAAGTCACTAAGGGACGCAGGGTTCCACCATTGCTGTTTCGATTATTACCTCAGAGGACGTTGCCGGAAAGGGTTAAATTTCTGCAAGTACTCCCATGACGAGATGTCAGAGGAGCGGTTGTCGCTCCTGAAACACTTGGTACAGGTGGCCAATCAGGTCCGGTTTGAAAAAGAGAGAGGATGGGAGCTTACGGATAGAAGCACTTTTCAGCCACCTGCGAGTGGGGGAGCTGAATCTTCCTCATCCTCGGCACCAAAAGCGCTGCAAATGACCAATGTGTCACAAAAAGATGGTGAAAAAGGTATTCTGGATGAAGTAGAAGCTGATGAGCAAAAGAATTCGGTGGCTGCATCCACTAGTACTCAGCTTCACAATCCGGAGGAGCCGATTGAAAATTGGATGGCTCGCAACGCACACCTGTGGGTGTATACCCCTCATGTAAGTGAGGTGATGATTACGCTTGGTGTGACCAATGTGTCGGACTTGCAAGAGTTCATCTTTGTGGAAGATTTGGTTGACAAAGGGATCAACAAAGTGACCGCATGCAAAATTCTGCAATTGGTGGGTGAGGTCCGATATCGACCGGGAGGACCGGAAAAGGCAGTTCCTTCTGATGCATCTGTACGGGTACAACAATCTTCTGGGAACAAAGGGACTGGAAGAGCGGCGGTGCGAACCCTCACTCAGGTGCGTGAAGCTGAAGACTCCGGTGCAAAAACTATGCCGAGAGGTTCCTATCGGGAGCTTTTTGATAAGGTCAGGTACCGTGATGGTTGGACGCTTGCGCAGAGGTCTCCGTTGTGCGTACAGAAGCTGCGGTTGGTGGGAGTTGGAATGCCGCCGGTGAATCCACCAACGAAAAAGTATCGGTCAAGATCAAACCCTGTAAGAAGGGGAAGGCCCTTGCTGGACAAAAAACAGGTGCGACAGGTGCCACGATCTCGGTCACAACGACGAGTGCAACTGGCGGAAGTGGTGGAAAAACCGAAGCCACTGGAGCCGGTGAAACCTCGTGGTGGTTTGTCGTATCCATTCAGCAGAGCGTGGGCAGATGTGGTGGATGATGATGACCAGGCGGAGGCTTTGGTCTCGTATGCCGCTTCCTCAAGCGATTCAAGCGAGGAGGAGACCAATGCGGTACAACGCCTGAAGGAACTCTTTTTGCAAGAAAGGGATTCGTGGAGAACTGCGAGTCGTGGCAATGTTCCACAAAGTGGTTCTTCAGGCTCCAATGCTGGGCCGAAAAAATCGGTTCACCTTGGCGAAGGGCGCGACAAAGCGTCGCGGGGGGAGACCCGCCAAGAAGTGACTTCACAAGTTTTTTCGCTACCACAACCTTCTCGTCGAGCTGAACGGTCTCAAAAAAGAACAAGGGATGGTTCAGTTATGGTTGGTTCGCTGGCGGTGGGCTCCACGGATGAGGTTTTACCTGGGCAAGGTGCTGCTGGACAGGTGAATGTCTCTGAAAGCGCTCAAGTTCTTCCTGGGCATGAAGTGGCTGGACAGGAGACGGCGCCGGAAGGAGCAGTACAGATTTCTGGCGAGGAGACCGACCAAAAAGAAGGAGAAGGCGGGAGCAATGATCTCCGTGGTAATGATGCGAAGATGTTGGATGGTGGTCCGGTGAGGAGTGACCTTCAGCAATTGCTGGTGAAAGGCCTTCTGACTCGAATTTATTGGAAGGTTGCAGTTGGCAAGTTGCCAATGGGGCAAAGAGATTGCCAAAAAGGGTCCAATAAGATGGATCGAAATTTGGTTATTAGCATGTCATCCGAGGGTGCAAGCGAACAGGATGAGAACCTGGCACTGGAGGACGATGCTGATCAGTCAATGGGAGACGGTGCAATGGTTATGGTGTATGATCCAGGAACGCTGATCCAGTCGCCAACAACTGATTGGGTTATGCGTCGCGGTCTGACCGATCGTACCGTCTGGCCAGCAATGGCGCACCTGGCACAGAGGATATGTGCTGAAATGGTTCAAGTGGATGAAATGAATGCCCAGCTAGGGACTGGAACACTCCTTTTTCAAAGGAGAGATCAAGGACATTATACTGACCTGCATCATTCGTTCCATGACAACCCGTGCTTGCCGGCGGTGGGGAATTACCCTCTTTCGGTGATGGGTACCTTGTTGTCTCCTGGTCTGGAAGGGGAATTCAAGAATACGGACAAGTTTGGTACTGCTATGGAGGCAATTGCCTATGATTGGAGCCGCAGTCCAGGCATGGAAGTTCATATTGAACTTATGGCGAGGGTAGCCAAAATGGTTCACCCATTCCTGAATCTGGGAGCACAAGGGTCGGTGATGGTTTCAGAATTTCTCTGGCAGCGCGGGAGGGCTCGGTTGATGGAGTTTCTTCAAGCGGCGACTTGTGCGGACCAATTGGAGGCTCTCTGGAGAAGGATGGACGACGATGCGGATGAGGAGGTGGATCCTTCGACAGCGATGCTGGAAGTTCTTGGACTAGAGGATGCGGTGCTTGATCAAGGGAACAATGAATCCCTTATTCCCATTGAAGATGCTGGAGGTGAGACAAGCGGTGACACTGGAGGGAAGGGCAAAGCGCCAGAAGTTTCTCCGGAAGAGGAGAAATCCAGTGGGTCATCCAGACTGGCGGACACAAGGATTTTCTTGTGGTCAGTGTACTCCCGCGTGGCTTCGAATTTCTCTATGCAGGACCGCGCTACTGGTAAGATCTTTGACAGCACCAAAGGATATCCTGGTGAAGGACCAAACAATGATGACAATCCTTCCTCTAAGGAAACTTTCCCTGGATTTCAGAAGACTACCTTGACGAAGTGGTGTCTAAAAAGATGGAAAGGTCTTCAGAGATGGATGGGTTTGTTCCGGGAAGTGAGGGATCATTGGAAAAGGTAGAGGTGGAGAATGTCACTGCCTCTAAAATTCTTATGGCTCTTTGGAAGAAGGGACATAGAGTGGGGTTTAGAAGGTTGCGTCGTTTGAATGCATCTGGATGCAAGGTTGGAGCAATGAAACGTCCAATCAAAAGGGCGCAGAAGATTGGCGCTAGGAAGGCCTTCATGAAGATGTTCAATGTTTTTGGATCGTCTCAGCATGGCTCAGGAGTTGGCGGAAAACCGATCATGAAGGTGGTAGGACCAAGGCCAGGTTTTCCAGCTGTACTCCAAGCACCAAATACTGATAGCACGTCGGGTGAAGGGAGCAGTCCCCAGGTACATGGCAATGTTCATGTAGAGCACAGTCGCCCTATGGACCGGTATGAGGCAGAGCGCTTGGAGAAGAGGAAGAAGGGTTTCTGCTATTGGTTTGGCAAAAGGAAAGATCGCTGCAAATTTGGTGACGACTGCAAATTCATCCATTCCGAAGATGATGTGGTGCTACATTCATATTGGTGCAAATACTATGTGGCAGGGAGAGAATGTTTCGCTGGAAAGGATTGTGGGTTCTCGCATGATGCAACTGGTGTGAGGTGCGTCCAGTTTGCTCGGTCTGGGAAGTGTCGATTTGGTGACAGGTGTGTCTTCGAGCATGGTGTTCCGTTGGAAAAACAGAGGCCAAGGTCTCCAAGGACGCCCCTAAGGGATGGTCCAAGGAGAAAGTCTGGTGCAAATGGTGGAGAAAAGGAGATCCCTCCTGAACAGTTCGATGATGATGAGGAGGATTTTATGGTTTATGACGAAGAGACCAAGATGACGGAACTGTTGATGGAGGCGATTTCATTTCTCTCCGGTGGCAAGCCAGATTTGGCTCGAGCAGAGGCGGACCCATTGTTCAAACTCCTGAAGTTCACTGGAGATGCTGACCAAATGGATCAAGTATGGGTTTCGTGGACCACTGAAATGTTGTCAGTGCTGGAACTTCTCGAAGTAGTGAAGTCGTATGATGTTTCGCTCGCGGAGGTGGAAGAATGGGTCAATGACCTGAGGATATGGTATGAGCGAGCCAATTTGGGAGAAGAAAAGGATCCCAAAAAAGGGAAAAAGAGGTCCCTAGAAGGGGAGTCCAGCAAAGATATTCCTGCCGAAAAAGAAGTGGTTGAGACTTCGGAGACGGAGGTTGCCGTTGAGGAGGAGAAGAAAAAGGTAAAAAAGAAGAGGAAAGCTGCAGCTATCGAAGATCCTTACACTCTCATGGTTCCAAAGCCGAAGAAGATGCCGACGATCATTGAGAAGGGTGGATCAACATCCAATGTGGTGGCTTCTGCAGTGGAAAAATCCTCGAAGACGCGCACAAAGTCAAATGTCGGTGGAAAGACAAAGAAGAAGGAGAAAAGTCAGAGTCCCAAAAAAGAAGAGGTGGTAATGGTGCAAGATCCTGAGGAAAAGGATCGTCCATCCGATGCGGAGGCACCAGGGTCTGCCAATGCGAATGAAGAGCTGGGTCAATCTTGCCAGGCGATTGAGGACGCAAAGAGAGAAGGATTGGTATCCTCAATTCAAAGGGGCATACAGGATCCTATTCTTACGATTTCGGACCTGGAGTATATTCTGCTGCAACTTCACCTCAAGATTGCCAACAATCGGAAAAAGAAGTGATTGGATGGTATGGATGAAGGGATGGTTTTTCTCTTTCTGGAGACCGGTGCGCTGGAACAGCCAATGTGCTGACAATGTGGTGGTTACTATTAAGGGTATGGAAATCCCTGATAGTAGGAGTCAGTAGCTTTTCGCGTAGCGAAGACCACGGTTTGTGGTGAAGAAGGCCAAGGAGTCTTCAGTGATGAGAGGATCAAGGTGAAAAAAGATTCTCTATGGGTAGTAGGTTAGCCAATGTGCTATAATTCCGTCCTGGAAGACGTTAAACCACAATTTGCATTTCAAGCAGCTGGCTGCTGCCGTAATGGCAGTTTTTGGCCAAAAGATCTGCATCTCCAATGTGTCCTAGGAAATCCTAGGACAGGGGGAGTGCGGAGCTGCAATTGGTATTGTAGAAAGGAGTTAGTGTTGGAAGTTGGAAGGGTTAATGAACCCGGTAATCGTATTTGGCTCAAGATGGGCTTGAACAGAAAGCCACAAGTTCAAAAAGTAGTGCCTGGGTTCTTAGGGTTTGGTAAGGGTGTGGATTCCTTCCCCCTTTCCTTCCCCCCTGGGTTGCTCTTATCCGTGTTCTTGGTTGTTTCTTGGTTCGATCTGGGAAATATAAGTTCAGGGCGATTAGGGGAGTTGATTTCCTTCCTTGGTTGTCCCCCCGTACCCTAAACCCTAAACCCTAAACCCTAAACCCTAAACCCTAAACCCTAAACCCTAAACCCTAAACCCTAAACCCTAAACCCTAAACCCTAAACCCTAAAAACCCAAACCCTAAAAGCTCTAAGCCCTACACCCTAAGAACCCCTGAGCCCTAAACCCAACAGACCCTAAACCCTAAAAACCCTTCAACGTCGAACCCCGAAAACTCTAGACCCTAAAAACCTAAGCCCAAAAACCCCTAAACATAGGCATATTTTTTCAAACCCATCATGCGAGCATTGTGTTTTCAAATGGGGGGGGGGGGGGGGTGGGGGGGGTGGGGGGGGGTGGGGGGGGTGGGGGGGGGGTGGGGGGGGGGGGGGGTGGGGGGGGGCTGCCCCCCCCCCCCCCCCGAAGCGAATGCCGTATGGGAAATCGCGGACTTGCACCAACGCAGTTCATCGAGGAATGTTGACAAAGGTGACTGAGTCAATACTTGTTAGGTCGCAGAATCCATGTTCAGGAAAGCGTCTCCAGCTTCGGCGTCCATTCAAGAATCTTGCACTCTTTGTCAATACAGAACCTGGGATGAGCCCAAGAGCGTGCCAGAACTTGCCTTCTTCCCCTCTGTCTCGTCTTTCCTTCCTTGCTTTCTTCCTTGCTTCCTTCCTTCTTAGTCTCCCTCTCTCTTTTGTTTTCTTCAGATCCGGGAGGCACGGCGAGGCCAGTGGCGGCCAACGCGCCCGAGAGATGCTCTGCGCCACCGGCGTCCGCGGCGGTGCCTCTCGTGACAGCAAGAGAGGAAAGACAAAATTAAGAGCAAGAGAAGAGGAAGCAACAACGGGGCAAACTCTCTCTTTACTCGCTTCTTTTCAAAGATGAGAAGAAAAGGTGACAAGTATCTTTGTCGCTTTCTTTCTTTCTTTCTTTCCAGGGGCCCCTGGTCTCTTTGCTCGCAGTCTTGGTCTTTCTTCCTTTGTTGTGGGGCATCGGGGGGGGTGCACTCCCCGGCTTCTTGTGATGCCGGGTTAAAACCAAAGGGCTGGTTAACTGGAACCCAAAATACCCCCCTGCCCACTCTCTCTCTTTCTTCTTTGCCTTCTCTCTTCCTTCGTTCCATCCTTCCTTCCATCCATCCTTCCATGCTTCCATGTTTCCATGCTTCCGTCCATCCTTCGATCCTTCCTTCCTTCCTCGGTCGTGGCCCCCCCCCCAGATGAGGGTCTGTTGGTGAGACGGTTCCAGGAACCCCATGTTGTTTTCAGAAAAAAACTGTGGACCATTTCTTTGGCGTCTGTTGGAAGAGTCTTTTCATAGTCATCTCCACTGCCTTCAAAAATTTATTACTCAATCCAAAACCCGAAAATCGGCGAGTTGAAGTGAAGGAACCCACTCTCTCTCCCTTTCTTCTGAAGCAGCCCTTGGAGCCAAGAGAGTGCACTTCTTCGAACCATTTCGGTGTGCCTGCAAGAGCCTTAACCTCGCTCATGTCTTGGACTGATATCACAGCCCCATTGATCTTTCCTGCATGGCAAGGTCAGCAAAGTACAATTCACCACTCAGGTCAGCAAATCCATGACTAAAGTGGCAAGGGACACCGTAGAGTCCTGATTCGCCGCGGGTTGGCGCTGCCTTCAGGCAAGTCTGCTTCCGGCCTCAGGAAGTCGCTGGGTTTGCTCGTTTTGCCATCGCTGGACTTGCCGACCGTAGGGAAAACACGAAGGCGTCATGCATTTAAGCCGTGAGATGATTCGCCTGACCTGATGGGGACGGGAGCCCATGGCAAAGCACCCCGCTCCCGTTGTAGATCATGATGTCGGAAAAGGGCGAGGAACTATCCCCACTTTCCAAGGGGGCAGTGAGCTGCCCAAGTCGGAACTAGAACACAATCCACGGAAACACTCGGACAGCTGGGACCGATCGCAGTTGGGGGAATATCACTGGACAAACTGTTCCCGGCTGCTTTTGCCTTGACAGTTTTGTGAGCCATTAAATCAGTTCTCAAGGATCACTTTTCCAAACGTCGGGGAAGGTCTCGCGGGGGGGCTACCCATTGTCCAGCATAACGAATAACCGGCATGGACCACTTGCACTATCTTGCACCACTTACACTGCGATGTTTTGGCGTGTAGCGCCACACTCATGCTTCAGGGTATGTAGATGAGGAGGGGGACCTTATGCAAAGGTATGAACTGTATAGATCAAGGTGGAGTTTCGAGACTTGGCAAAATGCTCTCGCTCTCTGGCGTACCTGAAGCAAAATGTCAGAAATGTGAGGCGGCCACCCGCTCGCGAAACCGCCGTAACCTGCGTTGAGATCCAGGGAGCTTCGTCTGTCGAGACTATGCAGCGTGCAGCCAACGCAAAGTCGGAGCAAGCCTTCAAAATATGCCCATCGTCGTGCCCTTCCAGCACTTCTTTCAATTTGACTCGGGTCTCTGCCTTGTCCTGCAAGAAGAGTCAAAAGCATTCAAAAGCACCAAAGCAAAGCATTGGGCGAATCTATTTGCATCTTACTTGCTGCTCCATGCGGTTCCTCATCGGCGATTAGGACTTGCAAGAAGTCCCTCTGCAGCAGGTCATCCTTGCTCCAGATTCACTGATTCATGGAAAACTGGTACGACGGAAGACGCGAGCGTCAAGAGTCGGAATTGCCCTGTTAAGCTTGATGGTTCGCTTGATTGTCTCTACAGCAGTTGTGTCGTACAAACTCCTTCAATCCAGGCTACTTTGCTCCATGTACCGCAGAAGTCGATCGCAGCAGCATTCGCTTCCTCCGCAGGGGAGATATGTATGGAACCAAATGGACGTGTGAAGTGCTGCATGCTGTTGCCGAAGGTCCAGTACCCTGCAGTCTCGATCAACTGCAAAGACAGGTAGTGGCAATACCTCATGAAACGCAGACAGTACTACATGGCTGCTGGCAAATGCTGGCTGCTAGCTGGATCGTCACAGGCACGCTTCTATCATTCTATCCGCAAACCCAACGAAGGCAGCCAAGTAAGGTCTGAACGTTCAGTATTGGATCCAACTTGGCGCCCGAGTGGCCTAAAGCAGCTTGGGGCGGGTGTGGCCGAAATGGTGCAAGAATTGGACTCTCAGTCGTCAGCTCATGCCAGCTCATTGCTGTCATGCAGGGGTACACATGGCAACCTTCATCCTTGTCTACCGTGATGCTGAAATAGCTATCCGGACTGTTACCAAAGAATTCTCTGACTTGCGCATGGCTGGAGCTTCTATACATCTGTTGAGCAACTGTTGTGGCACCAGATTGGGTCGATATGGAGAGCTCGTACTACCTTTCAGATTCTGTGAGCACAAGCACGACAACTTCAACTAACATGCGGTTCAGGTATGTCAAAGCACAGAGCGTATCCTTGTGCAATGGTCACACTTCTCATGACTGACCATTGCACCGGGATCAGTGCTTAGCTTCAACACTGCGTGGCAGCAGCAACAGCAGTTGCATCTCCTCCGAGCCCTGTAAGTGCACATTGCCATACGTCTACGTCATCAATCGAAACAACAGTTGAATGTAACAGAGCCCAGCTGACACTTTTCTGGTGCTCAGCGACCGCGCGATTGAGCGCAGAGGCGCAGAGGCGCAGAGGCGCAGAGGCGCAGAGGCGCAGAGGCGCAGAGTCCTGGAAGGCTCTTCAGGGCGCCTTCTGCTCAGCAGCAATCTTCCATGGGTCCCACTCCACTCCAACCTTGGCTCTATGTCTGCTCGCAAGGCTTGTGCGTGATCTCGTGATCTTGCGGTCAGCGAGTCGCGAGAGCACGAACAAGTGGCAACGTGCGGACATGGACAGACTCGAGAAGCCAAAATAGGATGCACGACGTGAGTACATCGAGGTTCCAAAGAGTGAGCGAACGATTGTAAATTAAAGCCTTCAGAGATGCCGGAGTTCCTCTGTCATAAGCATCAATAAGCAACAATCCTCGCAGCTCTGACCGACTGGGGCCACAGACACGCGCGTAAGCCATCTGTTGCTCCTCAGCTTGCTTGAGATTGCCACTCATGTGCAGCCACAAGAACATCTAGCCATGTCTCAATGATGCGATACAGCTGAAAGGTGGCCATCCAGTTTCTTTCGGTAGCCTGCAGCTACCACACGCTTGAACTACCACGCTTGAAGCCTAGAGTGGGGCACCGTGATGCTCTGTGATGCACCGTGATGCTCTGTGATGCACCGTGCACTTGTGCATCCGCATCTCAGTTTTCAGCAAGTCACTCAGACCCGGGCTGCCTGCTACGTTGCATCCACCTTCTCTGTACAGGCTCTGTACAGGCTGGGACACGACGGGGGAGCCAGTTTCTTCTGGAAGTACTTGATGCTGGAGGCCGGTGCCAGAAATTCATCCTGGCAGTTCGTGGCCTTTCTGGCGATGCCGACGGCATGGCCACACTAGCCCTACTGGTAGGTGGCCTGCTTTGCACAACACCAGCTGTGCTTTCCCGGCTACGGCAGCGAATCACAGCGGCTCTGACAGGTCACCACCAATAGTTGTATCCTTGCAAGATGATTCTTTTGGTGGCGAGAGTATTCACTTGTGGCAGCCGTGGCAGCCCACGCCTCTTTTGATGACAGCATCCCGAAGAATCTGCTCATCCTCTTTGTCCACATGAAGTTTGGTGCAAAAAGAGTCCTGGCATGGCACGTTTGTCGACAAGATGTCGTTGAACACGCCGCTGTCGCTTGCCTCTGGCGGTGTCTTCTCCGGTACTTTGGCTTCCCTTTCTCGCCGGCGAGCAGCTAGCATTTCGGTCTGACGCCTGTACCTCAGCAGATTTCGAGAACTGAAGCGGTAAGCCTGGTAAGACAAGAAACCTGGTAATCGCTGACTCTGAGCCGCTTGCATGATCTTCTCGATCTCCTTGTGGGTCAAGTAGTCCACCTCGACTCAAATTTAGGACGAACCGAAATGCCGAAGCGGAACGGGTAGACACCACGTAAGCATAAACTGAATCGATTTGCGCCTCCCAGTCCTCTACAGGGAGTGGAGCCGGCCCGGTGTGATTGAAACACTCAGGGTACAGCTGCCTTGCCTGAAGACGAAACATGAACAGAACAAATATCTTGAATCAATTCATTGAATGGTCTTTGAAGACTTCGGTCGTGGATTGACCGTTGACAATGGTTCCTTTGCTCCGCTTACTCCCCGACTCTCTGTTTTTGTTTGCCTTGAACCGCTCGTCGGCATCATAACGCCACTCATACCTGATGCAAGCGTATCTAGCCTTATATCGTCTTTTGCATGCTTGGGGGAAAAACCCAGCGCACTGCTTGGCCCACTCGTCGAAAGTGAGCTCTCGTTGCCCATCTGCCGCCCTCTGCTCACAGTCACCCAGATATCGTTGGTATCCTTGGGTCGCACCGACCAGAACCACACGGTGCACTTCCGGGAAAACTCTGAACTCGGAGCTTTGGTTGTAGATTCTCCGTCAAGACACTGCCGTCATTTTTGAAGATATGACTTTCTATGAATGGACGGGGGGGGAGGAGACTCGTCCGGTCTAGTAGCCTTCTCAGGAACCAGTTTGGGGCAGAGGGGTGCTGCAGGAAATGCATTCTGTGAAATTGTCCCAGACGACGTTCCTGCATTGAGATCTGTTTGTGTGTTGAGTGATGTCTAGTCAGCGTTGCATCATGCGTGGTGACATGTCGCCGCCCAAAAAACCTTGGATTAGGGAACACGAACGATGGTCAAAGGCCAAGGCTGAAACCACTAAGTCAATCAGTTCAGTGGGCCGTTCGTCGAATCTAAAGTGCATGCTGCATGAGTGATTGTGTCTGAGTGTCTGTGTCTGCGTCTGTGCGAACGCGCTTGGCGAGCGAGCGCGCGCGTGAGCACGCGCGCGTGCGCGTGCGTGTGCATGTGCGTGCGCGTTGCGTGCGCGTGCGTGCTTTATTGCTTGATTTGGCAATATCAAGACACAAACGCTGACCCATGAGCCCACGATCAAAACATTCTGTGCATCTACGAATAAGTCACGCTTCTTTCATCCTGTGTGGCAATCCTCTCATCTTCATCAAGCTCCTCGGTCGACAGTGTTGCAACTCATCTGCACCAGCAAGGCCGAGCTTGCCAATGCCCGTTCAGCAAGCGAGCGGGATCCAAAAGCGATGAGTACCTCTTCCTTACGTTTGCCAGCCTGCTTAGCTGCAGATGCCCAGTGCAAAAGAAAAGGAGAGCGGATGTCCTTGAGGATTGCGCCAACTTTCTGCTCCCTGGCAGCTTCCCTTCGTATCTTCTGGAACCTGAGCATACAAGTTATATACATACATATATATATATATATATAAACTCATGGTGATCAATGTGGCTTCCGGGTTGGTTCGTTGCGCTACTTGCGTTCTGTGCTTGACTGGAACAAGGCCAACCACTCTGCGAGTGGCGCGCTACACAAGCGCACGGCATCAACCACACTCTCCGAAGCACAGCGAGCAAGAGCAGTCAGGATCCCCAAGTCCCATAAGAGCCCTAAGCTCGCCACTCAGCTTTAATCGCATCTTTGGGGAGGAGCTTCTGGAGCTGGTTGAGAGCTTCCTTGTGCGGTTCACAGGTGTGGTGCGCCATGGTGCACCACTGGACTCCACTTAAAGCACTGAGCATCAGCAGACCCACTTTCCACATAAACACAGCGTCTTTGCTGTCGAAGCCGGATACTTTCAACAAGGACCAGAAGTCCGCTTTAGCGCCCTGTCACACTCGCACTGAAGTGCAGCAAAGAAGACAGTCATCCACGCAGACAAACCTCAATCACTGCAGAGCATGAGGTGGGCCTCTTCATTTGCGGAGGATGCTCGTGCTAGCCCGCGCCGGTACAGCGCCTTCCTGGAGGTGGCACGGAGCCATTAAGCGCAATGCGATGGGCCAGAAGACTGAGCAAGCGACGGCACAATGGGTACAGTGGAGTGCGGCCAAGACACCTGTTTTGCGGCTCAAGCTCCAAAGCAGCAGATGCCCGGGCTTCAGCGATGCTCCACTTCTCACACCTCAGGACTGAGAATGCGCGCCGCCCTCGAAGATCGGCCAAGATTGCCCCAAGATTCATGAAGCCGTGCCAAATAAGCTGCCAAGTCGCTGGAGGGCAGCCTGCGCCGCATTGAGGAGTAGAGCAAGCCGAAGAGACCTCTCCTCATCTTCATCCGAACGAAACTCACCTCAAATCTCCATGACATCTTGAGCTTCTTCAGCGGACTTACAGTCAATTATGGCTTGGCTTGGCTGGGCTGGGCTTGCTCTTCGTGACTTTGCTGCAGACCGGCCATGCTTCACCGACTCCAGAATTTGAAAAACTCATCAGCTGCAAGACGAGCCACGCGGCATATCGGGCTCAAGTAGATCAGATACTTTGAGACCTCCGTGTGACTCGTATGACTGTACTAGCCATCACAAGGACGTATGACTCAGATGTAAGAGCCATCACAAGGACGTCCCACTGCACACACACCACTCTCGACATCCTCAAAAACACACATCGGCGCGCCTCTGTCTTTCCTGTCTTTCTCTGCTTTCTCATTATGAATCTGCCGAAAAATCAGGCGCCATGTTAAGAGGACCTGACCCGGGTGCGATGCCAGGGCTGCGATTTGCTTCTCTGTGCATTCTGCAAACTGGGAGTGCCTCTCTGCACTTTTCGATGATGTAAATTCCTTCATCATACTTGTCTAAGGCGCCGCTGTGCTTGCCGTCCTTTAGGCGCGCCTTGGCAGCCCAGATCTTGCAAAATGAAGCCTGGAGCGTTGCAACTGCTTGGACGGATGGTTGGCAAACGAGGAAAGCGTTATCGGTTGCAAAAGCATTCGCAAACAAAGTCCAGATGAGCACGTTCGCCTGTCATTCTACTATAAATAGACTTGAACCCAGGAGCGTTGCCCTCATCCTTACCTCAGCAGATCTGTGATCCATGCGACGCGCCGTGCCATGTACAAGTACGAACAGAGACAGCCTACCCCATCCCAAACTTATTCCATGCCAGCCACACATGCTGGCTGCCTGGAAGAGCACGACTGGCTTCGATTCCAACTTGTAGAGGTCAAGCTTCTGCTCTGGAAACTCATGCTCGGAGTCCTTGGACAGACAAAGCGAGTCATGGACTTAACGTCACTGTCCATCTCTCGACATACTTTCCACAGTTGAGCATGTGACAGCCATGGCTTTGGCATACAGCACGCGGAATTGTCGAACCGAGGACCTCAAGCAGGCGCCCCAGCCAACTCATACAGCAGCTGAGGTGAGATGATTTTGACACCAAGATGGTGAGATCATGCAGCCAAGCTTCTTGAACACCTCCCAAGGCTCGGCTGGGGGAAGCTCCACACGTCTCATGCGCGCATCGAAGGGATGGACCCTGCAAAGCGCAGCCGCCGCATGTACACGCACAGACATGCGTACACACGCATACACGCTGAAGAGCTCCATTGGTTTACAGCGGCGTTCATGACGGGAAGTTGGGGCTCAAGGCCCCCGAAAACCAAAAGCCCGACCTTCTGAGACCAAGGGCCAACTGCAATACTTGCCCAGAGGGCTCTTCCAGCCCCTCCCGGCCTCCCAGTCCCGTTTTGCGGCCCCCATGTGCAACCTGCACCGCAACGCCTCACACCCGGCTCTGCAGGGGTCTGTGTTTCTACTGCCTGGGCCCAAGCCCACCCCGCCTGCCCCCCCAAGCATCAGTTTCACTACGAGGCACTGCCTAGAGGCCCACCCAGCTTAAGTCGTGGTTTAACCGTGAGCGGGCTCCCAAACTGATTTTTTTATTTTTTCGGGCCTTCGCTGCAGCAAGTGTCAAGTGTGTTCCGCAAGCAAGCTGCAAGAGCTGCAAGATGGGACGAGGCGAAGCTACACGAAGCTACACGACTCGGCCTGAGGACTTGGCAGCGATTCTTGCAGCAGGTCAAGCTCTGAACATAGTTGTAGACCCGGGGAACATGCCAGTCTGGCCTTAGGGCAACACGCACTGGTCTTAACGACGCAAGGTGATTTCGAGATGTGTCTGGTGTGACTATCTTCAGCTTCTGCTGGCAAGCTTCCCATAGTGGTCTTCTATCGGCTGCGCAGGCATAGTGAATGTCATAATCTTCTCGAACTGAACGGGCTGTGGCGCAAACAAGCCTGCAAGAATTATGCATGTCTGTGTAAAGACTTCCATCGTTGGCTTTCTGCGGCCATGTAGCTGTAGCGCCAGCCTGCCAGCTGCAACAACTGCAACAACTGCAACAACTGCAACAACTGCAACAACAGCAACAACTGCAGCAACTGCAGCAACTGCAGCTACACTCCAGCTTCGTCTGGTCTTCTTCGGGACTTCGGGAGGCCTGATGAGGTCTCGGCACCACCATCTGCGAAGTCCCAGAGCTGCCCGAACTGCATCGTGAAGACCTAGAAAGGGCTGTGCACGCGGCAAGCAACGATGGACCGATTGGCCGCCAAGAGACCATCATGTCGAATCGCACGAAGCTGTCCCGATGAGTGAACTTGTACAAAATGGGGAAGGCCATGTCATCAGACCATCCCTGACATGTCCAGCATGGAGACCGCAAAGCTGCAAAACCGGGCCACAACAATCGGAATAAACCCGAATCACAGGTTTAAAGTTTAATGAAAAGCCGCGTGGCCTCTGCAATGTAGTATCTTGGACAGACAAGGACCGCCTTGGAGGCAAGACACATCATGGCACAGTGCTGAGACGCTGAACCTTAGCCTGCCTTGGCCTTTAGCATCCGCACTTGCTATACTGATGCTGCTCGAGGCTGTCCTGGTTCTGCTGAACGTTGTTGCCGGCTGATGCCTGTGCTGCCGATATCGCCCTTCAGTGATTCAGATGTCACTTAGTGCTCTTGGAAGGCCTGCAGTGGGTTCTCGACGATTTCTTGCACAGGCTCGAAACCAAACCTGCGACGACAGTGACAGGTGCTGCGCATCCCCTAGCCATACGGGCTTGCTGCAGACTTGACTTCAGACGTATACAGACTTATAGTTTATACAGTCGCACCATGGCGCCTGTCAAAGGTCGATTTCAACAAGTGGTCGCGCTCCTTGGCCGTGCCTGGTCGGCTCTGGCAGGCTGCTGTTGCAACAACACTACATGCAACATCTTGTGCAACTTGATTTGGCCGAGTGGCATTCCGTGCATTGGCGCTGCAGTGCTGCAAGGTCCCAGGAATAGATACCCACATGAATATCATCTTCATACCTGGCTTCTTGGACAAGAATGGCTCCCGTCCTTGTGGGCTGCCTGCCAATTAGCTCAGTATAACACAGTCGGAGCTGCGGTTGGAATTGCCCCTCTCGCAAGGCTGCCAGCGCAGATCCGTAAGCTAAGAAGTAGGGTAGCCGCAAGTCCTGCCATTGCAACAGCTACAGGAAACAAGTCACAAGTTGAGCGTATTGCTGCAAGATGCTGCAATCCTCAAGAGCAGCCTTCCCTGCTTTGAATGCATCCATCATGCCTGATCCAAGATACATCGCAGCGGGTGTGCTACTCCGCTTGCCGTATGCAATGCCCGCCCTCTAGGTTCAAACAGGCTGCGCTCGCGCTTGAGCTTCAGCTCAGTGTTGGTCATTCTGAACCTTAGCAGGCTACGCCGAGACATACGATGACACAAAACCTCCTTTCCTACCCCCCGGGCTTAGCGGCCTATCTGACCTATCTGATCTGAAGCCTACATAGCCGTATAGCATCCAGGCCTTGAGGCTCTCAGTCGGTTTTCCATGCGTCCTCTGTTTCGGTTCCATTAGCCTTATAGCGCCCATAGCACATGGGGCTGGCCTGTCTCTAACTTGAAGCGGAGAAGCGGCCTGGGCAGCTTGCGATTCATCCCCAGGGTACCAGTTAGGGGTGCGTACGGGCAGGGTTTACAGCGACTTGGGGTTCAGGGGTAAGGTTTCGCGATTGCAAGGGTTTGAAGACTACGGTGGAAGACACTAGATTTTTATTGCCGCTTGAGTCTAAAAGGCCCTAAACCTTGCCACTGCCATCCCATTCCTCCCGGCTCCACCCCTTTCCAGCGTTCCACCGCTCTCGGGCTGAGATTGCTCTTCAGTGTGTACAACTAAGTAAAGTACATGCTCACTGATGCCCATTTCTGTCCAGCGACTTCTTCATCGGCATTTCCGCGGATGTAATCACGAGCGCAGGCTCTAGATCGATACAAGTGCAAGCCAGATCCTACAGTCTGGTACAGTCTGGTTTGTCTGGCACAGTCTGTTCCAGTCTGGTACAATCTGCTAGTCTTGTTTGTGTTGGCTTGGACTATGAGCTGCTACTCAGGATACGCCAGGGTTCGAGTCACCACACGCACTTCTTTCATAGCAGCATGGATACTTCTGCGTGTAGACACGCTCGCGGAAGACAAAGAGTTGCTGAAGTCCATGTTTAAAACACTTTCCTGCTTGGGCCAGGCAACAGCAGCAACTTGAGAATCCTTGCCATGTGTGCCTGGCCATGTGCAGGTGCGCCTCATCTGGAATAGTACCGGGAGGCACAGGCCCATCATGCGGAAGGTGACTAAGCTCCTCCACCGTCAGACCGACCTGCACAGGGAACTTGCTCACCGTGAAAAGTTTGGAGCACAAACATGCCAAAGGCTCTCTCTGCAAAAGGCCCATATCACGCCAGAGACCTGACCTTGGCCACAAGGAAGGTGCTGTGGAGTGAAGGGGTGTGAAGGCATGCAGAGTGGCTGACATGAACCAGCGACCTGTGTGCCCATTGCCATGCAGCACAATCCTCAGCAAGGTGTTATTGCAGGCCCTCTCGAGATCTTTTGCAATCGCCATCTGCCTTTTGACTGAGCCTCCGGCGGCCGCTGGCCAGTTTGGATGTTGCGCAGTCGTGGGAGCAACTGGCCTTCTTTCGCTGCTTCAAGTTGCCACCTGCCAAGTTCCATTGCCTGCACATGACCACGTTTGGCCGTTTAAGCCTCTTCTGAAAGCATGCCAGCATTGCTGTGGTTCTGCTTCATAAAGACACTGGAAGATCCGACACTCGGAGTCCACGAAGTAGGGGAGACTCAGCAGGTGGAGTCGTGATGCTCGCAGCAGGTGACGGGTAACAACCCCGCCCGCCTTTGTCCACGCTCACCTCAGACTTACAAATCAGACATGCAATTCTGACAGTTCAGGTGAGGGACGACCGGGGAAAAGGGACCTGTGAAGCTGCTTGGAGAGCCTTTTGCCCTGAAAAGTTCCTCACCGTCCCAACCTCTGACCCTGTTATGGCAAACTTGCACTCATCTTCGAATTGCGTCTGAGTTCTGCACCTCGGTCCAAGAGATACTCATGCAGCCTGCCCTGCAACGCAGTCTTTGAGCAAGTGAAGGCTGCACACGTGACGAGTCCTGGTCGTCTCCATCCTCTGGAAACTTCTCTCCATCGCCTGAAGGGAGCTAAAGGGAAACCGAAGTGCCTCAAGGTCCGGGCCAAGTGGCTTTCACCTGACGGTTTCAACAGCTCGTTGATAAGCTCCAGCACTGGTTCTGCCTCGGCACTCTTGGCACTTGGAAGATAACAAGGGAGCGGCTCGAAGATGCCGGAACAATTGGGGCGACAGCCCTCCCGGCCACACAACCTCGGAGGGCGGACTGTGTCCCCTTAGGGACCGTGGTCTTCAGCTTCAGAAGGCCTGCGTTCGGGTAGCGCCATGGCGTTCCCGGGTCGGGGTAAACCGCATCGATCCGGTTCGCCTGTCAGGTCAGCTGCAGCGTGGCGAATCTACACGAACCGTCTGCCGCATGTGATCGCTGGAGTCCCAGTATGTCCCAAGACTTTTCATATTCCATGCCATGCGGCGCCCCGTTTCAATGCTCTCTTGGCCACCCTGCAAAAACTTCCGCAATTGGGTGGAGGCGCTCTGAGTCGTTCCGCTTGCACGTTGTCACCAACTCATCTGTGTCGAAACCTGGCCTGCATACCTAATGAGAATCCAGGACCTCTCGCACCCTCAGTTCTTCTGAAAGAATGTTGGTTCTGCCAGGGGCTCAGAGAAACTGCTTGTGCCTGCAGAATACGCCCAGGACGTTGCAGCTGCACGGCCGAAAAAAAGAAAACGTTCTTCTCTCGTTCAGTGCAGGTGCAAATTGCTTTGATGCTGTTTACACTGCATGGCCGCGTGCGCCAAAACCCATGTGAAGAAAGGAGCCCAATCATGCGACTGAACCGTCAAACATGGTCCCACACATGTCCCCTGCCCGGCTTCAATAGGGGAAATCATGGAAACCCGCAGCCTGTCCCACTTGCAACCATCTTGCAGGCTTCTGAGGAATTGCTTTTCAAAGAAGTGGTTCGTGGTTCCACGTAACATCAATGCTTCCCTTCTGATACTATTTCTTTTTGCGCAGATATCAATTATCGTGTGGCAACCCGAACTAGCAGATTACATGCGCATCCATGCGCATCCATGCGCGGCCTGTGATAATCGTACTCTGCACCTATCTGCTGTAGGTAGTTTTTGTGCTGCTCTAGTTTCGCATCTCTCGTGTCCAGCCCTACGCAGGGACATAAGGCAACGTGTCAACGGCCTGGGTATGCATGTCGCGGTCGGCGGCGCTGTCAACCGCCATTCAGTTGTAAACATTAAATAGACAGAAAGGAGCTACTCTGTTAAAGTGCGATAAGCACTGATAGCGATCGCGATCGTACAACATGAACGCCACATGTTCAGAGGATTCGACAACAACAAAAGTATGAATTGAATCATTCAAAACACCATAAGACCTCTCCCGGAAATGTCACTGAGGACCCTTTACGACCTTTGCAGTCTCCCTTCACAATCACACCTTGAAGAAGTCCGGTCCGCAAATTCGTTCACCTCCACATGAACTCCGTGCACGTGCTTGCTCCAGCACGTGCTTGCTCCACAACTAGCCCGTGAATGAGCCTGCGTACCACGGCTGATGACCGTCACTGAATGGAGGCGACGACATTTTCTGCACAAACCTGTCACCACCGGCCCGTCACTGGGATTCTCAGAGAGGCGACATGCCTGTTCAACTTAAGCCCTGCCGGGCACTTGAAGTCGGAAAGCAAAAGCTATCAGTGGCTACCAAGGTGGCCAGGTCGACTCAGCGGCGGGTCCAATCAGCATACCTGCAGTTGGCTCACTTCGGCCGCAATGTTTTGAGGCTTCTCTTTATGGGGAAAGGAATGCGGGTTTAGAGGTTGGGGCTGAAGCTAGCAGTTGCTAGTCTCAGCTTTAGAGGATACCCCAAAACCCAAAGCCAAACTCCGTCCGTTGAGTTGAAAAAAGGAGAGCCCCAAGCCCATCCCGTATCCTCGCATCCTCGAACCTACGTGCGGCTTTTCCCAAACATCCTTCAATGAAGGGTTGGGTTTTTTGAGGCCTGCCGGCTTCTATCTTCAGACTTAGCTGCTAATGTTTTCGGATCTGTGCTCGGATGCGATGCGTTGTTCCTCCCCTTACTTTTATGTGCACGTGCCCAGCATGTTCAATCATGCTGAAAAAGGCAAAGCCGTATTCCCCGGCTGCTGCCAACACATGCATGATCTGGTGCAGAAAGACGCTCGCGAGTTGAAAGCCGTTGCCCCATGGAAGATATCCCTTCTGATTGCAGTTGAGCCAGGTGCAGTCCCAGCCGTCGATCAACAGGACAGGGTCTGTCGATGCCTTTTGTTGGCTTAAAGATGTTCTGCTCACTTCAAAACAACAACTGAGCAAGGGAACAGGGACGCTGCCATTCGTCCACTTGCCAAGCCTTTTTGCAGTGCCTGATGACTGAGGAACCATCGAATGTGAATCAACCTGCTTGATGGCTGTCGATCGCAATCGGCCCACCACCTTCCGATACTCGATCAGCTTGGTACCCCAGCCGACCCAGCGCTCCTGCGCACGGCATAGACAGTCTTTGCAGCATGCCAAGGGTGGCTACGATGTGCTAAGACAAGGGAGCGGCACACGGAAGCCGCAGAATTGAAACCTGGCAGAAAGGAAGCTTGTCTGACAACACAGTCCCCTGAGCCAAGCATTCACAAATATTCACGAGCCCTTGAAACGCGCAGCTTTGAGGCTCGGCCATGCCTGTATCCCAGGAGTCGAGCCGATCGTTGCAGTATGACTGCCTGAAGCGAGACTAGACTCGAAATCTCGCAGGTCGGCTCAGGATCTTTGGCCTCTTGTCTATACTCTGTGGCGATGGAGAGCACATGCGCAGTTTCACCTGCCTGCCCAAACTTCCAATCGCAACGGCTGACATGTGCTGTGTCGACAGCGTCGCGTGCCAAGGTCCTTGCAGGCGGATTCTGGCTTGCGCGCGCCGCACCTTTGGATTCCCAACGCAACCCCCAGACTTTCTCTGCCGTCTCACGCCAGGTCACACCAGGTTAACACATGGATTGGAGCCCGGCAGCTGCTGGATCGGCTCGATGGCACCAGGGCCTTGAAAAGGAGACAGCGTGGGCCAGCGTGGGTTCACTGTAGAACCTTGTAACTTCTTTCTGTAACACTGCAGACTCTTGTAGACTGTTGGCTCTGTTTTGGGTATCCAGGCAAAGCAAGGGAGAAGAGTCGGAACTCCAGAACCGACCCCGCACCAAACGGCAAGGTGCCCGAACCGTGTGTGAACAACACATTGCCTACACTACATTGCCTAGATTGCCTACATCGCCTATGTCGTCTACATCTTCGAGCTCCCGAAGAATTCGCCACCGTCTGCTGTGATGACCTGGAAGCGGTCATTCTCGTAGTCGGCTTTGTACTGGCAGCGCCGGTACAAATCATCATCCCAGGGCTTGTTCGGCCTTCGTTGTACGCGATCACGGTAGATTGCCTGAACTAAAGAGAGACGCTTAACAAACCTTGCATGGTCCTCCTCAGCCATACCGGCTTCCTTGAGCAGACATTTCATGTAGTCCCAGGAGGTGTCAGACAGAAAATGCAGATTCTGACTGTTCTGGACGGCTTCAAAGGCAGCATCCACCCACCCCAACCGTTCCGGCAAGTCAGTCCACGGCGCACTCAAATGTGCAGCTGAAAAATATGCTTGCGCCTCGAAGAGTGGAAGTGGACAAGGTACAGCAAGCGGAATGCCTATAAAAGAGAGGCTTGGCCGGCGAGCGTGTATGATGTGTTGGTAGAGCGGGGCAACATATCGTCTCTCAGGTCCGAAGGTCAGCTCGGCTTTCTCATCAAGGAAGGGATACTGGTACGTGTACCCTGTAGCAAGGATTACAGTGTCCACGGGATCTCCGGATAAGGCCTTCCCTTCCCAGACAAGATGTCCATCTTCAGACAAAGTTGCTCCGTATGGAACATGAAAACAGTTCTCGGCAGTTTCTACTTCTTGGCAGCCCTTGTCTAGAACATATAATGTTGAAACCCTGCTGCGCAGCTCTCGTGCTATGTCGACTGCCGAGGATCGCCCACCGACAATTAAGACTGACTGGCCCTTGAAGGCATCCGGGTCATTATAAGAGATCGCGTGCACGACTTGCCGATGTCCTGATGCCGCCAGCCACTCATTTTGACCAGGAATTTCTGGCGAGTATGGAAACTCGTAATGCCCCGTTGCCACAACAACAGCATCAAAGATTTCGGTACTGCTTGAATCGGAGTTCTCCCAAGTTAACTCCCAGGCCCCTTGGTCTGCCAGCTCCTCATCTATTGACTTTAAGGGCAGCACCTTCTTCACCGTTGTGCTGAAGCGCACAAACCGTCTCAACTTGAAGTGGTCGGTGTACTGCTTCAAATAGTTTCCCAGCTCGGGTCCCGTGACGTAGCTATTGAGACCGTCGGAAAAATCCAGATCGAAAGATTGCATGCACATGGTAGGAATGTTTGTTACCAAACCTCGGTAAACCACACGATTCGTTGGTCGCGGTGCCCATATTCCACCACTCTCATCTCCAGCTTCGAACACTACCGGACTGTGGCCAAACTCGTCGAGATACCTACTTGCTGCCATTCCTGCAGGACCACCTCCAACAACAGCAACCTTTTGACGTCGTTTGCGTGCCGCTCCATGCATGCTTGCAGCGCTCGCAGCACACGCCAGAAGCGTGCGTCTGTGATCTCGAGCTGCAGGTACCTTCCTGGTTTGCCGACCAACTAGGCAAGCCTGGGATGGATGGAAACACTGTATGCGTAAGGCCCCACGTCGCCGAGTAGCAACCCCAGGCAAAATGAAGCTTCTCTGACCAAGAGTGGCTAACATGCAGCGCAAAGAAACTGCGTAGTTACGTGCTGTTCCTCGGGCACCGGCTAATAAGCTCTTAACATGTGGGCATGTGCTGACAAACACGAACTCAAGTATGCAGTGCACATGCTGCAAATTGCGAGTGCCGTTTGCGCGTGCTGTTCTGTGAGCCGAGCTGCAGCATAAGACCGACTTGGTCATTGGGAATCTGCACCGAAGTCGAGAGAATCTTTCCGGCTCTTTCCGAATCTTTCCAACCTACTGTAAGTTCGAGGCTGACCGGCAGCCTGGCTCGAGGCAGAAGCTTCCAACATCTTCCAACAATCCCGACAGCACCGCCACCCAGCGTGGCTCAATGCAGCCAGGCAGACCCCAAGCGCGTGGCATGCTGTAACGGTACAGCATGCCGAAGAGCAAGGGGAGTCCTGCAAGAACATATAGAAAGACGCCTTTCAGCCATAGCAACCGCTATCTGTGCTGGTGCACCATTCCTTTGCAGGACCCTGTCCTGCTCTTCGGTGTTTCCGCAACAAGCGAAGCATGTGTTCCATGGCTTCATCTGCTGAACAGCCGAAGTGGCTCTTTTGTCAAAGAGCGGGCCTTGTTGGGGCAAGATCTGGTCAAGCTTATTTAGCATGACAACGTAGCGTCACATGCTTCAGAGGTCATGCGATGTTCAGGCGGTAAACAAGCTGCTGATGATCCTGCCAGAGCCTTAGGTGAGGATGTTTCGACCAGTGGGTTTCCACTGATTCGGATGTCAAGCGGCTTGAAGCTGGCAGCTAGCAACGCTCGCAAACCACGTAGAAAGCTTCCTGTCACACGTCACAAATGTGAGAAGGTATCCATGGCATGTGTACTACATGTTTCTGGCAGCGTATTCGCAGCGTCTTGCAAGGTCCAATGCGCTTGGCGCTGTTGTGCACCAGGCTGCACACATGCAAGCCAAGCCCCATGTCCAACGGTTCACTTCGCACAAAGGGCGAAGGGGCTTGTGGCATGGCCTCTCATGCTTTTGACTGGAACTATAACTTTCTGGAATCATCGGTTGGACTGGATGGCAAGAGCTGCGTCTTGCAGCTCGAGAGCTGTACAGTCACATGTGTCGCAGCAGTTGACCCTCGCCTGGCCAGCGTAAAACATCACACAGTGTGTTTTCAACCCTGTGTCCAGCAGTTTGTCACTCGCCTCGTTTCAGCGCAGGCCTTGAAACTTGGACCTTACCTGCGCCAGAAGAGAGGAGCTACACAGCTTCTGAACATGATGCAGGAATCACACAGATCAACCCGCCGATCTGCCCCTCCCATTGCGCACAACAGGCAAGAGTGCCTTGCTGCTGCTTCGAGGGCCTTGTCGCAGCTGAAAGCAGCAGAATATTTCTCTGGTCAGGACAGTGATGGTCCACTGGCTCACAACAGACGAGATTTCAACACCTGGTACACCTTCCTCGATTCGATACTGCTGTCACGTTGGTGACATGCGCACGACATCGCACGACGTATGTCAGTTGCACTTGTTGCACAACTGTGTGTAGGCAACGAGACTAAGTCGGAGGCTCAATGCATCGTTGTCCACAAAGCTGGTCCTGCCTTGGCCACCCTCCTGGAAAGATTTGCACAGCGGATGGGCTGATACATCACTACATCTCCGTGTTCTTCACCACGTTGCAATGCTAGCTGCCGCATGGCCTGTGTCGACACATCGATCTCACATAGTGAGCCTTCAATATTGCGGGCGACCTGCCAAACCCAGCGCTTCATCAGCATATATGGCGCAGGACTAACGCCGTACCGTTCTTTCTAAGTCTCAGAATAGCGATGGATGGACCGGACTTCGGCTCCTCCTCCTCCCCCTCCTCCTCCCCCTCCTCCTCCCCCTCCTCCTCCCCCTCCTCCTCCCCCTCCTCCTCCTCCTGCTGCTGCGACGACGACGACACGACGGCGACGACGACGACGACGACCTCGACGACGACGACCACCACGACGACGACGACGACGACGACGACGACGACGACGACGACCACGACGACACGACGACACGACGACACGACGACACGACGACACGACGACACGACGACACGACGACACGACGACACGACGACACGACGACACGACGACACGACGACACGACGACACGACGACACACGACACGACGACACGACACGACGACACGACGACGACACGACGACGTGACGACACGACGACACGACGACACGACGACACGACACGACGACGACGACGACACGACGACACGACGACACGACGACGACGACGACGACGACGACGCGACGACGACGACGACGACGACGACGACGACGACGACGACGACGACGACGACGACGACGACGACGACGACGACGACGACGACGACGACGACGACGACGACGACGACGACGACGACGACGACGACGACGACGACGACGACGACGACGACGACGACGACGACGACGACGACGACGACGACGACGACGACGACGACGACGACGACGACGACGACGACGACGACGACGACGACGACGACGACGACGACGACGACGACGACGACGACGACGACGACGACGACGACGACGACGACGACGACGACGACGACGACGACGACGACGACACGACGACACGACGACACGACGACGACGACGACGCGACGACGCGACGACGCGACGACGCGACGACACGACGACACGACGACACGACGACACGACGACGATGACGACACCACGACGACGATGACGACGACGACTACTAATACTACTACTCATTTCTAAGACTAGTTGTCCGCTGACCCTTCACAGATGGATGGCCAGCCCAAACCAGCAAAGCTGACACAGTCCAAGCTTTTGGGCTCCAGCACCGCCCGTCCACAGCATCACGCACATGCACAGTTCACCAAGGGGGGGGGGTGTGTGTGTATATATATATATATGGGTAGGGTAGGGTACGAACCAGGCACCCCGCACTCCCTCCGGCTGGACAGGGTTGGATGAAAACACTTGGCAAGACGCCTTGGTCCTTGTGATCCCTCGTAGAATTCCACCAGAGGCGTGCTAAACTCTCGTCCCTATGCAGCTCCTTAAGATTACATCTGGCAATGTTATCAATATTTGTCACATCACTGCATGGCAGGGGTACCCCATCCATGAGCTGGGAGATGCCGTACGAGCCTTCGCCGTATGCCACGCTGCCATATAGCACATGCCCAATGCAAATCGCAGTTCAGTGGCCATTCACGAACCACAGCGTAACTTGGAAAAATGGACCAGACTCGGCCAAATCTCAGAGACACACTGATCAAGTTCATGGAGAGCCCCAAGGATTCCAGAGCCGAGTTGGAGTGTGCCAGCACCTCGCCAAGAACTTAACTTTAGCGAAGCTTTGCTGGCTTGTCAACCCACCAGGCCAAGGAAGGCTGGAGATTTGCAAGGCCGGCACCAAAGATACTGCGGGTGTGGAATCATCCGTAATGGAGTTGCAGGACAAGTCCAACGAAGTCAGAGCCTTGACAGAATGCTATGCGCTCTTGTGTGTGTATAAATCTGGATAGGTTGTAGGTGACTCTATATACATGTATATGCACTGTATTTTGTGCATATAATACTATACACATACACTGAAAATAATACACATAAACTACATATTCGACATGTTCTGAAAACAATATAGACATACTTTGTTGCATGCTGTTTCGATACAATGCATTTACGTGTTTAATGTGTATACATATGCAAACATATGTACACATATGTATACATATGTATACATACGTCTACATACATACATACGTACATACATACATACATACATGCATACATACGTACAATCCTGAATATACACATATGTAGTACATGTGTAGTGTATATATATACACATATAAAATACAATATTTGCTATAACTAACTATCTGCTATAAATATAAAACTAGATAAACTTTTCAGTACACATGCATTATATGTATTCATATTTATGTACACAATATCCGCCGACCCCTGCTGCAGCGGGGGCGGAGTCAGTGCTTCGCTGCCCCATCTCCCCTCTCGACTCCCCTCACCCTCTACCCTCACCGCTTACCCCCTACCGGCAATGACAAGAAGGCTACATAGCCTTCAGCGCAGCCCCACCCCTACCCCCACAGCCCAACCCAGACAAGGCTTCAGGCAGGTGGATAAATTTTAAGGGCCCCCTGCCCTACCCCGCCCCCTCCCTACCCCCCCACCCTGTACAACCTACACCCTCCAGAAAGGTTAAAAGGCTCCAACGAGCCCCGCTCCCTTCGTGCCCAACCCCCTTCCCCCTTCCCCTACCCTTCAGTTCGGGTCTTCGGGTTGCTGGTTTACCGCTTGCACACTGACAGGTGAGAGAGAAGGCTCCTGAGAGTCGCGGACTGCGGCCATGAGGGATTGACATCCAGCCTTACAAAACAAACCAATCAAAATCATTCGCATTCTTTCCACTTGAAAGCTCCCGATATGGACAACGAGACACGGACGTCCCCGATACTGCACGCGGCCAAGCTGAGGGTCTTGAGGCCTTTGCCTGACCTTCAGTTCATGATAGAACATGCATCGCAGGTGAAGGATCTCCAAGAAGCACACTGAGGCCGCAGCGGCCAGGTCTCAGGATTCAGCATCTCAGCCAGCGCCTGCAACGCGACATTTGCGACATGCAATGCAGTATGCTCTGAGCTACAGATCCGACTCAGTTGTCCGTCGGACATGAGGCAATGGTGTCTGACAGTGGCCACCGCACTGCTGGCCAGTACTCTGCTTAATGAGGCTCGATTCCGGGTTGTGCTCGGTGGTATCCCAACGAAGCTCATTCCCCCAATTTTCAAGGGAATCAAACTTGGACCCCTAAGGATGTCCCCCTAGGAGGTTCCCTTGATATTGGTTCCCTTGATATACTCCTAATATGGCCCTTAAATTACCTTAGAAGATCTTTAAACGAGTCCCCAAACCTCAAAGAATACATGGTAGAGCCCCATAAGGTGGGAGGAAACAGTCGAGCTACGGGCCGCTGTGACCTCCCCTTTTTCTCGGTTGGCATACATATTTTACACAAACCTGGGTGACAACAATCTCATTGCTGAGGCGATGTAATCGCTTTGTGCCTGGGCTCCAGCGTCCCCTATCAAGGGATTGTGGTACAGCAGGAGCTCCTCGTGTGCAACAGCGATTGCTTAAATTTCCTTCGGCTCACGAACTTGGAAGTCCTCCAGGGCGTGGAAGAAGGGCAAGGCCACCGTAAACCTGCACGATGCGTTAACCAGTTGAACGCGCGCAACTCTTTTGGGCGTGGCCTCGAGACCGCTTCCGCAGTGATCTCGTTGTTTGCCAAGTTCTGAGATCAGATTCCAAAGGAACTACGGGCACAACAATGCACTACAGGCCTACTACAGGCGATGAATGGTGATGATATCTGAGAGCGCCCACGAGTAACCGCAAGCAGTTGTTCCGCCCGCGGCTCGGAGGCTCTGGATCTGCCTGCCCCGAATTCCTGCCTTGTGCTGTTTGCAACTGCTACCTGGAACCCTGCTGACGATAGCTGAACAAGCAAGGCTCAGTTGCCTCTGTGCACTAGGCGGGTCAATCACTGGGCATATCAAAGCAATGGAAAGCGAAATAGTAGTAAAAGCGTTCCGATTGCCTCGAACTCCTCTGATGTGGCCTGGGATGCAGGGCTTACAGGCAAAACCACAAAACATTCCGTGGCATTCCTGACATCGTTGGGCCCAGCTCCCGCTCCCGTGGTCGCATGGTGCAGTTCGCATCCTGACATCAAGTGTCAAGCAAACACCGGTGCTGTCATGCCTTTTTCCGTCTCAGCAACGCGACATACCGCCCTTTACCTTGTATTGCCTAGTAAATTTGTAACCAGCTGGGGAGCCTGAGGTGCAGCTGGGCAAGCCTGGCGAGCAGACACTCGATGACACGTCGGGAGATCTGCCGTGAGCTGCCTGGTCTCTTGACTCTAAGAACCGGCCTGCTCCAAAGCTATTGCAAGTGCATCCTGCACACCAAGCCGATTGTCCCTTAGGTCGAGTTCCTGCCATCAAAGAAGAATGAAGAGAAGTCAGCGCGTTCAGAGCAAGCAACATTCAATGGCAGCAACGCTGCAACACGAAAACCCAACATGCCATGCGCCATCCACTTCCAGCATCTTCCAGGCCTCGAGGCCCGTACTGGGGGATGTGAGTGTCGCCACGATCTTGGGCGCCACGCCCTGACGCACAGCTTGATGCAGCTTGACGCTTGTCACCACCAATTGACCTCCTCAAATTCCTCTATATCCAGAAGACTTTAGCAAAAACGGCGTTGACAGTCCGACTGGGACTTGAAACCCCAGCATGCAGGCCTGCCGCAATCCATTGCAAGCAACATTGAGCTGCCGGAGGGTCTTGGAGCTTCAGCCAGTGCATTTTGGATCTAAAGAAAACATGTCCTGGCGGGATATCTGGAGTCTGGGAGCCGGGCAGAGTTCGTTGCCAACGATTCAAAGAGCTTGCACGCAGATGTTGAGAGCCCACAGCGCCTGTCAAAAGCCGGGCCACTAAGTTGGCCATGCCGGGTCGAGAAGTCGCACCAGCTCTGAACTGCAACAATGCGCAGCAATGCGCAACAATGCGCAGCAATGCGCAACAATGCGCAACAATGCGCAACATTTCCACAAGTCCAAAGAAGCCATGGCCTCAGACTCAGCAGCTGCAGTGACGGCACTGCCTGCAGGCCACCTCAGCTGGGCTGTCGTCGGGTTATGCAGAAGCTAGCAGTCGCAGCTGTTTCCTTTGCGTTTTGCGCGAGGAGCCGACCGAGCTGATCGGTGAAAGCTGCAATGTGAACCTACAGGCACCAGCGAGTAGCTGCATTCTGCATTCTGGTGACACAGGTGAGAAGCTTGTCGTGCCTGGCCTCAAAGCTGTCACTTGTCGGCCACGGCAAATTACTGTCAAGTCGGAGCCTGCAGACGGGCACTGCCAACCGACAAACTGAACTGAAGCCGCAGCACAAGACACAAAAATCAACACACAAGAGAGTTGGGAAAACCTGCAAAGCCTTCAAACTTTCAGTAGAAATGTGCACCAAACAAAAAGGCGCGCCTTTGAAGGCCTCGAGATGCACACGTGGCCTCAGCGGGCCAACAAGAGAGGGCCAAGCAGAGGAGACCCCGACGCAAGAGCACGGTCAAGAAGTTGAACAAGAGAAAGTGCTCAAAGCACATTGCTTCGCGATGCAACTGCAAAGGTGCCGGCGCGGAGCATCACCGCTGATGTTTGAACGTTGATCTGAACATGCTTACCAATTGGGTTGCTGTGGCGGCATGTCATTGCGCATCCTGGCGCTGTCAAGCCAGGCCTCGTTCTGTGAGAAGTCAACTTCTCGCAAGGAGGTGACTGACCTTACGAGTCAAAATGGCCACCCCGCATGAGATGCAGCACACGTCGGGCTTTTTGGATGGGATTGTTTCTCCAACTTCCAACTGTTGCCGCCATTTGCCGAGAAAGGCCAGATCCGCCATTGTCACTGAATCAACAGGCGACTCACCAAACGAGAAGGTAGGAGGAAGGTACACTGGTAGACTCTTAAATGGTCGCCGCGTATTGTGAAGGGCCGGGAGGGAAGGGGAAGCTGTGAGCGCATCAGGGGGCAGAGCGCGGTCTAATAAACTTCCGTTGTCATTCTTTGCCTCTGCCAGAGAGTGTCCAAGTTCATTCATAAGGGGCCGGGAGCTGATTCGCTGATTGAAACACTCCCCAAACAGCTTCCGGCACCCGGTGTCCCACCTCCACTCCCCCTAACCTAGGATCCAGGGATGAGTCATAACCTTGGCAGTGACGTCACAGAACATGTGCTAAGGCAACAGCATGCTACTGGCGGTTTACTGAGGCGCATGCATCAGGGATTCTGCCAAAGCTTCACCACCCTCCTCGCCAATACCTACAAACATGAAGATCTACTAGTAGCAGCAAGCCAACAAGGAAGCTATTTTGGAAAGGTGCCTACCAATCCTGACAACACCCTAGATTTCAACCTCACCTTCGCCTATGTATGCTTCCGGGCAAGGGCATGGCACCGTTAGCCCTCAGCCGCAGAACTGAGATGCTGTGGCCTCCAGGTTCCGATTTGCGCAGCCAACACTTGCAGCACACGCAACACACGCAGCACATTGCAACACATGCAATACAGTACAGTCAGCCACTCAGCACCGCACAATTTAGAAGAACTTCAGCAAGCGCTTTGGCGCCAACATCACCCAACCGGTTCCGGCCTGAGACCCACGATCACCAAGCATCACACCCAGGATATCTGAGTCAGGGGGCCTAAGCATAACTATAAGAATGGCTGAGAGCTTGGCTAAGGTCCAGCATTTCCAAGTGGTCTTTGCCAGCATGAAGCACCTGCCAAGGCAACACGGGGGAATCGTTGTTGAAGTACGTAGCAATGTCTTGGAGGTATCAAGTCGGAGAAGCGGCCCGGGAGGATCCATTCGTTCAGCACTTGTTCCGGTGTAGGGTTTGGAGTTCTGAAGTCTTCCGTTTGGGCATATTTTTGCCGGGGGCGATCAGAGCCCACCGCCTGCTAGTCTGAAAGCACAAGGAGACAGCCACGAGACAGTGCGCAGGGTCTGACTCGGTTCTAACAGAAGACCGTGGCCTTTGCAGCTCCCTTGGCTCCGAAGTTGTTGTCGCTGAGGTCAAGCTCGCGCAACCTCAGCAAGGCAGAGCGGCAGAGCGGCATAATATAAGGCGTAGAGAGCCATCGTGAAAAACAGAGGTACCCGAAAGCTCTGCCTAGCCCAACTAGCACAGTCCGGAGCTGCGCTGCCCTTGGCTGCTGGGGGCTTGGCGTCTGACATCTCGCAACCTTGCCAGTGCAAGAAGGAACTACCACGGACAGGTCCCCCGAGCCAGGCTGCAAGAAATCCATGGGCCGCAAATGCAAAGATGCTGAGCTCAAAGCAGCTGCGGCCAGCCTTTGAAAAGCAGAGGGGGCTCTGACACGATTCCTTTCCTCTCTATGCTTCTTGGGCTGCTTACCCTTGAAATCCTAGCAGCGGGACACACAGCACGCAATCAGCTCCAGCCAGGAAGCTGGAAGACAGCTTGATCCCTCAGGCCAGACGAGCGTAGGGAAAGGCTGACCAGAACGGTGCTCCTGCAGCGCCAAGACTTCGTCTAATTAATGTCTGTGAGGTGTGCCAGACAGGCCACACGGGCAAAGCAGGGGCGACACGTGCGATTCCTTTTGCCTCTCTGCAGCACTTGGCCCACTAAGCCTAATCTTTGATGCGGACTCTGCGGTTCAAATACCGCACGCGGAATCCGTAGGTCTTAAGACTGGCCATGTAGAAGATCAGCGTGGCAGTCAGCATGCTGCGGTAGGCAGAGATGCTTCCTGCGACGCACCTTCAGGGAATGAGACAACTGAGGGAGTCTTCTCAAGATTCTCGACAGTGCCCGAACGCCTCAAAAACGCATACAGTTCTACCGTTCCGGCCTGCCCGCCAGCAACGTTAGGCCGGCGAAGAAGAGCAGGGACAAACAAGTTTGGGCAATGACGTAGAAGACAAGGTCACCGTGCACAACAAGTGAGTTCTGGCACACCCGAGTGGGGTGCATGAAGCAAAGAATCCTTGAATTGAAGCGGTAGCATTCAAGTAGCAAAACAAGTGATTCCTTGCACGCACGATTGGGTCGGGCTGCCGTTTACGCACCTTGACCGGCATTGATCACTAATGTATCAGGGGGCATGGCATGTTGTCCCTCAAGATTGTTGGATGAGTCTTGCCTTCGATGGTAACGTAACTCATATCCAAGGCACGCAACAAAATGAAACAACCCATTTCTGGCACCCTCCATGACCGTCGCATCCTGGGTAAAGACGCCTGGCGCGAAGTTTAAGACGGCTGCACCAAGAAGACCTCAGCATCAGTGTGAAAACAATACAGTGGCATTTTGAGCTGTCGAGGGCAGCTACAGGCATCCCCTGTATTTTGGTGGAGGTGCACATGCGTACACGATCTTGTACCTTGACGCTGGTGCATCAGTCTCACTCCCTGTGCTCCCACCTTCCCCCCTCTTGCCGCCCAAGGGGTGTGAGCTTTCCAGTTCTGAAAGCCCCGCCCTTGACAGCATAAACACAACGTTCTGGCATTGGACCGCGCACAAGTGTGGGGTGTCAGCAAGCATGCATCTCAGCAAGCATGAGCACACGCAAGCATGCTTGAAGCTTGCAAACGTGCTTGGTGCGTCAATTCAATCCCACACACATACTACAGAATCCTTTATTGTGGAACATTTCAAATAAACCCCCGTGTATAACTTGCAAAGTAAAATGCCCCCCCCTTACCTCTTGACAAACCATAAAAGCGCTGCTTGCCACGCATCGTCTGACAAGAACCTTTTATTCAAGCAAAACCAAACAACTCAAGCCCGGCTTGCACTAAGGTGCACTAGAGTCGTTATTGCGCGTGACATGCCCGAGGCACCTCCCATCGCCCCAACTCCGGCAGCGCAGGTAATGGCTCGACGGACAAAAAGCCGTGATTTTTGGCTGGATCCTTCGAGAATGAATGGAGGAAGCTTGGTGGAGGTTGCAGCTGCCATCGGGTCTGCACATAAAGCAAAGAACGCAAAGACGGTTATCCAGATCTTGTACGCCGCAATCATCGGTAACGGCTGCGTGTTGTTCACAAACCCTGACATGCATGCGTACATAGAGAGGACGCACACCACAATGAAAGAGACGGGAAGGAAAATTGCAAAGACCGGCTTCATCTCGGCGAAATCTGGTAAGAACTCTTCCGCGCTCGGCAACGGTAGCTGGCCCTTTCTGCGCATTAACAGAAAGTACGCGCAGAAGCTGGTGGCCTGAGCCGCAACCGTTGCCCAAGCAGCCCCGGCTGCTCCCCACGGCAGGATCGCACAGAGTAGCCAGTCAAAGCAAACATTCAACAAAGCGGACAAATAGACTTGTACAGCTAAAGGTGTTTGCGTGTCTCCCCGACCAACACAAAGCCCATACATAGCACAGGCCATGCTAGCCAGTGGAAGTCCGAGAGCCCGCACAACTACATACTTGCGTGCCACTCCCATCATCACGGGCATAGCTCCAAGAGCCCGCAGCAGCTGCTCGCCACAAGTTAGGGAGACCACAGCAGCAATCACTCCCACAAAGAAGGCAACTGAGAGGCACGTCGCATTGAATCTTCTGAGCTTGTGCTCATCCTGCGCGCTTTTTGCGTAAAGATTGATAGCTGCGGTTGAAACTGTGCTGCAGATCAAGTAGATGAGGTCAGTGACAGTACAAGCAGGTCCAAGCGCTGCCAACTCCACCGTTCCAGCACATCGTCCAACAAAAGAGGTGTCAATTGTTGAGAGGATGGGGCCTGTGACACTCACTGCCGCCAAAGGCGCCGCAAACTTGAGCAACTGCATCCTTGTAGGAACCGAAGCCCCTGTAGCCGCTGTACCCTCTGCTTTCTCAGCTTCGTCCTGACTGCGTCGCACAGACAGTCGCCTGTCTTGTCTGCTGTGGGCCAGGATGCCTCCCTTGAAGCCTCTGACAAGCAGGACGAATGCCATCGTGTAACCTGCAAGAAAGCCGCTGCCACGTGGCGAGACCTCCGCTTTCTTCGCGATTTGCGCGAGGCGGGGAAGATGATGTGCTTGCGCCGGTTGCTGTTCAGAGAGCAATGGAGGCTTGTAGCTCGCACTCGGCAAGCATCGGCGCGGACTCCACACACTCCCAGCACTGAAACAACCAACCGCCATGTTCCATAAGACCATTGCGATAGCTTGATGCAAAGTGGTGTGGCGCGTGCCAGTTAGATTCCTGATCACAAGTCATGCATATTGGGTTCTTGAAGCTGGCTGGTCGGGTTACCTTCGGTTCTTCGTTCATTTCAGTTCATTTCGCGAGCGTTCGTTATGAGAGCTCCGTCGAGCATCTGCGAGCCATGCATTGGTGATGTTTTGGTGAGATGTGATGCTCTCGGCAGCGTTCAAGGGCCTAAGTAGAAGTTTGGCCTCCCCATCCCAGCAACGAGTGTGTCCATGGCACCAGGTGTTCCTCTGCCAGTTCATCGCGGCAGTGCGATTCTATCATCGAAAAAATATGCCAACATTCTAACGGCAAGGCTTGTTTCCCGCGTCGCCTCCCACCGAAGCCGACTTCTCCTCCAGATGTGCTGGCGTGTTGATGGAGAGTTTTCTTCCCCTGCACTCTGTGCGGCATCGTGCCTGCCCAAGTCCCGGCGGTGCAGGTGTCAGGTCCTTGGTCGATGCAGGTCGGGCACGCCTGTCAATGCGGTAAAGGATTCAGCATTGCGTAGCAGGGGCACGGCCAATTTGCACACAAGCCGCGCCACCAACCACAAGATGTTGCGTGAAAGGATTTCCTGAAACAGAGGAAAAGAATTGAGAAAAGCAGGCAGAGATGGCAGGCAGGAGAACTGCGAAAAATGCAAGGAAGCCAGGGAGTGGAAAGAGGGTGAAACAGGGATGCGAAAAAGAAACGTTGAGGCTCCACCGGCCGACTACAAACGTACAGCAAATTCTGGATTCCTATGCCGTGCAGACTTTATGCGCGGTTTCACAATGTTTCACACACTTCCCTTTTCGAGGCGCCTCGAGCGGAAAAAAATTTCGAGGGAGTTCCTCCGTGGGGAGCCTGACATCCTGAAACAGCACAATCCTGTGCTAAAAAGTTTTTGGATGGGACGCATCGCTGAGCTACTGACCTCCAGGAGGAGCGAAGGCTTCGATTCCTCTCCCAGATGGATATTTGCGACAGAATGGCGCAGAGCCTCAGCCAACACAATCCAGCAGGGCTAAGCATCAGAACCTCATCCACTCCTCTCCTCCCTTTGCTGCCATTAATTGCCATTTGCTGCCATGTCGCCCTTCGTCTCTTGGGCTTTGCTGACTGTTTTGCATTCTGCGGCCTGGGATATTACATAAAGGCACACCCGCTTCACAAAGGCATCGGGGGGAATCTTAGCACCAAGCTCCAACTCCTGTGAGAAGCAGCTCATCAAGCCCTCCTGCCAGCACTACAGAGACATTTCAAAAGTCACGAAAGGCAAGCTTCATGTAAAAGCCGCCGCATGTTTCGGGGCCTGCAATTCCTCCTCAACGCTCGGATGAAACCGTGCAAGCGACACAGCCTAGCACACAAAAGACGAGCTCACGTCGTGACACCACTCTTGCGAGGCCAGTCAGCAGCCTGGATGAACCGGCCATCAGGCCATTCTTGAAGGACCTGCAAGTATTGAAGCGGCTGCTGATCAAAAAATGTGCCGTGTTTGACCCACTGCGACCGTCGATTGTTACGGTTTTCGCGCACAAAGCCCTTGCTCTATACACATGGAGGAACACATGCCTCAAGCATAATCCGAAGCTGCAGCGCAAGTCTGAATGCGCGAGAGCAGCACTCACACTACATTCTTATATTGCCTTTGGCAATGGATCCCTTGTTGGCAGCAGACGACAGGGTGCGACAGGCGACCCTTTCGGGAAAGACTGCCTTCCAAGAGAAGTTGTAGGCGATGCGTTGAAGAAGGTCAGCCATCTTTGATGGCTGACCGACGTCAACCTGGACATACCTTTTGATTGTCACTGCCAATGCGGCCAATGCAGGCAGTCATAATTTCTATTCATGTTCATGTTCACACACGCTAAAAATTTGGGATTTTCCCCTTCAGCTCCTCTAAGACCTCGTTGACCTTGCCAAGATAAAGTTTCACAGTATCCTCCTCAAACGCACAGGCTTTGGGTCTCTGGCTGATGGTTTTGCCTGGGCCGTGCGAGGTGAGTAGCTGTAGCCCAAAGCCTCAACAGCTTCCTTCGCTTTTCTGGCCGGGCCTTCGCTGGGGGCAAAATTTCAAGCGCACCACTCTCACTCAGTGTCACTCGTCCTCTCTCAACACTCAGGCGAGCTGCAAATGAGCCGATGTCGAATCGGTTGGGGATCCTCGAGTCCTAAGTGACAAAACATTCCACAAGTAGTCCCACAACTCAAAAAGGTCTTAAAGCTTAGCCGATTTCTGAGAGGCATTGAGGCCTAGCGTCGTTGTTCAGTTGCTTTGGAGGCACATCTGGTAATGCTGCATTTCACGGCCTGAAACACGTTGACAACCCCAACCCACATCACGACCTATATCACAACAGCGAATGGCAACGTGCCTCCGTCTTGAAAGGAGGCGGTGGAAGCTCTGCTCGGCAGACCACCTTGGCACGACGCGTGGAAACGACGTGTGGAAAGAGGTTTTCGGGGCTCCCTTGGCCCTTTGAACTGTGCGACATTTGCAGCCTTGAGACCAGCCCTCCTGCAGTTCGTCGAGGGGCCTGCGGAGCTCTGGGGGTGGAACGTTACTACCTCACCACCCTCTACTGAGTACTTGCTGCGTACTACTACATGGCGATTGAGAACCAGCTTTTGAGACACTGCTTGCTGCACACTTTCAACCCCCCCACCCCCCCGGCCTTGTGTGCACGACCGATTTTGGGCAGGCCTGCAAATCAGGGCTTCGGCCAGGATTAGCAGCCCGTCCTTGATTAAAGGCAGCCCCCTCAACCATTGATGGGCCAAATCGACAGTCACCAGGAACACAACCCTCAGCAACGGTGATCCCCCCCACATTCATAAACAGCGATTTCAGATCGTGACCTTCGGCGGCACTATTTCGGGGGCCAAGCTCCAGGAATTAGGTAAACTGCCCGGCCATGGTGTTGTGTTTTTTTTGCACCCGAGTACGGTGCAGTCGGGTGCGAGTGTGTTGACTCACAATCCGGCTTCAACGCAAGACACAACACTGACTACCACAGGTGGACCTGCTTCCGAGGCTTCTCTGCGCCCTGTCATCGACACTTGCTCAGGCCCCTTTGGGCCCACGCTGCCATAGTCCTTGCGACGTGCATTTGAAGCGCAAGAAGCAACAAGTCGGGTGAAGGTGAACAGAGGTGAAATACATTGGAATACCTGAACGGCCCCGCATTGCTCTCCTGAAGCTTCGGCTCTGATCGAGTCTGGGCAAGGAAGGTAGTTCCGTATCCTTTCTTGGTGGTCACAGATAGCACATTTTGCAAAGAATCCTTGCGTCCAACTCAAAGAACAGCCTGGCAGAATGCCACCCACTGCTGCCCAAGTCACGGCTCATTCCCAAGGAAGCTGCAGAGCGATGCTTGTGTTTCCTTACACACGCGGAACTTCTTGGAACTCTGCGGCTTTGAGAAAGAATGCAGGGAACAACAAGCAACCTCCGAAGAGAGACTTAATTCAAGACAAGTCTTCATGAGGACGTGCGCCGCTGCTCGATCTCGAAACCCCTTCGAGCTGCCTGCATCTGTCCTAGTCATCCGTAACTGGCCCGTTGTGTCATTCAACAGGCAGTGGCTACTCGTTCCCTAATCTCTCTTTCGCTCTCTCCCTCTTTGCACAGCGTTCTGCCATCATGACCCGCTTGTCCTCAATGTCTCGCGCAGGTTGACAGTCTCCCTAAAGCCTTTGGAGCTTGCAAACCTCCAAGTTTTCGGACAATCACGAAGCACATGCTTAGAGCATGCGACTGGCAACTTTCGTACGACTGAGCATGCGTCTGGCTTCCCTTTGGCTGCATGGGCCTTAGTAGCGCGGAGGAAGCACGAACAAGGAGTCGGCATTCATCACCATCGATTTCCGACTAGGTGCAATGTTGGCAGTGGAACAGCAAGAGAACGCTTCTCCAGCTTGTCCATGTGCAGCTCACCCACAAAATCGCCTGCCTGAACTCAACTTTTGCCGGTCTGGGAGGTTCTGTTTCCTGGTAGAAACGTGTTTTGATTGCTGTAAGCCAGGGTGAATTGGTTTAGGGATGGGTATGAAGATTGTATTCAGGCTGCATAAGGTTGGAAGTTCTGCGAAGTCCTCCGCGTTTACAATTCATCAATTCATTGGCGCGCCCTGCGTGGTTTTATGGCTTTATGGGCATCTCGAGGATCATCTGTGGGGGGGCACTGCAAGGAGTGCACGGGACCGTCTGGGCGATCTTCTAGGAGAGATGCCCCGAGGAGAACATGCCACTAACAATCATATGAAAAACAGTCACAACAATAATCAAAGGGATTGTGCCCGCCTTATCCCCCAAATTGAGGAGATGTCGGGAAAACCACGCCTCCTTGGTAGGTGATTGTGGCCGCGATTCCTGCTTTGCCGTGGTACATCTTGAGAGCACCTGTCCAAGCCAAGCTGGTGCCAAGCTCTCAAGAATGTCTGGAGAGCTCTGGGGTGTGCCGGTGTGCCTCCGCCACTTCTTGCACTGTCTCCAATGCGTTGAAGGCTCTGGCCTTCCAGGCCGCACATCCGACATGGGCGATCACTGCGATCACTGATCACACGGATGGAACCTTGCCCGCTGGAGAGTCCACACCTCAGAAGAGCAGTCTGAACGTACACCTTTTGTGGGAGGGTCAGTACTCCAAAGACGGCCTCCGAGACCTGAGAAGGACACTTGGAAGAGACTTGGAGCCGATGGAGCTTGACGCCGTGGTAGAGGTCACCTGCTTCGCACCATCCGCTTTTGATGGTGTGACATATGGTGTGACACATGGTGTGACACACGGTGTGACACGGCTGTGACACACTGCTGTGATGGTATGTGTGACCCTGGTGACACCGCCACAGGAAGGGGCCTCCAATGCCCATGGCGGGATCTCTTTCGGCGCCTGGAAAAACTACAGAAAAAAAAGGCTACTTGTGGTGGACATCGCACGCAATGTGAGAGTGTGGGGCACAAGGGCCTTCTCCACACCTGCAAGGAATGCGGATAGCCTGTCCTTTATGTACCTTTGCGAATTTGTGGACACCCGACATGCTCTGTGGATGCTGCGTCCATGCACTCGTGATCAGAGTCCCTCAGAGGGCACTTGCAGAAGAACAGCCTCAGAGAAGAGAAAAGAATGAAGGGCCCCCAGCCACGTTGCACCGCCCAATGGACTTGCAGCTTGCAGATTCGCACCACACAGGTCAGAGTGAAATAAGCATAGGACACGTGGGCGTTAGAACTAGCTCCGTTGGTTCCTGCTCGAGCTTCAGAGATGAACTCCTGTTACATTGGCAACAAAGCATGCTGCCAGGGAAAAGAGAAAGAAGCGAGAGAAGAGGCAGCAAGCGGGTCGAGCGAGCCTTTGTGACATGGGATATGCAGATCCGCATGGACAGGTGCTGCCTGAGACGCATCACTGCCTGCCAGAGCAGGGCGCACATCAGCAAACATCAGCGCACCACCCAGGCTACACGACTAGGTTGGTGGGAAGCTTGCAAAGTAATTTTTTCCTAGCACACCCTCTCTGAAGCGAAGATCTCGAAATTTTCTCTATTCTCGACTCGTCAGCTAGTCAGCCAGCCTGCAAGGCCTCACGACCAGGGTCCGTATCTGACTTGCCTCAAAGTGTTGAACAAGCAGCTAGATCCTGCAAATAGCACGCGCAGAACAAGTCACACTGCAGCACGAGCCACCAGTGAAGATGGTCCACAGGAATGTCTTGCTTCTCCTGAGCAAGCTGCAACCACAATCAGACGGTGGGCCGGGTTCCACAGATCAAGAAGAACAAGCAGGCTCTTGCCCAAGTTTCCCCAAGAACTTGTCAAACTCCACAGCCTGCTTGCCTGCACTGAAAGGCAAAACAGCTCTCATCCGGCAACCGACAACCGCCCACTGTCCGGATTGGCCAGCCTGGTTTCTCCGCGATCCATTCCTTGCTCAAGGCTCCGTATGGTGCCTCCAGTGGGAAAATGTCGTCCAGGGTGAAGATGGGATCAATCAGAGCGTGCCTCGCAAGAGATCAGAGGGCGCTAGTGGAGTTCTCTGTGCGTTTTATAGAAGAAAAACACGGATGGCTGCAGCTTCGTGCAGCCCAGGCGCTGGTGTGAGACCAGGTGCGGTGAATCCCGGCAGACCCGCAGTGCCGTTTGGCAAGACTCGCGGTAGGAGACCAAACTGACGGGGTGCACAGATGAACGAAAGTGTGGTAGTGGCATCTCTGCCACTCTTTCTCTTCAGGAGTAGGTGCTGCATTTTACTTCTCTCAGGAACAAAGGGCACTGACTGCACATCGTGAGCGTGGGATCTCTCGTTGTTTCTCTGTGCCGCTTCTGAGACTGTATGGTACTGAATATATCGATGATTTGCTGCACTTTCCCCACTGAGGTTTTGCAAGGCAATAGAAACGTCCCTTGCATGCTTCGCACGCGTGCCACGCATAACTCGAATCTGATGCAGGGTGTCATCATTAGACGCAACGCGTTGCAGTCATATCGGTGACAATGCTGCCTGGTTGGCTTGCGGAACCGCATTGCTTCAATGAACTTCGACAGCACGAGAGAGTCGAGATGTTGCCTTATCTTGTCTGAGAAAGCCTGACACAAACACCCCATGACCATGCGCACAAATCAGCTGCCTTTGCCCATGCCCGATCATGCTAGTAGGGATTTAGGGACTGCAGACACGCAGCCAGCTGGACAAGGGCGCATTCCATCGCCTTAGGTGTTCATGACAACTGCACGTCATGGCATCACCTACGGGCTTCGAAAGACAGATGGCACCTAGCGGCCTACATTCTTAGGCATTGCAAACAACTTGCTGTCAAGCAAACAAAAATCTAAACAAGCAAAACGAATTACGGTTAAATATGTAATAGGACCAAGATCAGGTCCCCAGAAATGCTTGGAGCCCTAAGCCTATGTATAACACTGCATGCTGCCAATCGAGGCAAACATGGCTTCACGTCCCCAAGATCACAAACGATGCCGGCTCAAGGCTTCGGGTTTTGCGGGTCGGCTGTTCTCCGGCATCTTTTTCCTCGACCCGTGGTCGCTTTCTGCATTTGCAGCCCGACGGTGGGGACTGGAAATTCCGAGGTGCACCGCTTGGACCGCCGACGTCCACGTCCCGTGGCTTGGGCCGGCCTGGCTGCCAAGGTGGTGCGCACAAACATTTGCAATCAAAAGAAGCCCGAAGACGGAGAGATGAGAGAGGGAGAGACATAATGAAAAACACTACCTATTCAATAGACTTCCAGCATCAATCATAGCATCACCTCGCCAACTAACCGAGTTCTGTCGCTTCCTTGTAACTCCGTTAGAAGCATTACAGTCGTTCATAGAGAAGTGCCGTTCCTTGCCGACAGTGCAACAGAGTCTGTGGCTACTGTGACACACAACTCTGTTGCTCTAGCTCCGAGCGACGATGTGTACCTTGCGAGCCTGCGGAAGCCAAGCTTGTGTGACGGCACCTCCTCCCCAAAATCTCACAGCCACAGCTAAGCTCAATCTAGATTCTTTTCAGCTGAAGATCTGCAAGAACAGGTCGAGAAATTGCAAAGAAAGAAGAGACCATTTAGTTAACCTCGTTGCATGTTTGAAGGCGTGCTATGTAGGACCTTCCTGGGCAGACATATCCAGGACAAGCTGCCACGAAGGGTCAAGCCGAAAGCATTGCTGGGCATGATATGCACTCACCATCACTCTTCCTGCTGGCGGGAAGCATGTTGATGCTACTCCTTCCGAAGCCAGGCATGTCCAAGAGGCACACCTCTTTGCGAGCGCTCTAACCACCCTAAACATCCCAACGTTCTAAACTGGCCCTAAACTCGTTCTGAGTGCCACTGGAGAGCTGTGAAGCCCTGTTTCCATAAAGGTTTCACCAGCTTGGACCAGCCCCAGGAACTTGTAATGCGGCCGCTGTACCCTTAGAGTCTTGGAGTCAACACAAACCTCATGGGCATCTGCTGAGATCTACCAAACTTCTACCAGGATAAAAAATAAGAAGACTCTCAGATTTGAGCCATGAAGAAGGATCACCAGCTTGCCATCGATGGTCCTGCGGCTGCCAACAACACCAGGGCCGACACAAGCCATCTGCCCTCGTCACCGTCCCACCGGAGTCGCCCCACCCCCACCCCCGCCAGCATCGCCATAGACATGTCTTGATCTGCTTTACGGTAAGTCAGTGCGTGCATTCTCGCCGGAACCAACGTGAAATCACACCTTTTTGATGGTCTTCAGCGGTTGTCTGGGCCCATAGCAAGCTGATTGGCAATTACTGCTTGTGTTGCAGGTTGCCTGGTGTCGGGTTGGGGCGGGGGGGATTGGGAAGGCGGGAGGGGTTGGAAGGAGCATCAGTGCCCACCCGCAAAGTTTTCCCCAAAGGCTGCGCAATGCTGCAGCGCAAGCCCAAACCCTCCAAGCCCAACACCCACTGCAAAAGCACTGATAAGCAGTGCTAGCCTGCCAGACTGCTAGACCAAACCCTCCAACCCTCGACACCCCCCACCCCCCCTACCTACTCTGAAGCACCTCACACCCCCAACAGCCCAGATCTCAAAAATACTCAGAAAACACGGCGAAATCCCAAATGCCCAAAGGCCATGGACATGGACAACAACAAGCGTTCGACTTCGGGTCTCGCCCCGAGCTTGCATCTGCTGCTTTGCGATGGGCTCCCAAGCAATCCGGTACTCCATCTGGAAAGTATCCCTGCGCACAAGACTTGTAGCTGCAATACTTCCGCGTGCTGTTCTCAAGATGAAGCGGCACGCCTTACTCCGAAGGACATGTTTCCTTCTTCAAGAACTTGACGCAAGAAGTTCCGCTCCTGCGGGGCTCTATGTGTCGAAAGATCTTCAAGCGCAGCACTACTCGAATGGGCCAAGATAAACTCTCCAAGAATAGATACTTCTGGTTCTCACGTTAAGAAACAAATCAACTGCCGACGTCCTGAATGTCGAGCTGCCGTAAACAAGCTGCATCGAAGATAGGATTGTAAAAACGTTCTTTCGTTTTGCGCGGCAGGTTCTACCTTTCGGACCTTTGTACAAGTACACAAGTTAAAGGGAAGGCCGGTTCAGAGCACGGTCCTGGTGACAAAAATAGCTGGAAAAGACGGTGCCTTAATGCGCCTTACCACATCACGAGGGAGGCGTCAGAGAAGGTGCTAACAACAATGAGCAACAGTACAGGGTAGGTACAGTAGAATGACTACAGAAGCAAAGACGAGCAAGAAAACTGCCAACAAAAACACCGTCCTGCCAAGATTTTATGCTCGGCTTGAGCCAACTCCTTACATTCCTTGGTTATCATTTCCTAGTTCGTTTATGCCCTTGAGTATCTTACTGTTGTGCTGCCATGAACGTGCTGTGAATTGTGGTTGAGCGGTTTGCGCGTTGCGCTTGTGCACGAACTTGCACTTGCTGGCATTCCCACGAACCACTCCCAGCAGCACTCGCTTTGCACTCAGCTGACCCAGCTCCTTCTCTGGAAAGAGCTCGCCCCAAAGGATTGAAGACGGAGAAGCCTTCAACTGCTCAAGAACGACCTTTTGATCATTTCAGTGCTGCCAGTGCTGCTAGTGCTGCTACCGCGCCTCGAAGCTGCCCACAAAGGAGTCCCCATGAGTTTGTTGCAGGTGGTACCGCTTGGATTTGACATCCTTACCCGCAAGCTTTACGGATGTTGGCGAAAAGTTACTACGTTGCGAATGTCATCATTTTTCTCGGCCATGAGACTTCTCGAGCGCGGGGGGGGGGGGCTCATGAATCCTGCAGGATACCTATCCTGCTGGCACACTCGCTTGCAGCCAAGAGTCCCGAATCGGTGCGGTCATAGCGTACAATACCCGGCTCTTCAGTCGCGATCCAGCGCACAAAACGAGAGATCAAACATCAGACCCCAGGCGCGAAATCTCCTAAGTCGGTCCGCCACGGAAGGGAAGGCGAGCAGGGACAAAAACTGACAACACCCAGTAAGCCAACACAAGCCAAACACTTGGGAGAGTTGCGCAGCTGTACTTGCATAACCCTGACAGCAAGATGATCCCCCAGAACTGATGTCCCTGGCATATCGTATTGAACACCCTGCTACCTCATGCTACCCCCCGAGAACATACTGATCGAAAGATCATAGCGAGTCGCATGAAGGCTGATGGCGAATGTTGCCCTCACATCGTGCTCGGCAGCGTGTCTCCGCCATTGCGCAGCTGTCCAGGCAAGAACACTTTCGGAGCATGGTCGTTTCCCATTGTGCTGTGTCTCGGTGTGCCAAGGCTTACTGCGATATGCAGGCTTCTAGCACATTCAGCTACGACTTGCCCGCAACCTACATTGCATGAAGTTGCACAAAGTTGCACAAGGGCTCTCCACCCTGTATGAACGAGTTTGGCAGCGAAAGTCAGCCGTTCCAGACTGGTGGACAACTACATCCAGCAACATCCAGCAACATTCTTCCCCTATCAATGATGCCGCATGCCTTCGACACAGAAAGAGTTGCTCTCGCAGCCTGGAGGATTCGCTGGATGTGTGCAGGACCGAGGACGTACGGTTGCAAGTTCCACCGAGAAGAGATCGAAGGACCTGACCAGACGGCTGTCGAGCAAGGCAGTCTTGCATCACACTTTCCATGGCATCAGGCCTTCTGCCCGGCACTGTGCCGCCCGCTGGACAGCCTGGTCGGCCTGTGTCGAAGACCCGATGAGGCAATTTACGTTTACTGCATCAACATCCTTGCATCCTGAGCTGGCAGCCCGTAGGAGCGCTGAGCTTGACAAGTGTCTTCGCTCCTGGAGGTCCAGTGTAGCTGATGAGCCAGACCCTAATCAGACATCCCCCCCCCCATGTGTGTGTGTGTGTGTGTGTGTGCGTGTATGTGTGTATGTGTGTATGTGTGTATGTGTGTATGTGTGTATGTGTGTATGTGTGTATGTGTGTATGTGTGTATGTGTGTATGTGTGTATGTGTGTATGTGTGTATGTGTGTATGTGTGTATGTGTGTATGTGTGTATGTGTGTTTGTGTGTTTGTGTGTTTGTGTGTGTGAGTGAGTGAAAGCAGGAGCTGTGAGACTCGTCCCACCGCGACGAATGGACTCTGGAAATGTTGTCTGATAAACGATTTACACATCTACGTGGTGGCGAACAAGGCTGTGCCTGCTCGTAGAGCTCTTGTGCCAGAGTGTAGTGGGAATCCAGCAGACTAGCTCGTTTTGCCTCCACCAGACCCACAAGGCCAGATACTGCTGGCAATCTATAACCTGCCTGCCGAACAGCATCCAGATGGGAGTTCACGAAGTCATCCGACATACTCAGCCTTTGGTTGGCAACACGGGAAACCCCGTGTTGCATTGCTGCGGATTTACAGGTTTCGGGAGGTTGGGGACACGGAGTCCCCGACTTCGGGGACTCCTGGTGTGAAACATTCCGCACATCTGTCTTTGCCGGTTTAGGGTTTGGGGAGTAGGTGTTAAGAGGTTAAGATTGAGGGATACTGGGTTCCTCCGCAAGCTAAGGCCAGGAAGTATTCAAAAACTACACATGCTGATAAGAGAACTTGACCCCCAGAAATGGCCCCATGCACATTGTGGGACCACCAGTAAGCTTGCCTGTACTGGGACAGCAAGCGTGTAGGGCTCCCCGCCAAGACGAGGCAGAAGCCAACATCTCTGCGGCTTCCCAGCAACTGCCAAGACGAGAGTACCTTCCGCCCGTGCTGAATCTCGTCAAGGTGACTCTTGTGTCTTGGCGTCGCGAGCCTGGATCGTTTTAAGCAGCGAGACAGGACCAGCTTCACCTCTCCCTTTTCCACTTCGGCCAGCTCCTGCCGTACTCATGCTGAAAAAGATGACAAAGGATCCCCCCCTGCCCCTTCATCACCCTCTCTCCTCGCTGCGTTCCGTTTTCTCGCTCTTGAGCTCCTGCACGTTGGACAAGGCTCTCTTGTTTCCAGCAGTCACTAATTGGTACGGCCGGCTGCTGACGTGTCCTTGAGTGCCCAGAGGAGGCCGTAGCGCTTCTCAGTTGGTGGACACCTGATGCATTGAACAACCCACGGCCTCTCAAGCCTCTCCTGTCCCTGTTGCGGCGTGCTGCTGTATTGCTGTGCTGGCACACGCACCTACCAGGACCTCAGCGCCACGCCCGGCTTGCGCCCAATTGGCGTAGGCCAAGGCAAACCTGCCAATACTTCACACCCCTGAACATCAGCGCCGGCTGCATGGACTTGGGGACTTGGGCCTGTCAAGATTCACTGATGGCAGCAGCTCCAGTCCACCTGGTCGCCACATGACACAACACCCCAGTAAGTGCACAGTGCAGAAGTCCCACCGCGGAAAAGGCTCAGAAGTATTCGACCTGGCGGGCATTGTCTCATCCAGCAAGCTAAGAACTGGTGCTCAGGCGAGGAGGATTTTGTGGGCCTCTTTTTTCAGCTAAAAAACCTGTTTCTCGGACAATTCCAAGACGGCTCTCGGACAGTCTCAGTTGCGATGTGCCACTTGCAGCGAACAATCCCCGCCAAGCGCCCCAAGCTGGACACGTGGGATAACGGCAAAACTCTGCTGGCCCGATGGCACAAGCATCGCAGGTGGACCACAAGCATACAGGTCACAGGAGGGCCCAATCCTTGGTGCCAGGATTAGCATGCCCTAGTGAGCCACTGAGCTAGGCGCAACTGGCCATTGGTGAATGGGCGACTGGTGAGCCACTGAGCCAGTAGCGTGGTGGCAATTGCAGCCTCCCCGTGCAACAGCTGATGAATTCCCGTCAGCCTGCAGACTTCGCTGATAGCGGCCTCTCCACACCTCTCTGCACTCCACGCTCTGGAAGTCGTGCACGTGGTCTGGGAAGCTGACTCGAGCGCAACGCGCTCCATTTGTTCTTTATGCTCTTTCTGAACAGGCCAGCAACCTGAACATTACACGCGCAACGCTGCAACATTGCATCGGAAATCGAGCCACAAGCCACTTGTCACGATCGTCACGTGGCACGAGATGGCACGAGATGGCACGAGATGGCACGAGCCTTCACTGTCCTCCTCGCTGATCAGACCGATCGAGCGTACCGTGTATTCCTCACTGGCCTCTTGAGCCGCCGCGCCGCATCCGAACTCTGAAGCGGCTGGAAGCACCCACAAGATGCCTCGCGCACAAAGATGTCTGCAACTCCGTACAGCGGCAGCACCACCTTCGACAGGAAAAACATGTCTCAGTATGCCCCAATTTTAGAGTCACATGCTCTCTTGCTCCTTAGCTCTCTCTGCGTCTTCTCTCTTCTTCTCTCTCTTCTTCTTCTACTTCTTCTCTCTCTTCTTCTCTCTCTTCTTCTCTCTCTTCTTCTCTCTCTTCTTCTCTCTCTTCTTCTCTCTCGTCTGCTCTCTCACGCTGATCACTCCCTGGCCTCAGAGTGGTCGATGGCGTTGCCGTAGCAACCCACCTGCTCGCCTGGCAGAGAGAGAGAGAGAGAGAGCGCGTCAATACAAACATGCGCAACGAAACGAGCGCAACAAACACAAGAGACGTTTTAAGAAGGAAAATAGAGGAGGAGAACCTTTTGGGGCAAACATGACACGACGACCATTCACAAAGAGCGACAACTTCCCGGACCTGTCGTCACTCCCTCTTATGGGACACTGCAGGGAAGCTGCAAAAAAGCTTGCAAGAGGTCGAGGCCATTCTGCCAGGATGGCCACTTTGTCCTGACGTGTAAATTTTGCATGGCCTACATCGTCTGCCAGCATTGAGACGAGCACCTTTGCGCGAAGGTCACTGGCGATATGTAGATACCTGCAGAGGAGAGACTCCTTATTGCCAGCATGTGCCAGCTTTTGCCATGCCTTGGCTGCCCATCCGCCGAGGTTTTGCCAACACGCCGCTGTGCCTGAGCTGAAACCACTGACTACCCAGCACTCGCGAAGACTCATGGGCTCGAAGTCTTGGTCATGTGGCACAAAGGCTGTGATGTGACCCGTGCTCCAGGCCCCTTTCAAATAGAATGATGCGTCGCCACCAGCAATCCAACAGTCCTGGTGTTTGCTTGGCGAACTGAACATGCCACAGCTGTTGACAACATCAACGAGTGAAGTTGAATGCAAACTCCTGCTTCTCTGGTTTCGCCTTCTCGCTCGCACGAGGTGGTTTGGAACAGAAACCTGCTCACAGCGCAGCAGTGGAGAGCTAGGATGAGCTAATGATGGCCGAGGACACTGGCCTGCAGCTGTTCTAAACAATCGCAAGAAAGCTGGCACAGGCGAGGGCTTCAGAGTTGCTGCCTTGCTACAGCAAATCCTGGCCTATGCAGAAGCCCAGCTCACATTCAAGCTTCCTTCAGCGCAACTTGGGCATGACTTTTGCAAGAGCAACGGAAAACTGCTTGCTAGCTGGGTCTTCTGCCGGCCCAGGTTCACCGCCTTGATAATTTCGACCTGTGGCAACAAGTAGTTCACAATCTCTGCGACCTTTCACAATCCCGTTGATGCCTGCCACTTCCCCCACCCCAGGCGCGAAGCCTCGAACAGCTGGCCTAGCGGGGTGACCTTGTCAGAGTACGCGTGGGAAGCACACGATCAAAAGACAAATACAGTACTTCGTTGTCTGGAGGCTTACCGCTGAGGAAGGTTGGGCAACAAAGGCAACAACCCACCTAATGGTCCGGTTGGAGCTGTCTCAGTACTCCTCTGCATATGCCACACTTTTCTTTGGTAGCCGCTATTTTGAGTACGACATACGCCTAGAAGTACGGAATACCAAAGAACAAGCAATAAATCTAGAGCGCTTTTGCGAACTTCGTCTGTCACGAAACTCTGCCGAGGAAGCCACATACACAGTTGCAGTGGCAAAGCAACTGAGGGAACGAAGAGGCCGTGCTGCGTAAGAATGGCATGGGTCGGCGTGGCTTCATCTGGAAAAACTGTAAAAGCATGTAGGAACAAGATACAAGCCCGCTGGACCTGGAGTTGTAGGCTCTCAGCTCCCAGCAGTCACGGGCTGGCTCGTCTGCACGAACCCATCTCCCTGACAACATATAAAAATGAAGGACGAACTGGACGAACGCATCGATGCAGGACCCACCGGATAGCCGGCCTTCTGAAACCAGTGGACTGTTCGACCCTCGACTTTGACGACGCTGCCAATGCTCTCCTGGTCGCTGCACACTCGCATTGGCGACGCTAGGGAGGCACGTTTCTTTTCAGATGCTGCTACGAGACGTGGCCACATCACCGCATCGGCTCCCGATCTAATCGCCCCAGAAAAAAAACCGCAACTCGCACCCAATTTCTTCTCTCAGCTGACACGGCCGTTTTTCTCTGCCGGCAAAGCTCAAGGGCCGGCTTTGCAAACACCCTTGTCAGGGGACTTTGCGGAGATATATTGCCGGTCTTTTTGTTGGCTTTTGCTCCCTGAACAGCACGCGGCCATGTAGCTATGCGGCTCCTTATGTTGTTGGGCACCCGAAAATGGACCGTGATTTAGAGACTCGACAATGTGTTCTTGCACTCTGTACATAAATTCGTCCCCAGATACTGGCGGCGCCACATGAGGAAAAAGCCGAAAGCAAGATTGGGCCAAAACAACTGCTGGAAAACACAAGAGCAGCTGGTCTGTATCCTTTCACTTTCTCCTCGACACTGGCATGCGCGTGCAGTGCATTCCTACATCATCGTGAGATGCAGGCACCTATCACGCAATGGCCTCCAGCACTGTGCTTTGTACACTTTAAAGGACAGAAAGCACAAGACAAGGGGCTTGCAGCAAGCATGTAGAGCTTCGCTGCAGCACTTGCTTGTCCCAGCCTTTGGAACAACCTTTGTTAAAGAATCAAGGGAACTCCAGTCATTCAGTCATTCCTTGGACTTGCAATCCGCAGAGTGCACCACGCCAGCCTGAAAGAGAAGGTCTCCTCTTGTCCTTGCCATGCCTAATGCCTGTGTCCGCGTGAAGCCGTTGGTATCCATTGGTATCCGTTGGTCATAGCCACTTCTTACACTGCTGGGGCCCTTGCGGAGTGCAAGAAACTGCCGAGAGTGAGTAGGTGGCCTCGGATGCGACGGCCACCTGCTCACCTGCACCCTCTTTTGCGCGAGCCATCCTGCGGGAAAGCCACGTTCTGCCACCTCTGGCTTTACGCGCAGGAAGTGGTGATTCACCTAACAGGGCGAGCGATGCTATTTGATTCTTGATGCTCCAAGCTCCTTACACTTAGCACGTATGCTATCAGACAGCTGGGCCCCCCGTTCGACCCTTGCCTCAGGAAATGCAATCATCTTGCAGTCATTGTGAGACCTTTGCACCAGTCCGCAACGTGCTGCATCGCATGAAGGCTGTGATGCTGAGCGCAGCACCGCTGCATCTCGTTGACAAATGCCTCCGACTGCGCCAGAGGAATCACATCATCCTCCAGTGCCAAACAGCTCGTGGCAAGTGCATCAGCTCACATCACGGAGATCACCACTACATCCTCCTCGCCGTGCAAGATCAAGGTGGGAAAGGGCAGGCTGCGAACCTGCTGCCAGCAAGCTTCTACATTCTCCAACTCACAGACACTGAGAGCACTCGACATTGGACTGTGCCTGGTGAAGTGGCGACTTGGCAAAAAGAGCCTCCTGAGGAAATTGTCCGGTTCACAGTGCGCATCTGACGTCTCGAAGCATTTTTACAGCATATGCCTCGCCATAACGAGCACGAAGGACTGTAGAGCCAAGCCAAATGAGCGGGCTCTTCCTGGCTCGAGTTTACCATCTGTACGGGCCCCAGGATGTGTTTATCGTACAGATCTCCGGCCTGCGAAATCCTGCTGAGAAACCCAGGTCCAGGACAGGGTTCAGTAGCACCAGCCCTGCAGTCGAGCGGCTAGACCAGAGGGCAGTCAAAGGTTCCCATACGGACACATGGGGCATCTGCTAGATTTTGCAAGATGCTTGCAGGTACGTACTTCCCATACTGTGAGATGGCCTGCAAGGCCGATTTCCGTGCCAGTTTCCAGTGCTGTCATGGCAGCGAGATGGCCACCAGCACTCAGGCCACCAACCACAAGCCTTGCGTCGAAGGCTACTCAGCAACTCACAGCTGCTCGACGTATCATCCGCACCACTGCCAACACCGGAGCAACACCGTGAGCACCAACCGCATCATTCTAAGATATTCTAAGGACGCTTGGAAAGGTAGCTTAAGGGGTTTGAGGCTTGCAAGAATCTGATAGATGGTCGGAGGAGAGTGCCAAGTCGAGCACCTCGTCTTGTCCAGGCCCAGGCCATCGGCCTACAATGAAGTTGATAGTGCCCATCATGTTTTAACTCCTGCACCCAACGACTAAGCACTTCCTACGTCCTGCAGGGTTCCAACACTTCAGACATCTTCAGAATGAGCTTCCATGCACCAATCGGTAGCTCAGACGCCAATGCAGATCATTCATGCAAGCACATCTTGCCAAGAGCCTCCTGGTGTAAATACCGCACGCAGCGCTGCGCATCCTCGACGGCGTCAAAGGGCACATCGGCTCGAGGGTGGGTCAGCCTCAGAGCATCTCGGAGACTTGGAGGCCGTAGAGGCCTTAGAGGCCTTACAGGCCTTAAAGGCCTCAAAGCGACCGAGCTGCCCCCGGAACTACTTCCGGAGCATTTCGCTCCGGATTGTCTACAGTCTACATTATGTTTTTCAATTGTTTGTCGGCTTCCTGCTATGTGAGTCAAGATGAGTCAAGCGTCCAGAGGCGGTATTCGCAGCAGGCGACGGCCACTCCGAGGTCTTTGGCGATGGACTGAAAAGACGAGAAGGCTCGGAGAATACTGTAAGATGATGTAAGATGATGGGCTCTGCATATTTTGACGTCCACAGGTCCTGGGCATGTTTGTAGAACTGTGAAGGGGAGCCTTGGTTCCAATGGGTCATCATCTCGACATTCTCCACATCTCACCACTGATGACTCGGGTCGGAACCAACCATCCAGGACCTGCAGTACAAAGGTGCTCTGATACTGATCGGGGAATTCGACAGTGTATGAGTCTTTGCATCTTCTGCCCCTGCGGTCACACGAGCCGACTTGAAGCCATGTTATGGGACAACCGCCTACATAATCTGTAGAGATGCTAGCAACCTCTCCAACACACATGGGAAGGGGGTTTTTCGTGCATGGACTCCACTCTAACAGCCCAACGACTGCATCTATCACGGCCCCTTTGAAGCAATGAGCTGCAATGAGCATGGCACCCGCCGTGGAACAGCACCATGCAACCGGGCTTCTCCGACCTGCGCTCACGATCAAACCAGCTGCACTACTTGAACTGCAGGCTACTGTAGGCTTGGGCTCCTGCGACTCAGCAGGTGGGCGGAGTAGGTGCAGTCGCAAGCCTTCATCTTGTGCGAAGGTGTGCACCTGCTGTCATTGTCATGGGCATGGGCTTCAAATGTCTCGCATGTAAAAGAGCCAGTGCAGCGGCTCTGGAACAGCTCTTCTCCAGATTGCTGAAATGGCAACCACGGAGTAAGGTCTTTTGAAGCTGGCGCGCGAGGCAATCGCTGCTGCAGGGTGAGGAGATGTGATGTCCACATGCAGCTAGCTGAGCAAAGCCAGAAGAGCCTTGCTTTCCAAACCTTGGGTGCCCCTGGCACCAAAGCCCACAACTACCCACAATCAAAGCACAAATGAAAAACGGCAAAGACTGATTCTGCCGCTGCTTTTGGGATCTCTTCAAGCCTTAAGATGTCAGCAAAGCTGCCTGCAAAGTCCACGACCATGGCGAAGACTTTGATCAGAAGTCCGGTGCCGAAGCTGACGAGGAGATTGTCGTCCAACCATGATGTAGCACCTCTCACTTGAGAGCCAAAGCATCGGAAAATAATGGCAAAAGCGTGGCGGAACAGAACTTGTCTAAAGACACATAGTGGATTTGCGATGGCTTCGGGTGTATCACGCTCAGGGGCAACCCCAAGCAATTTGGCATGGCTGTGTGGAAAAGGCACACAAGAGCAAAGACTGGAGAACAGAGGAGTTTCTTGCTCTGCACGGCTTTGCTTGGCGGACCGAAACGCAAAACAAGGCTGACGCATTTGTCTCTAGAATCCTTGGCACCGAGTTAGGCAAAACTGGATAGGCAAACGGATACAAGAGAGCCCATCACCTCCAGCAACCTCGCATGCAGCTGCGGCGAGGCCACCTCGGAGTCTCAACAGAACAGCAGCAACCAACCTCCGAAACTTAAGCGACACTTGAGTGTCACTGAAGTGACACTGAAGTGACACTCAAGTGACACTTTGCCATGGTCCCATAGGGCGCCTAGCCACAAAACAGGCCAACCACCGCCGTGTCTGTGGCCGAAGGTGCCGTATGTTCCGCGCCAGGCGTGGTTAACACGACAGCTACGGCAAGGAGCGCCGCCACCTTGGAAGGCACGAGCCCGAAATCACTACGAGTAGCTAAATCCTGGGTTGCACCTGAGGGATTTTGCTAGCTTCCACTTCGAGGTTGGAGGGACGACAGCTAGCGTGGGGACTCCAGGGGTTTGCCGACAAGCAGCATGCAACTGCGCCATGTAAGCCGTATAAGCGGTTCACGAAGAGCAACAACTGTTGTTAATGCTGTCCCATGCAAGTCCGGAGGGCAGACGAGGCTTGGTGGCGGCCCATATGAAGAGCAATCAAGATGCCGGGCAAAGAGCGCCCAAAGAGAAAGAGAAGGCAAGAATCGGGGTGGACCCTGAACAATCGCCGGGGCACCGGAGCCCTCGGCGGTTCGAAACCAACCCACACAAAGCTCATGCTTGAGAATCCGTTCCAACCCACATTCGCATCCGAAGGTCAGGTCAAGTCAGTCAGTTAGTCAGTGAGTCAGTGAGTCAGACTAGCGTGACGTTGATTTTTCGCGTATTGACTTACAGCTCATTTGAAGCATAACTGGCACCCGACAGCAAGCCGAACGAATGCACGTGCCAGAATACCTTGAATGATGTTTTGCTTTGTTGTTTTGTCCGAACCCTGCTTTGTAAAAATACCCCTGTTCGACTGAAGCCCCAGAACCAGCCTATTTGCTTTTTCTATTTGCCTGCGATGTCTTTGAGTGCTGCATGGGCTGTTTTCTGAATGGGGGGGTCGGTTGATCGCGGCCGCGGCTTCCTGAGTGATTCTCTGGCGACAAGCGAACAGATGAATGCAGTGCGGGCTGCGGAGAGGCAGGTGATACAACCGCCGAGGCTTTTATGCGCTGCGCTCAGCTGCAGAAGAGGGCCTCCGAATGCTGTGCCACCAATCGCCGCAAAGGGGTCCTGAGGTCAGGCTCTAAAGGTCCAGGTCAGCCATGACTTACGATCCCACAACAAGAATAGCAAGATAAACTAGATGAAGGAGAGTAAGCCGATAGCCAGTAGCTTCAAGGACATGGCACGGCCAGCGTTGCAACAAGCGTGCAGAGGAGCGTGAGACGGCGTGGGAACGTCACCAAGGACAGGAAAAGGCCCAGAAGAAAGAAGACGGCAGCCGGTGGCCGCGTAGCGCTCCTCGACAAAAAAAGACGCGCCCCTTCCCCTTACTAAACACTGAATTCAAAACCTATCTCCGCTCACAAATCACCTCGTGCAAGGCAAAAGAGTTGAGTGTACAGAGCCAAGAAACCGCTCTTCCTTCTTCAGCATGGACCCAAATAATCTTAGAAACTCCAGGTTTACCGTCTCAGAAGCGGCTCGAGCAACTTGAAGAAGAATCAGTGCAAGGGTTCCCGCACCCAAAGCCAATGTGCAGACTTGCGCTGAAAACAGGAGAAAGATAAGCGCTAGTGCCAAGCCTGCACCACATCCGGTGCTTGAACAAAGCACAAACATGGCGTGGACACCGTCTTTAAACACAGCTTAGCATGAAAAAAAAGGACAGACAAACTGCCTGTGGCAATGTGCTGAATCTTGCGCTGGAGATTCAGCTTGTGACCCACTCCAGAAAGCTTTGGAAGCAAGGCCGTTGTGTACCTGAGTTGGAAGCATGCTGGCAAGATCGACAAAGACGGCCGCACAGCGCGCTCAACAAGAAATTATGAGCTGATGCAAGCAGCTGTATTCCAACGATACCAATACAAATCGCTGCAACAATGAAGCCATACTTTGTCCGGCTTGCCGAAGAAGCTTCCTCAAGGAGTCAATGATGCTCAGCGACTACTGCAACAAGCGTCGAGCAGCGTCTGCCTCGACATCTGTACTTGCTTAAAACAAGAAAAAGTGCTACGCTCAATCATGCTCTGCAAGCCGCACGGCTGCCCACAACCAGCCACACTGCCGCTGCCAGAGCCAGTGACACCGCGATGCTAAGCCGCATCAGATCACATCAGGGATCATCGCGCGGCAGCGTCAAGCAGCATCCGGCGCTCCGAGGGTGCCCCATGGCGGCCCTGCAAAACAGCATCCCTGTAACCGTAAGATCCCGTCAGCCAGTCAGCTTCTGAGATATTTGTTCACTACTAACCATCCCATAGCCCGACGAAACAAGCAGATTGCATGTTACGAAGATCTTGCTCAGTACTGGTCGATCGCACGCCCTCAAAATTCCAGCGCGATGGCCAAAAGATTGACCTACAACTGTAAGCCTCAGTAAGCACATCGAGCTGCCAAGATTGTGCAGACATAGGCAGACGACGCCTCGCCACCAAGCTCTTCCTGAAACCAGTGCTCCTCGTGCCTTCAGTCGCCATGCATTGCCACGCTTCCGCGATGCAGAACTCCAAACCCAGAATACCTACGACCCACTCAAATTGCCAAGCCTGTGTAGCAAAGTGGATGCTATTGGAGTTGGAAGCAGCCTCCATCTACACATTCCACAACTGATTGGCCGCCCCACCCCATCGCATCAAGCCCCCCTTGCCTTGAAAGAAGCGGAGGCTGCAGTGTGCTCCTGAGATGTCCGTGAACGTCAAGAGAGATTTTGAAGCTTTTAAAGCCCAGCGATGGGGAACGAACGACACCCGGCACATGAACGAGCCAACTCTTCATGGCCAAGATGCTGCTTCTGCACTTCTACTGAGGCGGCGTTGTAGGGTAAAGTGTCCTCAATGAAGGCGAAATTTGCAAACATCTGCAACTCACAGACACGAGCCACGCATCACAACGTAGTGGCCTCGCTGGTGGCAGGTCGGCGGACAGACAGCGGCCAATGTGCCAAGAAGCCTTCGCACGGCAAATCCCATACGTACATACCTCTATACGTGCATGCATATACATACATATATATATATACATACATATATATATATATATATATATACATCCTTCGCTGACATTATACGCTAACCCCCCCTCCCTCCAAGACCCACCCGCAAGGCCAAGCAAGAAAGTGAGGAGCGTGCCCTGCCGCAGTGCTCGGAGCGGCGACAGGCCTTTTAGCGAACCTGAGCAAGCATTGCCATGGAAATCCTCAAAATGTTGCGCAGCCGACCTGCAGCGCCAAAACAGGAACACATGCTGGGAAGGCCACTCTCCCCAAACGCGGGTACCTTCAACCGCAGCTATCTCAAGCATTCAACTCTCGACCTGGACAGGATCCCACCATCTTCCCCAACGATCCCGGCTTTTGCGCCTTGCGCTCTGGAAGGCTGCCCTTCACACCGGAAGCCATTAAGAAGCATCAAGAAGGGCACTTTGTGCAAGATGCATCAGTGCACTGAAAGCCTGCAGCTCTTCCCAGACGGAGGCCCAGCACGCCATGCCGGAGTGCAACGCAGCTCAAGCCAACAGCTAACAGCTGGTACGCGGAGCCACGCACGCAAGGGCGGAGTCATTCTGCGACCTACAATGACCCACAACTTTCAGCAAGGCCATACCAGGTCACTCCTGGAACCAACTCTGCGGCATTGTGGATGAAGGCGCAGGCCTCTCAAAGGACCTGCAAAGCTCAGCAATTGCAATGCACAATCGACGTCGAAGCCCAACCTGATAGTCTGGTACAGCTGCTCCATGGACCTGCCGCCCAAGGCAGTGGACCCTAGACTCAGGCGAACTCCCAGTAACTGTGGGTGTTAACAGCGCTTGCTCGGGTTCCAAGACCCCGGCATGTAGTAAAGACTGCCATGGCCTGCAACTTTGATCCGAACGCCGATCTCTGGACACATGATTCACTCCGTTCCCGGCCGTTGAAGACCAGGTTCTGAAGGTCCTTGCCTCAGCGAACATCTTCGAAAAGGGCAAGAAACAGCTACCTGGAGCATCTTTAAGACCCTCGACGATCGCGCTTGCCGGTAATCTCCGATGGGGAAACCTTGGACATCACACGAGTCCGGCACAGGCAAAAAAAAATTCTTTTGGGAAAACAGTGCTGCTGGCACAGATGGTTCTCTCAAGTGCACAACAAGGATGGCTACTGCGGTGCTAGACCTGCACGGTAGACCCGCATGTCAGCTATATGATCGTTTATTGGATCAGCCCCTGGTTTGGTTGCCGTGTGAAACTTGTCGTCCTTTTCAGAGCCTGGAGTATCTGGCTGCCGGCAATGTATTTCTGCATCATGTATAGAAGGGCCTAGAGAAAGCCTCAACGCCTGGCATATCTTGCTGGTGGCTCTTTGCTTCTACACGCACGCAAGAAGTGCACTCCAAGCTTACAGTACATGCAGTATACTTTTCGGATGATAATGGGCTGCTTCATGCTGCTTAGAAGGAGCTCGCTCTGTGAGGCCCGTCGTCCTTTTGTAGGCCGTGTCTCAGGGACTGGAATGTCTTGCTAGTGACGTGACCTGATTAAAAAGAGGTTTGGAGCATACTGCGTTGCTTGATCAATTCGGGGTTCGGGCAGAGGGAATTGGGCAAGGGGACCCGGTTCGTAGGTTTCGGGCCAGGCAGTACAGGGGTGTAGGGGTGTAGGGGTCTAGGGGTCTAGGGGTCTAGGGGTCTAGGGGTCTAGGGGTCTAGGGGTCTGGGGGTCTAGGGGTCTAGGGGTCTAGGGGTCGAGGGGTCGAGGGGTCTAGGGGTCTAGGGGTCTAGGGGTCTAGGGGTCTAGAAGTCTAGGGGTCTAGGGCCTCTGGCTGAGGCGATTGCGTACCCGGGGCACTGATACAAACCCCCCCCCCCAAATACCAGCAACTTCCTCGCGTTTTGGCCTTTGCGCCTGCCTCGGCCGAGATAGTCTACGGACCCTAAGGCTTCAAACTACTAAGGTGCGAAACCCGACAGAATGAATCCTGCAAAACAACGAAACTACCCAAAATCTCTCCATTTGCCCGAGATCTTGCAAAGCTCTGATGCTGTTGCGGCGACCTCTTGGCCAGCACTTTCAAGTTTGGGACCGCTCTTGCCTCCGAGAAAAAGCAGCGACTGAGCAGAGGGCCCTAAGAAGCAGAAGCCCCTCAAAAAGTCCCCGGTGCGCCTCGAAGAAGCCCAGTTTTGCGCATGTTGATGTACGCATGGAGCCTTGGACGAAGACTCGGAAAGCTGGCGAAAATGACTTCAGTGCTACCCCGACAGATCCCTTTCAGTCCCGAACTTCGGGTTTTCCACCACCGCAGCACCTATCTCGCTGATGCTCCAGTCCTGCTTGCATGCATGCGAAGGGGGAGAGGGAGAGAGCGAGGCATGCAGCTTATATGCTCGTACCAACAAATCCAGAAACTACAGCTTCGAAGCGCTCCAGGACTCGAACTCGAGAGCCCTCGAGCGGCAGCCCGACCTGAATCGCTTCCACTCTTCCAGCTCTTCCTAGCTCTTCCTAGCTCTTCCTAGCTCTGCCAAGCTCTGCCAAGCTCTGCCACTGAAACTTGCGGAGGTCCTGTGTCCGAAAGGGCGACTGGGGCATGTGCCCAGATGCTTCTTGGACAGAGAGCCAGATTGAAGACCTCGACATTCGTGAAATGTTGAAGCACGCCAGCATGCACAGCATGCACAGGTTCCCTGGCCTGCTGCTGGTGACAAGCATCCATGCCTCGGTCTGAGTCAGATCCTCATCCCCTGGCCCCTCTTCTGTCTCTGCATATGCCTGAGGATGTTCTGCGTTGACCTTCTTGGAAAGCCACCCATCAGGAGGGCGTACCCAATCTCGGCAGCTTCCAGCTCTAGCATTGGCTGCGCCTCGCAACGTTGCCACGGGCAAGGCGTCCAAAACCAGCTGCGCAAAGCTGCGTGAAGGCCGCGCATGATTTGCTTCGAAGGCGAGCCTTGCTCTCCTGGAAACGAGCTTTGAGCGTTGAACCCTCCAAGGTCATGACACAGCAACGTGGGCTGAGCATGACTGAGCATTTTCGAAGCTTCAGGCATGGAAAAACTTACGCGCCTGCAACAGTTCCATCACCATGAATGGAAGTGAAGAGCTGGGGCTTGAGCAGTATTGTACCTGAGAAAACTTGTTCGACCGAACCACTGCACGCATCCAAGGCTGACCAGAAAGCCACACTCATCGCAACGCCCCGGTTCAGAACTATGTACAGTATGCGTGACCGCGTGCAGCTTTCTCCGACATCGGAGCGTCCCACAACATTTTCTACATTGCACCTGAGCCAATAGTGACATTCACCGGCCTCTGGAATAATTGGCACTGCAGACAGCATTCGGAGCACCTGAGTTCATTTGAGCCTTCATAATTGCAGCGGCTGTTCAAGACGTTTCGAAGACAGCATGACAACGAAGTCCTTCTCTAAGGAAGGCAAGAAGCATAGTCGACGTGTGCCAGTTGAAGGCTTGCTTCCAAGGTTTGGCTCATCTTGACCACCACCTGCGCCGGCAAATCAGCTCACTCGAGCTGCTGCAATCTTGACCATGCGCCTCTCTTCCGAGATGCAAATCGTAACATAGGGCTACCACCATCCTGCCGCGCATTGACAGACTGCCGGTTCTGTTGGTTTTGGTGGACCGTGAAGGGCAGGTAGGCTGGTGCTTGCCTCTTTGAGTAGCTGAGAACTGTCTTCACTTTCCATCGTCCATCAATCACCTGCAGCTGCAGCCATGTCGAGGTCAGAGTGAGGGCAAAGGATACCCAAACACTGAGTTCTCTGAGGTTAACATGCAGGCAGATATCATGGTTTGAGTCGTCCCGAGCATGCCAGCACGTGGCCCCCTACGTTACAGCAATGCCGTGATGAAAGACGACTCCCGCACGGCCCATCTACCCAAAGTAGGAGTGAAACAGGCAGACACGAGCTGAGGGTTCCGGCCACATCTCCACTCTTCTTTAGCATCTCCTTCCAACTTTGCTCCAACATTAGCTTATACGCCTTGAAATCCCATCAAGGTCTGTGTAGGTGTGGAAAAGCCGCTGCTGCCGCTGCCACGGTCTAAGCAGGAGTCCTGCACGTGGCTCTTCTTCATGGCTGGGTTTCTGAGAAGAGCCTCGCATTGCAAAACGAAAGCATGGCACTTGCATGCACCTGCCACACAGGACATTAGGACATTAAGACAATGTGGCAGCAAGGCCTTTTGCAGCTTTGCCAGGACCAGCTGCACATCACCATACAGCTCCTCCAGATAATGGTCCCTTATGAGCTGCTCCGCTCTACAGCCTTGGCCCACTGGCACAATGCCAGTCTGCGTCCTCCGCCGTCGGAACTGGCATGTCCTCAATCGCCTATGATGAATTGCCAACACTTCAATCGGCTAGCACCATTCATAATCATAGCCATGGCAGATTTGGCCTTCCTCTCAGATGCCAGCAGCTGCTCACAAAGGACTACCTGGCCGGGGAGCCGAATACTTTCAGACAGAAAGTGACTGAATACCAACGTCACGAAAAGGGCCTTGAAAGTAGCATTAGGTAATCCACAGGCAAAGAAGACATGTTTGCATTTTTGGGCGGAATAAGGTGGCCTCCGGCTTCTTCGGTGACGGAGCATCGTCCGAGTCGGGCTCCTCCATCATCTCTTTTCATCTTTCTTCATCGCTCTTCATCGCACTTCGTCTCTCTTCATCTCTGTTCATCTCTGTTCGTCCAAGAAGGCAGAAATACGGAAAACCAGAAAGGGAATGGCCAGCAGCGGAGAACAAAGCCGGCAACGGCGATCAATTCATCAGCGTGCGATCAGCGCCTCATCTGACATCAAAGACACCCCACGTCTGCGCGCAGCTTCCTCCAGCACCCGCAGTCTCCTGCAAGCTGCGGCTCTGCCATACCAAACTTGCGGAGACAAGAGCGACCAGGGCGGAGTCCTTCGAAGAAGGGCGTTCGAACTGGCCAATGCCTGTCACTTCGACAAATGGTTCAGGGACTGAAGTAAGTTCTCCAGTGCCCAAGAACTGCACAAAGCCCCGGCGCACCTGCAACTGTGTTTGAAAGCTTTCGGTCTCCTCCTGCAAAGTCCTTTCAAACTCTTTCACCTTAAGCAGCCAAGGCAAAAGTGGGCATACACACGCGTTTGGTTACCGGCGACAAGTCGACACCATGGATACCATGGATATCATGGATACAACGTCACAGGCAAAGTCTGGGGAGACTCTCCGGCTCTTAGCCACGTCTGAGTTTCGCACATGCTCATCCGTAGAATCTCCAAGGGGGACACTGGCCAAACCGAAACCTGATGCCATTCTAGCATCGCTTTGTCAGGCTTGCTCCGAGTTGTTCCTTCAAGTCGTGGAAAAGAATGAGTCGGGAATAATAAGTCGGGAAAGTTGGAGAAGATGTGAGGGGAAAATGGGCCCAGGACCCGAACACCTCCTCTCGCAGCCTCAATCTGTGCAAAGCCCATTCCCCAGACCCCACCCCAACCCTAAAGCCCTAAACCTGAAACCCCTCAACCCCTCAAAACGCCCAAAGCCCTGAACCCAAAAGCCCTGAAACGCTTGCTGGAACCCCCCCCCTGACAGCCTAAACTAAACCCTCAAACACAAGGACCCTCAAACCCTCCAACAGCCAAGCACTTAACCCTAAAAACCCTCAAGCCCTAAACCCGAGAACCCTCGAACCCTCAAGCACTCTGAAGCCGTACAACGGCCCTACAACCACAAGGCCGAAGCCCCGGAAGCTTTAAAGCTCGCTAAATCTCTAAATCCAGCATTAACCCCCCAAAATCAAGCCATCTAAGCCAGAAACAAGCGTTGCCTTTCCCCGGATTCCTTGCTTCTTCCTAACCCTTAAACTGTGTCTTTCCTGATACGTGCCGCTTCTTCCCCACCAAGTGGGATTTTGTCAGACGTTGCCTTCCGCTATCCTCACCTGGGACTCCACCCCCGCAGCGTGCTAACCCGAAAACATCCGAAAACATCATCCCTGTAGAGCATCCCTCGAGTGTCCTCCTGAGAATCCTGCTCAGGGTAGATCAAAGAATCTGGCAGAGCTGCAGTGGAATGCCCGCCCCAGAAAATGCGGCAGAGAATCCTCGGAGTGCCCACCCCCAGATATCCCACACCGTATCCCACAGAGTATCCCTGGCCAATCCCAGATGATACCTACAAGATGACGTAGGTCAAGGGGGATGTTGGAAGTAATGGCTGTTCCTCGTGGCCTGGTCTTTTTCCGAAGTCGCTTCTTGTAGTTCTTCCCTGACTCATGTTCCTGGATCGGGCCTCACGTTTTTTGCCCCGTGTCACGCGGCTTCGATGACCCATCTGACAAACCATTGACAAACCTCGGGCAATCTTTCCTGACTCGTACTTCTACGCATCCCTGATAAGATTGCTCGGCTTCCTCTAGCTTCCCGTGTCCTGCCTCCAACCGGATCCGACATGCGTCTGTTCCCCCTGCAGCGCAGGACCCCATCACATGCCACCAACATGGGATTCTGCAATTCTGTGAGAGCTGAGCCCCTTGCTGCCGAGTTGGTGACACAGCTACCTCGGCAGATCTCAGCAGGGACTTTGTGTATCAACAGTGAAAAACGTATTCAGAAGGCCCTGGATGGCCCCCTGGTCGTGACAGAGATCTGCGAAGGATGTTTTCAGCTTAAAGTTTAAAGCGCTTCTCTCTTTTTGTAAACATCTATCAAGTGCCAGTGCCTTTGAAATCAATCGCCTTCTCTACAAGCTGCAGACCCGCATCTGCAGATAACTATGCAACAGAAACAAACTGCAACGCTGTTGGCTGCACAAGTACTGCTGAGTAAAGCATCAGCCATGCACAACAGCATGCAATACTTCGTGTGTGACTGACTCTCCGTTGTCCGTGACGTGTACAAGGCATAGTTGCAAGTCACTTGAACTTCAAGCCTGCACACATCTTTACAGAAACCTGCTCACATTACGTGATACCTGCAGCTCAAGCATCCATCCCGGAGTACATCGGCCTTCGGCGGTGTCCGAGCTGCGATCATGCTCCGCCGCTGGCAATGGTTGCACAAACAGCGCGATCACGTCCCGCGTTCAAGTACACAACAAGGGCAACAATGTCATCGATATACTCAGCCTAAGTGCCAGCTCCTGATCAAACTTATCATTTCAGGCTCCTCCCTCGATAACCTTCGAACCACTACTCCAACCGCCCATCTGATTGTGGCAGCCCCTTACCGGAATGAGAGTCTTGATGAGTCTCAGCGGCACGCTCTACCCATCGACCGCGTGCCTCAGTAACCAAAGCCCTCGCGGCAGATGAAGGGTCGCTCTGCTTCAGCACCAGTTCCACCGCCTCCTGCGGGAGTTCTGTAGGCAGGCACCAGCTCACAGGCAGCAGCTCTGCAGTATGCTAGTATCACTAGGTTGGGTCCTGAGGACTCATGAACTCCCAAATCCCATCGCTGCACAGCAAAAGGACTTGATCTTCTGAATCTACCTGCAGCAAAGCGAGCAAAGACCGATGCAGCTCCAGATAATCGGCTCGGATGCCCTCTGCAATGCACTGAGAGTTGAATCTTGCAGCTTGGCAGCCATGTACTCGCCCACTTCTGGATCTGCAATGAGGCCACACTCGCGATGAGCGCTGAGATCGCCCAAGGATCGGGTCATGTTCAGACCTGCACCATAACCGTCTTTGTTGTAGACGCGGAAATCAGCAACGCCATCGAACTCAATCGTGCCACCCAATGCCGCCTTAGCATACGGGGGATACGACATGAACAACGAGAAATCCTCAAGGCTTGCTCAAGTGATCCATAGTGATCCAACAAGAAGCCACGCGGTCACGCTCGTCGGGCAAAAAGGGCTTGTGGTCTCGGGTAAGCTGATGTGCCCGAACCTCCTTGCCGTTGGCGGTTTGACCTCATCAATCTGAAGGTGCAGGGCTCGCATCCTGAAATCCTCCTCATCCTTCAGACCTAACCATTCCCTCACCCATCATCAGTGATAGCTGAAGCAAGCCGGGGCCGGGAAACGGAACTCACTTTTGGAAAACGCTCAGGGCTCACACATGCATATAGGCATATGCATATGTATTTATACATACATATAAACGTATACATATATATATATATATATCATATGCAAGTCTGTGTATGTGTACATGCATGTATGTATATGTATATGTATATGTATATGTATATGTATATGTATATGTATATGTATATGTATATGTATATGTATATGTATATGTATATGTATATATAGACGTTTATTTCCATATTTATTCATCTATACTCTTCTTCTTCTACCAGCGAAGAGTCCTCGGTTGGGGGGCCGGCCGGGCTGATCCAGTCGGTTTGTTCAGAAAGCCCATGCTACTCTACTTTCATCGGTGGATGCTGCACCTCAGAGGCATCGGCAACATCTATCTCATCTGCACTGATAGGCACCCCCGCCCCCCCCCCCCCCCCCCCCGGCTGCGTCAACGAGGACACCATACCCTTCGCTCGCAATAATGTCACGCCTTTGGCTCTCTGTTCACCACTACACAAATCTAGTCTAACAACCGCCTGCACACATCGAATGATTCGAGCCATGCGTTGAAACCAACACCATGTTCCGAACCACCTACCAGCAGCGAACCTTTTGACCTTTTGGCCTCGCTCATAGGACTTGCTAGGTGCAACCATTGAGCCGCCCATAGGGGTAAAGCGAGCACCACGAAACATCACGAAACCATTTAAAGGTGGGACTTACGCATACTTACGCATGTTCCACCGTACTGGCTTGCCTGTCTCCCCTTGCAGGGCGAGGTCCCAAGGTACTCCGGTCCTAAAGTCTTTCTCTCAGTGTGTTGCAGCCCCAGGCTCTCCCGACAACGGCGCTGCTGTCCCCGACATGTGCAAAGAGCAGCTGGCCAGTCTTGTGGTTGTGGAGGATCGTGGTTGCGGTCGTGCCGGACCAGAGCGCATCGAGCCTATCAAAAGCATCCGCGCTGTCGATCAGCATGTGCACCAGGCGGAAAGTATCGAGGAAAGCAGGGCTTGCAGGGCTTTGGCCACCTTGGCCCAGGGTGAAGCGCGGGTCTTTGATCAGGACTCTTGGCAAGTTATCCTTCACAAAGTTTGCCACGTCATGACCTCATCACGCAAAAAGACGGTACAAAAACCGGAAAGAGGTTCCAGAATCTTCTCCCCACCACACATTAAATTTCGTTGACAAGAAGCCATGTGGTCCATGGCCATCACACACTGTGTACAGGGAAAACTCATTCTCGATCCGTAAAACGCTCCATGCATCCTGGTTGAGGCTTCCAGGTTTGAGACCCTTTTGACATACACACAAGAATCTGGCATTGGCAGATTCCAAGTCATGGCCCCACTTGTCAGTCGGCTTTAACATGTCCATGTCGCGCCGATCACGGGTCCAAAGCTCCCCATCGTTCCATATGAGGCGGTCTTCCACCAAACGTGCTCGCCGCATTTCCCCGCCCACGTTCATTGAAAACGCATTGAGGCCTTCCCACTTAAGCGGGTGTGTGCCAGTCGAAGTCTTCAGGAAAGCGCCCTGAATCCTCTTGTGTCCTGAAAAGGTGTTGGAAACCCATCGGCCATCAATATTTGAGCTTGTGGAGCAACACAGCATCCAGTTTCCGGAGAATTTCGAACAGAGTGTTTCAAGCGGCGTCTCTCTCAGCTGGTCTAACAATTCGAGGTTCTCGCTATCAAGGTCACAGAGAAGCCACCCATTGCCGACATCTTTTCCGGCAATGACGCTATTCCAAAAGGCGACGTGCTCGAAGTCCTTGTCACGAGTATCTTTGGACAGCCTGTAGCAAAGTCCTTGAGCATGCTCTCCAAGCTTGCTGTTATCAACGCGGAAGTGGCGCTCGTCTTCCTTGACGAGCACCCCGGCCCCTTCAGGGTTCAAGTCCGGTCAACACAGCTACGTAAACAAAGTTTTTGCCTTCTTGCCTCGGATTTCAAAGGGCAGGTATCGAATCCGATAGTCCACTTCCGGTCCATACGATGAGCAGTGTGACGTCCACTTGCGCTGCAACACGTGGCTGTACCTCAGTCTTACTGAAGTCTCTGTCCTAGTCCTAGTCCTCGTCCCAGTCTTCGTCTTCGTCTTCGTCTCGGTCTCGGTCTTGGTCTTAGTCTTAGTCATCGTCTCAGTCATCGTCTTAGTCTTCCTCTTCGTCTTCGTCTTAATCCTGGTCTTAGACCCATCTAGAGCCCACACACACCGCACCAAGGACGTCACCTGAACATCGCCTGCTTTGCGAACAGGTCCATAGCGGCAGCATGCCCGGGACTGGTGGACTGAAAATGCTGGGACAGGGCAAAGTACGAGAGAACAAGAACGTCCACAATGTGAAACAGGCGCTGGTAACAAGGCCAGGCTTAGACCAAGCTGACCAAGCTGCCATCTCGAAGCCTTGGGCTGCTCCTGTGCCTCTGCCTTGCCTGCAGTGCACCCCATGGCGCGAACGGCCACGGCAGAGCGAGCGGCCGCAGCAGCTAAAGTTCTGTTCGGTTGTGCCAGCAAAAAAAGCTGCGGCACACACCAGGGCGGAGCAGCTTGAGCACTTTGTGAACACCAGAGGTGTGAACATCACTTAGGGCCACACGCCGCTGCTGCGGGTACTGACGACCTGGCGGCATCTCTCTGAGCGCATTTGTGGCGTGGCCATGCGTGGCCCCCTTTTTTCTCTCTCCCTCCCAGCACAGCGGGGGCCTGCAGCTGAGCCCGCAAGGCCTGCAAGTGGTTGGCGACCTCTGCTCAGGACCCACGTTTTTTGGGGGGGCAAAAGTATACTGTGTGGGTAAAAGGTTGCGTGCCACACACGCGCTAATGACACGCTCATGCGACACCCAGCAGTCCCCGGCCTTTCCATGCGAAGTGCTCAGCTGCTGAAACTGCTTCTCGGGAACCGTGGGTTCCAAATGGCCACGGCCAGATGGGCCCCGTAACTCCTCCACCTCTCGCTGGAGCAGCAAGACTCGGTTCTGAAGTCGACTCACCTGCAACGATCTTTGTAACAGGCTCTATCTGCGAGGCTCTGTCTTATAACGTTTGCTGCCACATGTTAGATATCCCATGCTGCACAATCGAGTGAGTCCAGTGAGTCCAGTGAGCTCTTTTTGCTGCTCCACGCCGGTCTGTGTCTTCGGTCCCTGGCGGTAGGCCGACTTCTTTCTAGCACCATCACTGCTAGGAGACTACCGGCTGGGGTCATCTGGGGTCACTTCGCGAGAGAAGCTGAGTCACTGCCCGCTCAGCACGGCACGAAGCTCATCGTTTGCAGCCGAGACCTTGGCCGTTGCCTGTGCTCCTAACTTCAGAAACTCAAAGACAGGCTCGGTGGCCGCATGGGTCGTAGAAGGGTGGCTTGTGTGTCCAGCGCTCACCGCTGGGACCCCTTCACAGTCAGCTGCAAGAGGCGTTCCTGGTGGCATCTCTGAGGACATGAAGTTCCGGGCCGCAGCTCGCAAGCAACTCTGGACCGCCGACGTTGCCGGCTTGAATGCTTCTGGTGCCGCTTCCTGAAAACGAAGCATCTCCTTTCTCAAGGCATGCACCTTGGGATCCTTGGAATCTTCACTCGGGACCCCCTCCATGAGGAGGGTACCTGGTGGAAATGCAGTCCCATCAGTGAAGACAAGTGCAGAGACACGTTCGCGAGCTTCTGGCTCGACCTTAAGAAGGTGCACCATGTTGGGGGCTCCATATGAGTGCGCCACGACTAGTACGCATGATGCCTGCGCGGGGGAGATGTAAGAAGTCCAAAGGGTCTGCAGATGCCGGTGCGGAGTCTCGGAGCCACTGAGGGGGATGCCGTTGCAATCGTTGACATTTGGATTCGCAACCAGCACTGCCCAGCCCAGTTCTTCTGCTCGGAAGATGTAGTCAAACATTGCTCCTTCATGGAGACTCGAGTTGATGCAGAGGCTGCGACCCCAGACCCCTGCCGCTCCGCCCGGCGCAGAGCCACAGACCAGGAGCAGCAGTGGACCAGTGTGCTCCTTGAGATGGCTGCTGGCATAGACCACCGAGTTGGCCTCCTTGGCTTCTGCGGGAAGCGGAAGTGGGACCAGGCCGCACAGAGCTGTCAGCTGCAGCTGCACATAAGACCTCGGCGTAGGATTTTAACCAACGCCAATGGCTTCATGCTGTCAGCACCGACTCTCAGCACTGTCATCAGCACCGTCGCCCCTTGGGTCCCTGACACGACAGCATCGGCAACCTCCTCATAGTTCTTCTGGTCCTTCCGGGAGGTAGGAAACTTCAAATTCTGCTTCATGAAGTGCCACCATGTGCACACACAAACACACACGTCCTTCCACTCAAAACCCTTCTCTTCACCCTTCTGTCTCAGAACCAGGTCGCTCTTGCCAAGCGGCCCGGGCCTTCACACGTGTTCGCCAGGAAGCCATGACATGCCATTTTCCACCAACAACTAAAGCACCTAGCCGGCCTGAACTCGTAGCCAAGCTTAGCCAGTGCGCTGGCTGCATACATGGCTCAGTTGGCTTAATTGTTTCGGATTGGAAATCAGCACTCTCCTCGGTATTCTTCTTTCGTATTCTATGAGTTGAGGAATCTAGTCTCGAATCACGTCTCGCGAGATCTGGCAAGATGCTTCTGGATCTTGAGCTTCTCAGCTGGGTCTCAACAGGGCAAAATAGATCACAGCCCACCGGTGCCTGGTGCTTCTCAGCGTCTTTCTCCCAATCGTCATCCATACTCTCCCTTTGTGCCAGACCGCAGGAAGGTACACGGACGGAAGAAAGGCAGCACAAAAGCAGGAACGAACGCGAGCCGTGCATTCAGGACCCGGCAACCGCGTGTTCAAAGCTTGGGCATCTGGAGTGACAGCCTTGAACATGAGCCGGAACCTCGATCTCTCAAGAACAGATAAGAACAGTATCACAATGTATCACAGGTCAAGGGCGAACATGCAAGATCGGGCCAAAACAGTCTGCGCTTTCTTTCTGCTCTATGCTGCATGCAACCAGCATCAGAACGTGGGTCTGGTTGGTGATGCGCCTTCTTGTCAAAACTGCCTGGTGTACGATCTATCTGCTCCTTACCTTCTCGGCACGCTTTCGAACCTCAACATGATCCTCAATATTCGAATCGTTGACAAAGTTTCTCATAAGCGTGATGGAAGGAGTAAGGCTTTTTGCCCAATGCCACCAGCGCGCTGGTAGCACGACTGTCTCACCCTCTTCAACCACCACGCTGTATGCTTGTGCCCGGCTTGCCTCGGGAAAGCGTGTATAGTCTGGGTTCGACGGGTCAAACAAAGATGTGCGACCGTCTGCTTCATCCACCGGATGGCTGTGCAACAAATGGGTCTCTGATGGTGGATAGCAGATAAACTGCTTCCTGCCGCGTATCTGAGACAGCCAAACATGTGTCGCATAAGTGTCGTGGTGAAGACGTGATACTGTTCCAGCTGGGCCCATAAAGATCTTGGTAAGGCTTGCATTGAAGACCTTGGTGGGGCCATCGGAAGGAATGGTATCCGACACACAGTATAAGCGGTCGGATACGTCCGAAAGCAGTTCCTGATGATCGAGGAATGGCGCCCAGCCGTTTGCATAAAACACCCGATCTGGTGCTTGCAGCGGTCCAAAGACGCTGGGCCGGCCCTGGACGTAGCGCACAAACTCGCGTAGAGGAGCCTGCACTGTGCGGATGTTGCCACGATCACAGTGGCGAAAGAAGGGTGCTAGGTCACTGCAGGGCATGACCTCGTCTCCGTACACCTCCGACAGCCACTCGAAGGTCCACTTCTGTCGTGCGGGCCATGCTTTCTGTGCGTCTGTGAGAACAACTGGGGTGCTGGTCCGGAAGTTCTCGTCCATTTCTGCCACTGAAAGACCTGCGCATTTCTTCACTTGCTTTGCCCCTCTCACGACCACTTCAGGCAAAGCAACTGGCAAGGGCTTCAGCGTCGTTTTGCTGAGTGCAAGCAGTGAAGATACTGGAAGCCAAAGATGCGTACCCTGTGCATGATGTGCTGCGGAAATCAGCTCGTCCACAGGTTCTTTCCGGAGAAAGAACACACGATTCCAGGCGACCATTCCTCCAAAGCAATTTGCTTTGCACGTTTTCTTTGCGACGTCGGCTCCGTCAGTCACCGTACCTGCATCATTGCCCGGAAGAGCATCAGTGTGCAATATGGTGACCCACTCATCTAGCCCCTTTTCTGTACAGTGGCTGCGGTGATCCTTCCAAGCCTTCCGCTGGCATTCTAACGAGCAAAAGCGCGCATTTTGGCAACGGCTGCAAACGAAAGCAGCACCAGACGCACCACAGCTGCGACAAGTGTTGCCTGAAGGCTTCACCGGATGGAAGGGTATCTCTTTGAGGCACGTCATGGTCATGGTACTGGACGTAGCAAGGTAAACTATGGTAAACTAAGACTTCATGAAGATCATTCGGTGCTGACGATAGCTTGCGCATGCCCTCCTACACTTCACAGCAAGAATGCATGTTGGGAATGAGTTTGGCTGAGTTGTCGGCTGCCTTGTTTGTGGACACGACACAGCTGCCACACCACACAAGAGCCACGTGTTCGACAGGAAGCCAGGGAGCCAAATGCTTGAAAGGTGTGGACACATTCTCCGGGAGTCAGACTCCAACCGCGTAATCTTGCTGTCACGATCGGAATCGATCCTGGCATCATGTGGCATCGGCAAGAACATGTTGTACGCAAGTTGCCAAAACTACGCAAGAAAGGAACCAGAAGATCCGGCTCGAACCCCTCTAAGCCACGTCGGCCGCACAGCTTGAAAACCTGCTTGGCTTTCACGGGATCGTAGTGGATCCCCAGCCTGGCAGGACAAGATGCACAAGCCTGTCAATGCTTGGAATCTGGGGGGGCACCTGGTTGAGAGCAGATCGTGGAAATGCTCTGAGGTGATGAACGGGTTCAACGAGTCAAAGCAAACGTCTGGCGAAGCCTCGAGCCAATGCCAAACCACGATTACACTGCTGTCGGTCAATTTGGCAGAAGATTGCGGAGATCGGTCTCCAAACCCTTGGTAACGCGTGCGGCTTACATGTGGGCAAGAGAATGTGCCGATAGACATAGAGATAGGGAAACAGAAATATTACGTATAATATGAAAGATAGGCAACGTGAAGCCAAGTGTTTCACGTTTGTCTGAGGCGCCCAACATCACCGGCTCGACGCACCAGATGTTGCACCAGCTGTTCCAACACCTGCACTTCTCCCTTGTGGCGGCTGCAATGCCGGTTGCAATGCCGGATGCAGAACTACAGCGTACAGCAAACCAGGTGCTGCCTCACGACCCACACCTGCACAAAGCATAGATGACATGTGCAGCATAGCAACAACTCAGCCCAAGCAGAGTCCAAGCAGTCTTCGGCCTCCAGCGGGGCCGAAATAAGAACCTGAACTTCCTGAACCTGAACAAGCACAGCGTTCACCATGAAAGCGGAGCGGTGCAGTCGGAAACAACTACCGGCTGCGAAGTCGCAGCAACAAAACTGCAACCCCATCATCTTCTTGTTTTGAAGGGAGATTGTGTTCTATTTTTGTAGAAATGGAGTCTCCATCAGGGTAGCACACAAAGTTTATTTGCCTGCAGTCCACTCTTGCAACTTGCTACTTTCTCCTGATGCTAAAACTGCTTGATTTGGAGAGCCGTCTTTTTGGGAGAGCCGTGATGGAGCCGAGAATCACTGGGACCCCATGCAAGCCCCCCATTCTTGACCTGCATGGGACCCATCAAGCATGTCCACGCTGATGCCAACGCACGAGAATGATAGGGCACAGATATGAGCCAGGGCTGTACCCAGTTGCATGCCCTCGCTGGGCCTTTGCGATCTTGAGAATGAGATGATGCTAGAATAACGTCAAAAGTGCACCGAGGCAAAAGGTGCACTGAGGCAGGCCACGAACTACTTGTGTTTTAGGGTTTTGTTCACGATTCGGGTTGGCATGCGCAATGCTTTTCTGGAAAGCCTTTGATGAGCAAGAAAACACGCCGTGAACACGCAGGCTCACAGCCCAAGTGCTGAGACTGCCAGGTGCTTGCTAGCTCTAGGGTGCCAAACTTCGCAATGGTGGGGGATCCTTCCTCTTCCACTCCTGGCCATTGCCACTTGCGTCTTTGCAGACTATCGCCACAACTACCGCCACTTTGAGCGGTGGCATCTTCGCTGGCGCAATCTGGCGCACAGCGAGACAAGCCCTTACCAGCTCCACCTTGAGCTCCGTCCACCGCGTCTGGCCAGGTGGCAAAAATCCAGCTTGGCTGTCCCTGTCCGGTGAGGAGCCAGACCTTGAGGCCCCGCTCGACCTTCACGCCACCTCCACTTGGGCCTTTGATAGTGAGCTAGTCGCACTCCCATATACGGATGATATGGTGTGCTCACTCTCCAATCGTGCATGTCAGGTCGGTCAGGAACTTTGAGAAGGTACGGGCGCTCTCTGCTTTCTCCGACTTACACTCTGACAGAAGGAACCCGGTGGCGCAGTTGGAGCAGTGCAGGATGGAATACAAACATATCGGCCGGTTTTAAGTCTTGATGGTGTGGTTGGTGGAGAAGCGCCTCAGGCAAGACAGGCCCTTGGCTTCGTTGTACAGGATCGGCGCGCATGCTCGCGCAGGCCGCTGGTCACACCCCTTTAACTTTTCACTTCAGGACGGATGTCTGCAGTGACTTTTCTGGGAGGTCTCGCTGATTTGACTGTTGTTCTTGCTATTTCCTGGCGGTGCGATTTTGCTGTGATGTAGCTGTATGCCGCGGAAATATTCCAGGCTCTCCTAGAGGTTGCCAGAGCGGGCAGTCTCAACCCAAGCAAAGCAAAGTAGTATTTCAGAAAGGACACCACAAGAGAGCAATTCCAGCGATCTGCAAAGATCAAAAAATGCTCTGCTGCTGCATCTTGCCTTGAGGTGCACCAGATGAAATCTCATTCGGACTGCTTGTGAGCGTAGGACCGAAAATAACCTGGAACTCGGCACAGCTTATCTCATAGAGTATCGGGTGCAAGCATCGCCGATGGCAGTGCCACTCGCCAAGGCTATACGTTCCTGAGATGTTGACTGAGAGGACACTGTCGGATGGCAAGCGATCTTTGTCACCACCAGCGTGCCTCTCAAGGCATCACCCCAAACCTAGTCCGTTAACGTGAAGTACGAAACGTGACGACTCAAAAAAACGAGTCTGCACTTGCCGCGGCTTGCCTCACTTGCATGGCATCATCTGCACACGCGGTCTGCAGATACTTCCAAAGCCGGTCCTTTTCACTGTACAGCACTGTAAAGAGCTGTAGCGAGCAGGCTGAGGCCGTGCAGGCTGTTTACTGCACAAACGTCATCAAAAAAGACTCTTCCCCCCGTCACACACCCGTCCAGTTGGGAAGGTCGAAGCTGGGTCAAGAATCGAAGTGCGATCTCGCGGAACTCCTGTTCTTGTGCTGGCAACGCTTGTACTGCCAGCATTCGGCTGGCAGCTATGCCCGTCCTTCTCTACGACGATCCCAGTGGAGAACAGCGACTTGATGTTCAAGCCCGCATCCTGAGCATGCCGGCACCAGAGACTGCGAAATGCCCGAAGTATTCGCAGAAGGCTCCTGGATTGACGTCGCCAGCTGGTGAAAGGTGTCTTTCACCCAGGCTTCGGAGACGTGGCATTTGGCGCCGGCCTCTTTCCCAAGCTTGTGATGCTTCGATGTTCAAAGTTCCAATGCTGAAACGGCTGATTCCTAAGGTAAGCACTGCTTCCAAAGCAGATTCAAGCCTGGCATGTGACATGGCCGTCTATTAAAAAAAGCAACTTGACAAGCTCCGTCAAGCTCTGCCAGCCGAGCTCGAGCACGCTCAGCATCCCTGACCCGGACACGTTCATCCTCTGGAAGACCTGCCATCGGAAAACTATGTCGCTTTGTGTTCTTGCACCACCAGTTTCACTCCGCGCAATACCGTGGCCTGAGCTATTTCTCGCCTGGTGAGCTGGACATCCTCCATGAGTTGTTGCTACTTTTGGGGCAGGATGCAGAGCAGTTGCACGTCACGCTCAGTCACAAAGCTTGAAGCAAAAGCTCCTTCAACAGAACCTTGATGAACTTGCTGAATTCTGCCAGATTTAAGTGCTGATCCTGACAACACAGGATAACTAGGCGGCTCGTCAATCCACAAGGCAGCAACAAGACCGCACAGACCCACAGAGCAGCTTGCGGTCCCAATTCTTGTCGGCAGTGGCATAAACCCGTCGGACGCCGCCCTTGGCATGGAACTTGCGGTAGAGGTGCATGGCTACCTTGGTCGCAGGATGTATCAAGAAAGCAACAGCATGTTTGCAAGAGTCAAAGGCGACGACCACCTCGTAGTATTCATCTGTCATCTCTCCGTTGGAATTGCAACCTACAGCGAAGGTATTTCTGCACATTGCATGCCTCTCACACAAGTGTGGCTCAAAGGCCAAATAAGCAGACGAAGAGCCTGGTCAGGAAGGCAAGAGTGTGGCTTCCTTTTGTCTGTCGGCTGCGCTGTCCGTTTGGCGCGGTGAAAGTTTTGCTGTTGCCTGTCCGGGTTGCGGCTTTTGTTTGGGTCTGCGCGGGTGGGCTCACCGGCTCACTCACTGACTCGGACGGTGTGGGGTGGACCACGGTTTCTTGCTTTCCGTGTGGGCTGCTTCTGCTGCTGTCTGTACAAGCCTATTTTGTTGAGCCCAACTTTTGTTGAGCCCAACTCGCTCACGATGGCCGTGCGGTGTGGACCAACAATAAGAAGTCCACGTATTGCCAGTTATTCCTCAGTTCTGCATGAGAACTTAATCGGCTGCTAATCGTTCGATGGGGAATGAAGGAGAGTCTAGAAGGTTCCCATGCAAACTCACTGAACAGGATTAGGATGCTGTTCACACTTCACGCAAAGTTTGCGCTCAGCTTGTTCAAAATAATTAAGAACTAAACTAAAACTCCTACCGACCCTAACTGGGTCCTGTTTGTCGGATTTGTGCTTGGCTGTGTGTGTGTGTGTGTGTGCGGATTGTTGCTGTCTGCACGGAGTGCTTCTTTGTAGCTGTCCTGGCGGGGTGCTTTTTGCTGTCTGCACGGATCAGCTCACTCATTGACTCGGGCCAGCAAGAGTCGATCGGCGTCGTATACTGGAGGCAAAGGATACAGGTGGTAGCTACAAGTAGGAGGAAAAAGCTGAGGCTGAGACCTGCCATGCGCATAAATTCGAAAAGGTCAATCCTGCCGGAGCCGTCTTCATCGGCAAAGTACCTTGTGAAGATGAGGACTTGAACTCGGGAAACTTGGGGCTTACCAATCCAAGGCACCAGAGTCGCGTCAGCTGATCACTCTTGATCGACGGCTCAAACCTTGCCCCATGAAACAGTTCAGCTACAACTATGATTGCGAAAGGTGGTGCTTCCTTCTTTGGGCCTTCCAACGCAACAAAGGAATTGAGCCAGAATCTCTCTCTCCCTGCTGTGCCAGCACAGGACGTGCAGCTCTAAGCTTTTTCAGTCAAGCAGCTGTCTCAATACTGTTTTAAAGGACTCCTCGGTCAGCACACCTTGCAAAAGCAATGAGAGACTCTGAACTGTTCTGATGCTTTGGGGATCGAGGTGATGGCCGTTGCTCGCGTGTGCGGCAAAGACGTTTCGAAAGGAAAAGCTCCCGACCTGCCCATTCAACAAGCACAGCCTTTGATCCATTGCTCGCTGCTCGATCTCTCTATCTCTCCATCTCTCTTGTGTCTCTCGTGTCTCTCCGTCGTGCCCCCGGCAAGTCCAGCCTCCATGGCCATGGATGCCCGTCCCAAGACATACCTGGCGCACTTGCTTCGTAGTGCTTCCACAGCAGACACAGCTTCGCCACCTCTTTGACGAGATCAAGAAAACAAGAACAAAAGGCCCAAAGCTGAACATGTCAGACGGCACCCTGCCCATCGGTCACCCAAGTCTGCCAGCGCAGGCGTGTTGAGGCCCAGCCTCTCAAGTGTGAGAACCATGATCTTGCCCTCTTCTTGCTACCACTTTGCTATTGCTTCCCCGGTCGTCCAAGACCTGCTTTCTACTGAGGTGGCCACTTGCGCAATCGCAGTATGCTTGGGTGCATAACGTTGGGGTCCTATGCGCACGCAGGGTTGCCACGGCAAACAGCGAATGCAAAAAATTGCTGTGCTAGCCGCGCACCTTGCGAATCCTTTCCTTGGCCACGCACATACTGCTGGATACGGAGAACATGGGCCCGGATCAGTCAAAAAAGCCTGGATCGTCACAGAAAACTCCCTGGATGGCGACAAAAGAAGGTCTGGATCGCAGGCCGTTTGGGGTCTGGAATGGCACGCCGCGCACCGCATCCCAACCATGCCGTCCCAACCCCCCCTCCCCCTCCAGGCCCTCCTCCAAGCGTACCCCCCACCCACCACACCACGCCGGACAAACCGGACCGAACTGTGCCCCCTCCACCATCCCACATACTACCCCAAGCACCCCCGACCCCCCCGACCATGCCGTGTCATACCCGCATGTCTGCCTGGCTTAAGCAGCCTCTTCCTGTATTGAGTTTCCTGTTTTTTGAGGCGAGAAACAGGAAACTCACGGCCGATGTGCACGGCCCCGTCCCAGCCCCCCCCCCCCCCCCCCGATCGACCATACCGTCCCACCAGCAGCCCCGACCAAACCATCCAAGCCCCCCCCCGGACTAAAAACCCTAAAACCCTAAAAACCCTAAACCCTAAAAAACCCTAAACCCTAAAAAACCCTAAACCCTAAAAAACCTTAAGCCCTAAAAACCCAAAACCCTAAAGCCCTTAAACCGTAAACACTAAAAACACTAAACCCGAAAAACCCTAAACCTTAAACACCCTACACCCTAAAAACCCAAAACCTAAAAACCCTTAAATTTGAAGAGCTTCGCCCGTGTGTGCCGGCGCATTTTGGGCTTGGCAGAAATAGCAGCAAAAAGCATCATCAGAAGATTTCGGACTAGGGCCCCTTGGTCTTCCCGGCAGGGACCGCGATGTCAATCTGACCGGGCCCCTTCAAAGAGGCATGGCAGATCCCGTGTCAATCTCACAGAAATGTCCACAACATCTTGGTTGTATAAATGAGACCCTGCCCGAGTGTCCAATATGGATCCATGCGCAAAGGACCTGAGTGGGGCACCGCCACACGGCTACTGCCCCAGTATACACCTGTCCTCCTTGCACCGATGTTTTGACCATTTTGGGCCCTCACAGACCCTCAGTTTTAGTAAACACATAATACGTTTCGCTAGTTTGGCAAAGAAAAAAACCCCAAGTGACAAAGTTAGTGATTCTTGACCATCTTTGGCTTCACAAACCCTCAATCAGGGATTGTTGTTGGTTTGGGTCTTGAAAACCCCCATAAAAGGCTATGTTTTGCGATTTCATCTTTTTGAGCCTTCACCTTCACAGACTTTCAAGTAGGGCCAAAATATAAGGATTTTCGCTCACTTGGTGGCCTTGGAAACTTGTCAATTTTTGAGATTTTTGATCAGCTTTGGCATACACAAACTCTGTTCACCAGTTGGCGGCCGCAACTAGGGCCCAAAACATAAGTGTTTTCGCTAGTGGCAGCCTTGAAAGCCCCCAAATGGCAAGCTTTTTTGTTTTTGACCATTTTGTGCTTTGCCAAACACAGGGATTCTCGTTGGTTTGGCGACCTTAACCATCTCCAAATATTCTTTGTGTTTTAAAACCAGTTTGGGCCTTCACACACCCTAAATTCAATAATGTGTCGGGGGCCCACCCGATCCAAACCACAAACCAAGAAGCTACTTTCAAATTTATATCCAAATTCACATCAAGAAAATCCATCTTGCAACTCCGTGCGCGGCCCGGTCGAACCACGCAAACACAAACACGTAAGTGCACTTTAAGCAGCTTCGGTTCGGGGTCGACCCCTATAAGGCCTTTAAAAACACAAAAGAGATGAATTTGTTTTGGCGCCAGCTGCGCTGGCAGACCTAAAAAACCCTAAACCCTAAAAACCCCAAAACACGAAAAACCATAAACCCTAAAAACCCTAACCCCTAAAAACCCTAAACTCCAAAGACCCCAAAGCCTGAAAACCCCTAAACTCGGAAGCCCTAAACCCTAAAAACCCTCAATAAGCCCTAAAAACACTCAACCCTAAAAACCCTAAACCCTAAATACCCTTAAACCCTAAAAACCCTAAACCCTGCAAACTCTAAAGAACCTAAACCCCCAAGCCCTAAAAACCCTAAATCCTAAAAGCCCTGAACCTGAAAACCCTAGACACCCCAAAAACCCTAGAAGCCCTACAAACACTAAAAAACCTTAAAAACCCTAAAAGCCCCAAAAGCCCTAAAAACCCCGAAAACCCCTAAACCCTAACAAACCCTAAACCCTAAACCCTCAAAAACCCAAAAACCTTAAAGACCCGTCAATCAGCCATAACAATCTGAGCTAGCTGAGATCTACCAAGGCACAACAGGCTGAGCAAGCTCAGATTCACCAGGCCACAACAAGCTGAGTAAAACCCTAAACCCTACAAACCCCAAACCCTACTTGTAAGAACCCTAAACCATAAAACCCTTCAAACCCTAAAGGCCCCCGAAAACCCGAAACCCTTGAAAACCCTTTAACCCCAAAAACCCTCAACCCTAAACACCCTAAACCCTAAAACTCTTAAACCCGAAAAATCCTTTACCCTCAAAACCCTAAACCCACCCTGACAAAACTAAACAAACCCTAAACACCCTAGACCCCCTGAACCGAAAAAAACCTAAAAAACCTAACGGCAACAGCACTAAACCCAAAAAAAACCTAAACCCTGAAACCCGAATCCGTGACCCCCCTTGCTTGTTTTTGTTGCTGTGACTGATGGGGTCCCCCTCTGTGACGAGCCGCGGGCTCGCACTTTTGGCGTATGATCCGTGACCCCCGCACGCTGAGACGCATAACGCTCACATGCTGCATCATGCTGTCTTCCATAAGACAAGTCAAGCCGAAGATGAGACTTGCGCTATGTCATCCAAAAGCTTTCTGATCTTCTGATCCTTCAACTCAACGGTCTCCTTGCATGGAGCAAGAAAAACTGAGACGAGGATGGTCACTCTGAGCGGCTTAGGGTCAGTTGTACTTCGGTCCTTGAGCCTCCGGTTCTCACGAAGCACATTGGCCATCTGCAAGGCTGAACAACTGAGTTACGTTTCTAACTTTCTTTCTAGCTGATTTATCCTGATGTGTGCCGTGCCTGTGCCACTATGTTCTCAGACTAATCAGGTGTTCCCCACTGGCTTCTCTTTCTTTATCTTGGCTCAAGGCCAGGGGCTTCTCTCGCAACATGGGCTGCGCTGCTGCACCGGAGACTACGGAACTCAAGCGCCCAAACACCCAATCGCCCATTCTTCTTCCGTCCCATTCTGCCAAGACGGGTTCAAAGCCGCTAGTTATCCATCACGCAGTCCTTAAACCTTAAAATGCCAGGTCGCCCTGCCTTGGCTCGGAACTCCTCCACCTGCTCTGCAAGCCGCTCGGCACCTGTCCGAAACAAAAACGGAGCAAATCGACACTTTAACCACCCACGTCAGCCATGACGGAACCTCGGACCCCAACAACGCGAGCCGGTGCCTCTCAGGAGCAGTTTCATGGCACATCCACACTCACAGCACTCCGGAGCCTGAGGATTCCTTGCAGACTGGGCGGTGGCGGGCCTGGCGCAAGGAAGGCACCCGACGCTCAGTACGCACCCATTGCAACTCGACATGCCAATCACGAGCAAAAATCACGAGTGCAGCAAAAGCGCAGCAAACGCGCTAGAGCGCTTGGCCTTGACATCTCCTCGATCTGTGCATGTTGAGGTTGTTGGGGTTGTTCAGGCTCCTAGGCGACAGCACACAGCACTGCGGCTTCACGACACCAGCGTTACAAGCATTCTCTCAGGAGGAAGCGCCCTCTCAGCTCACTCTCCATTCAAAAGACGACTTGCTCAAGACACAGGCCTCCTTGTCCAGCTTGTACCTTAAACGCTGTAAGTCAGCTAACAGGGCTCGAGCACCAGAATCTCAGAATGGCAGGAAGTGGCTGAGGAATCCAGCAGAAACTCATCGATGACGTTGGTTGTGCCTGTGCCACTGCCAGCTTATTGGTAATCGGCAAGGTATGCGTCTTACAAACGGTAACCTTGTTTCACCCGCTCTGTTTCAAGCTGGGCAGACTGAGCCTGCACCCACCATGTCTTGCTCAGCCGGCGTGGGATCAGCAATCGCATATCCACTAGGGGCTGGCCCGGTGACCTGCAAGACACAAAAAGCGATGCTACACCCTTACAAGTAGCAAAGCCTGGGCGGGAAATCCTTGATCTGGGGAAGCCACGGAAGCGGCTTGCTTTTCGCACTCACGTGTGTATCTGGCCACCTCTTCCAGCAAACGAGCCTGGAGCTTCAGAAGTCGCAATGCCACACAGCCATGGTCCCAATGTCCCAAGGTCCTCTATCATGGGCTTCTGCGCAAAGATTCTCCTGATCGGTCTGAGTCTTGTCAATGGCAAGTCGTTGCGGCTCATGGCCCCCGCGCCTCAAGGCGCGCTCCTCGGAATCCTCACGCTTTGGGTCCGCTTTTGGGTCGTGCCTGAAAACCGCACCGGCTCAGAACATGACTGGGCTGTTGCACTAGCGCCAGCCTGGGCTGATCCCCAGTGCGCAAAGGCCTCGATGTGCTGGGATGGTCATGGACTGTCACATCTAAACAGTCTAAACGTTAAAACCGTTCAGCTGCAGGCTTTCGAGCTCTGAGATGTCGTGATCGAGCATTCCTCAAATTGACAAATGTCCAGGTGCCTTTCCTATTTGCCTTTCCTATCTGCCTTTCCAGGATCCGCACCCGACACGCGAAGGACGCGCGGCACCAATTGGTGGTCTAGGCCTTGAAAAGCCACAAGGCTACATCTGAGATGTGTGGGGACATGGGGAAATGGGCTTGCACTTGTGCTGCCGCTGTCTTGAAGTTGAACCGTGAGGAACTATGAGGGGATGGCTCCGAATGGGCCCGGGAGCCACCTTGACAGGCGTCGTCATCTGACCTGGCACAAAAGCACACGACACGAGATGCACATCATATTGCACATCACTCTGTTATTCTCTGTTGCAGCCGTGGTCTTGCAAAGATCAGCAGGGGACAGGGGCTGCCCAATGCCGTGTTGTGTACATCTGTGGACGATCTGGAAGGTGCGCGTGTACGTGTGTGATCGGCGTCCCGGTATGGATTGACCTGAAACATCGCCCAGAGTTCACACCAGAGGTGCCACATAGGCGATGGCAAGTCGCAAGGTCTTCAAAATTCGAAATCTCAGCGACCCTGGGTCGAGCAGCGAAGACAAAGATGGGGATATTGAGCATGCATTGAACTGGCACTCTAAGTTCTTGTCGTACATCTGCACACAAAAGCACCAGTCGCTGACCCCACGTGCTTGTCACCACCCTTCGTCGAAGAAATCTTGCCGAGGCCCAATTTGGTTAATTGCCTGGTGCCCTCCACACAAACATACACAAACCCAGCAAAAACGTGCCCGGCACGCATGTCTTGAAGGACCACGCATCAGACCCCGCAGCACCCTACACATGTTGACTCGGGCCGTATTGGCCTGCGAGCACCCAGAATTCTGAACATGCTTTAGCTTAGCTCCGCCTTTGCAAACAAACTTCTAGTCGCAGCCGTGCTTCCAAAGCTCAAGCATTTTCCAACACACAGCTGAGTCGGAATCTCACACTAGACTTTGCAGGTGTTCAGCTATGATAGCAATTTCGCCAGCTCATGGAGTCATTCAAAGCTTGGCGACATCTTCCACAGCACTTGGCACGAAGAGGACTCCGAGACCTGCGAACAGAACAGACAACACATGTATTGAGCACAAGCCAAAGCTTCGCACGTTGGGTATCCACCTTGCTTTTTGAAGGAGCACGAGCACGAAGTGTATAGCCCAGGCAGACTACCCGATGCACCTGATCACATTCAACAGGAATGACATTGGGTGGCAAGGCTGGCATCGAAGCTCCCAAAAGCAACCAGCAAGAACCTTGCCTCTCACCATGATCGCCAGCTTGCATCGGCTTGGTGTCGTTCAGAATGCAGCTCACACCTTAAACAAGAAACAACCTCATCTATTCCAGCAGAAAATTAAAGTGGACAGGTGGCAGGATTGACTTGCAGTCCAGGAGACTGCATATGTGCTGGCCTCTTTTGACTCGAGTGAAGTCTGCATCTTGCACCTGAGCAAGTTGCACGTCGTGCCGTTTCAACCCTAGTAGACTAGCGAAAACTAGCTCAGAATAGACATCCTTTGGCTTGATAGGCCTTGTGGGCAGCTGCACACAAGGCCGGTGACAAGAGCATGGGCTCTATATAGCCTTGGCAAACCTCGAGTCTAGACCGCCTTCAAAAGTGCAGACCAGGCATTGCAATGGCCACTGCCAAAGTCTTGGTTGTAGAGCAGGTTGAGGCAAGGAAAACAGAAACATATCCGAGCCTGGCCAAGCGACAAAACCCCAACGAGCCAACACCCAGAATGTCTCGATGCCGCGCGTCTCGGAGGGCTGGGAGGCCCTCCCAAGCCTCTGGGGCCTCCTGGTTGGGAATTCGGCAGAGGCACTGCCCTTTCCTTACCCGGCCTTAACATCCTAGTGCCCGAATTTGCAAATAAAATGTTTTCAGGGCGTTGCTTCTTCACGGCCTTTCTGAGGCTTGGCCGGGGTCGGATCCATTCCTTTCTCTGCCTCAACCTCCTTCGCCCAAACTCGCAGATCGAACCTTTTTAAGGGTGATGCCTCTTCATCCTGCCTAGAAGGGACCTCAGTAAACCAACCCCGAAAGGCGCCGAAGTGGCACTACCTACAGATTCGCAAGTTTGGGCATAAGAGTTTGAGGCAGGTAAAGAAAGAGATCCGAGAACCGCCGAAGCTCCCAACAAACCCCGAAACGAAGCAGAAAAACACTCCTCTCTGCTTGTTTGGGCATGGGACGTTTAGCAAGGAAAGGGCATTGCCCCTGCCCATGCTCCCAGCACGCCCGCAAAAGGCCGGGTGGCTTCCTGGCTTTCGAGGTCGAGGCAGGGAAAGGAAGAGGATCCAAGCGACTGTTGGACTTTCGTCACACTGACCACTCTAATGGCACAGAGGGGTGACAGGCAAATCAGCCAAGCATAACTCGGCAAACATGAGGGCATTTACATTGCATTGCATCCACTTAGCGAGGTCCGATCGTCAGTCGTAGGACAAGAGGGGAACATCGCTGCAGTGTACACCACAGTCAGAGACTGCGCACGTCAGCTGGGCTGGCGCGAACTCAATCACACGGGAATCAAGCAGCAAGCAAAATTGCCAATCCTGCGACCCCAAAGTTTGGAAGGGGGACTGGCCCTAAGGGGAGAGTCCCTTAAATGGGCACTGCTTCTGCAGATGCCAAAATGCACGGGAACATCGGCACAGTGTTCAGTCACGCTGCGGTTTCAGCAGGCTTGTCACGGTGCGTCAAGCTGCGAACAATTGGGCCAGGCGGCGCCGCGTCTTTGGATTCCGCCTTGAGCGAGACCAAAGATTGCTGCATCCAGGTGAAAGCCTCTGCCCATTCATCGCTGGCGGATTGCTGCGGGCGCAGCTTGAGGAGTGTTCTGCCATCCTTGATCACCTTGACATATGCAAGCTGAATGCTGTTGTGCATGTCAGTGAGAGCAGTCATGGCGTCGTGCATGGCTGCGAACTTGGGCATGGCTTGACGACGATCCGGATCCTCCAACAACCACTTGGCAAACATGAGGGCACATCAGAAAACAAGACAGGGCAAATCAGAACAACCAGGGCACGAAGCAGAAAAAAAAAAGAAGCCACCAACAGTGGGTGCAATGCATCTTTGCACTGTGCTTTCTGCAGAGTTCCCTGGCGGGCCATCTCCGTAGCCTAACCCTAAGCCTAAGCCCATAAAACCTAATCCCGAAAAGACCCTAAACCCTAAACCCAGCCCTAAACCCAAAAAACCTAAACCCTAAAAACAAACCCTAAACCCTTAAAAAACCCTCAACCCTAAAACCGCGAACCCGAAACCCTCAAAACCCCTAAAACCTAAACCCTAAACAACCCTAAACCCCAAACCCTAAAACCCCTAAACCCTAAACGCCCTAAGCCCTACACCCTGGAACCCCCATAAAGACCCCAAAACCCGAAAACCCCCCAACATCAAACCCGAAAACTCTAAAGCCTTGAAAACCCCCGAAGCCCTAAACCCTAATAAATCCAGACTGTAAAAACCCTAAGCCCAAAACCCGAAAAAACCCTAAGCATAGGCATGTTTTTTTGAAACCCATCATGCGAGCATTGTGCTTGCAAATGGGGGGGGGGGGGTGTGCCCCCCCAACCCCCACGCTTTATTCTTTTTCGAACCCATCATGCGAGTGTTGTGTTTGCAAATGGGAGGGGGGAGCTAAAAACCCCTAAACCCTAAACCCCAAACCCCTCAAAAACCCTAAGGTCCTAAACCAAAAAACCCTAAACCCTAAAAACCTCTAAACTCTAAACCCCCCAAAAACCCTACAAAAACCCTAAACCCTGAAATCTAGACAACCCTAAACCCTCAATCCTAAAAACCCCCTAAAGCCTCAAGCCCTCCCCAAAACAAAACCTAAACCGAAAAAAACCTAAACCCTAAAACCCCCTAAGCCCTCAACCCAAGAACCCCCCAAGATCTACACCCTCAAAAGCCCTAAACCCTAAAGCCTGAAAACCCCTAAACCCTAAACCCTAAAAACCCAATGCAAACCTTGCTGCTCGAGCGCAAGCTGTAAATTTGTTACCATAGGGTCTGTGTAGGGGTCTATCGACGCGTATCATAGGGGGGGGTACTTAGAAAATCTATCTTCAATGAATGTGTCTTGGGGGAGATCCCTCAACCTAAACCCTAAAAGCACACCCTTAAACTCTATCATGTTAGTTAAGTTAGGTTAGGTTAGGCTAGGTGCCTGGCCTCTTGAATTGCAGATTAGGTTAGGGTAGGTTCCGTTCGGGTAGGTTAGGTTCGGTTAGCTTAGCTTGGGTTGGGGTTGGGCTCTTCTGTCCTTGCTCGCCCACTCCAGGCTACGGCGATGGCCCGCCAGTGAGAGAGACCGATGTAAATGCATGGCTGTCCATGCATGCTAAGTCGCTCTCGCTGTTTGCTGATTCTGCCCGTGCTGTTTTCTGAACCATGGGTGTGTGATTCAAGGTCTTGTTTTCTGATTTGGGCAGCCTTCTGCCACAGAGACTGCGCGTAAATCTCCAGAGGCATGGGTTTCTGGTCAAACACCTCTGGAACACTTCTACTCAGATTCTAACTAATCAGCTGATCCAAGCCAACTGCACCTTCCAAGGGTCTGCAAACCTGCAAGCTGCCTGCATTGGTGATCCAGACTTTCGGAGTCTTCTAAGGCAGCAGCTGGCACACACGACCATCATCTACTTCGGCCGTCTCTCCTGCGGAAGGTGCTCGTTTAGCAGCCACAGCTCTACCCGACTCTAGCGACGTCTTGCCAAGAATCACGACATGACAAGTAGAGAAGAAGACTGCGTCAAAACAATTCAAAAACTTCCGTTCCCCGATCTTCACCGAACGAATTCTAACCCAGTTGCCTAGCATCAAACCCCAAACAAACACATTGGAGGTTTCGAAGGCCTTGGCGACGCGGCATCTCGCCATGTCCGTTCAGGATGTGCAAGGTGTCCTAAGGCAAATGTAAGTGCTAGCTATGGCAAGCTATTTTGAGATACAGGCGTCCAATTACACTCAAAACTTTACCACTACCCGTCCTCCCCCCCCAAGACGTCTTCGAGTGCTCTTGGTCCTCAAAGAAGGTTTGCGGAGGTTCTCGGGACGATGGCAAGCTTCTTGTGCCTCGGATATGATGGCCCAATGGCCAGTGTGCACAGCGCACATGCCGTGCACAACAGGAAATGGCCCTGTGCCTGCCGAGTCTCCACAAGGGTGTGTTGTTGTGTAACGCACGGTTATCTGTTGCCAGGTGCTTGAGCTGCTATTTCTGCCAGCCTCGCCTCACCTCAGCGCAACAAACATTGGGATTTGCACAACAACACGAATCGAGGTAAGGGCCGCGCTCGCCTTCAGCTCAGCGATTTGCCAAGGCCTGAAACACACAAAAGAGTTCCCAAAACTCTGTACGAAGCAAACATTTTCCTGTGGACATGAGGCGCACACCCGATTCCAGCAGCTTCGAGTCGCTGGAGCAAATCCGAAGACCCGGTTGCCTGCTGATGCCGTTCCATGAGAGTCTGCCAGTCGTCGTGACAAGTGTTGCAGTGTCTGGTGTGTCCTGCAGCGCATGCGCAGGCTGCACGACCGATGATTCCCTGCTCCGGTGTCCTGGAGCGAAACGTAACCGAAGCTGAGGTTTCAAGAAGCTTCCGTTGACAGGACATGACCCTGACCAAGTCCTTGCATAGACTGGTTATCAGGCCATAGCCTTCGCGATGCTCAAACCATCATGTCATCATCATACGTCATCTTTACTTCTCTGCAAACTTTCTTGGGGTCTCGAATACTTGTTGGAGCCTAGGCAGAAAATCATCCAAGGAAGTCAGCACCCCGAGGGCCACACTGGCCGCAGTACCAGCAGTGACGGTCAGGCTGCCTCGGGACTCCTCTTTGGCAGGTCCACCTGTGCCGCCACAGCCGACTCTGACAGAACCGTTGTAGACACAATGCACCAAAGAGCATCACTTGAGTTGTGACGAGAGGCGAGTCAGAGCTGGCATCAGGTCCAAGCTGAGACCAACCTGTCGCAAGGCTTTGGCAACTGATCCGACCCCAAATCACTAAAATTTTCTGCAGAGCGCTTTCACTCACCTTGGCATGCATCTGAGCCTGGAGGCGACTAAGCTCACTACGTCGACGTTTCTACTGTCATGTTGGGCAGCCAGTCGGCCCACTGAGCCCCCCAAAAGATAAGCCATGTCACATTCAGCAGCCGATCTCCCCCCCCCCCAACAAAACCGCATGCTTGTTGCGGCATGACTGCACGCGATCTGTTTTGCTGATTGGAGCAACCGCAAGCCGGGTACCCTGAACATGCTGGAAGGTTCTCCCATTTCTCCCATACCTCCAAGCAAGCCGACTCACGAGAGCCGTCCGCTTCGGAGGTTCCCATATGTGTGTTATTGGTTCAGTGTTCAGACACTACGTTTAGCCCAACCTTGTGCGATTGAGTTGTACCACTTCTTGCAGCATTCTCAGTTGGCCACAAGCGAAGAGGCAAATGGCTGCAACAAGCACTTGATAGCAAATGTTCTTGAGGAATTCTCGGTTGGCCAGGGCCGAAGAATGGCAAGTGAAGGGGAGGTCGATCACAGTACTTTCGCATACCGAGTGCTTCCAAATCGCAGGGTTGAAACATGCTTCTGCACAAGATGCCCCCGCGTTTGTTGCGACGTCTGTTTTTACGTCTCGCGATTGTTTGAATTTGCAAAAGTTAAAGTTCCTCCAGAAAACACACCTGTGTTAAAGCCCATTGCGGCCATCCGGCCTGGCTGTGGCACTGCTGGGATCTTGGCAGCGGTCGCGGAAGCTGGATTGCTAAAACCTGCCGAAAGCGAGGACATGCTCCTGCCTAGACTGCCTAGAGTGACCCTTTTATTAGCCTTAAAACAAGGATAGCATGCATCTTCATGATTGGGCTCATCGACCCCCCTCTTGGTACAAGGGTACCTTTAGGGACAAGAGCCCCAGAGAGCCCAATACCGCTACTCAAGGGAACAAGCATACCATCAAGGATCCCTATAAAGCCGCGGCCTGAAGATGCCGAAGATGAGCACGTTCTCAGGAGCGTATGTGAAGACGCCGGTTGTTCCCGACCTGTGGACCACGCATTAAGAGATGACGGAGACATGACCCCGTGGACAAAGAGAGGCAACCGAAACCCACCGTTCGTTGACGTCACAATCTTTACGTTGAGACTGCGAACCCGCCAATCAGTGTTCGCTCAAATCAAATAACCCTAAACCCTAGAAGGTGTGCAGCATGAGTGCAACGTGATGCTGCGCGGCAAAGCACTTCTGAACGGAAAAGCAGCTACCACGAAAATCATCTAGATCCTCAGCACCAACTCCCAATTGCAAAAGACCCTAAACTGGTTTGGACATGTTTGGACAAGTGACAAGACACATCCGTCGTCCTGTTTGGGGTGCAGTAAGCCCCGACAGCCCAGCCCTCCTTCCCCTTGCTCTTGCATGCTCTTGCGACACTCTTTGGCCTTGGTGCCAATCAGAAAGCAAACTTCAACCTATAGCGTTTGCCATAAGTGCGGCGGGTCCAGCAGCTAGCCTATACGGCTCTGCAGCGGCACCTTTCTTCGACCCGCGGTCGCTCTCCGTATCTGCCCAACCATGCGGACTGCAAACTCCGAGGTGCATGGCTTGGACCGCCAACATGCGGGCTGCCGGCGTGTCGTGGAAGCGTTTGCCAGTACGGACCCCAGACTTGTAACGGGCCTGCCAGTTGCGCAGGCGTGCTGTCTTCTGGAGGAATCACCGCCCCGCCCTTCCAAGCCGCACCTGCAATGAGTCAAGAACTTCTTGCCACCTTGAGGTCTCCCAACTGCAAAACGACCTGGCGGCCCAGGACGAAGCGGGGGCGATGCCAGACGTAGCCCGTTGCCTGGCAGCCAGCATGACATTAGCTGAATATTGTCTGGCTTGGGCCACCGGTGCAAACCAAACGACAAACATCAAGCACAACAAGCATACACAGCCTGGCTGGCGTTGCACTGGGCTGACTGCTACACTTGTTGGTGTGGCGTGATGTCTGGGTCCTTCTCAGACAACTTATCTTCAAGATGCGAAAATACTGGACTCTGACGCCACCTGCCTGACAGGTGGCTGTGCTGCTTTGCCAAGACGGGCTGAAAACCTTGGCCTTTCAATGGCGTTTCATCCCACACAAATTACAAACGAAGTTGCAACAAATGAACGTCATGCAACAGGCGGCACTTATCTTAAATGAATGCGCCTTGCCTGGTGTTGGCAAAGATCCTGCGCTGATTGGGCTGAGGGGCCTCCTTCCCACACCTGCCAGCAAAAACTGTTAAGGTGCCTACAGGACGCAGAAGAAAGTGCAAACTCACAGAGGCGATTGCCAAAAAGACTACAAGAGCAACCATGCGCCGGAAGACTGCACCTGCACTGTCAAAACAGGGTTGCGGTCACGTAAGGCCCAGTCCGAGCTCTACTTGTTTTTTCTGGCATCCGTTTTCCGCTGTTTCTGCACTTACCTTACAATCGCCCCTACCCGAGGCGTTGCCCATTTCGCCCCCTACCAGTAGCACCCCAAATATTGGCAAGTTTGGGCCCTAAACCCCGAGCTCTGAAGGAATACAACTTCATTTCTAACCCTGATCCGTAGAGAGACAGCCTCATCTCAATCCCCAGGCCCCGGAAGCAGATGTCGCAAGCATTCCCAAGACATGAGCTGGAGAAGGAGATAGCTTATCCCAAGGGCGTTTAGGGCTGGCCCTGTTCATGTCTTTCTAGGACTTAAGACATCGTGCTCTCTTCCCTAGCCAACCTCGCCTCTCAGGGCTGAAGGCTTGTTGCTGAAAACCTTCAAGGTTTCGGGATTGCATTGATCCGGCCTGGCACTAAAAGTGGCTGACGAAGCTCCACTGCACTCCTCACAGATCGAAGACCTGTCGCTTATGGAGTCATCCCCGCTCGGCCACACATTGACAGCAAAAAGACCAGCAACGGCAGAGCGTTTTCGAGGCGACGGGCCTTGAGGCACCGATGGATGTGGACCGACAGCCGCCGGCTCCTTCCCGTGAAACGGCGGAGGCGCGGCCTGACACTGTCAAGAGAAATCTAACCTTCAAAGAACGCGCGCTGCATCTTGGAACTGCAAAACTTCGCTGTTCTCTCTTGGTGCCTTTGGTGCCTCTGCCTCTGGGATGAGGGCATGAGATTGCACCGCTTGCGTCAGCATCCGTTTCCGGCGCCTGGTGACGAGATGCGACGAGACCTTTTGTTTCCTCTGGAGTCATCTGACTCTTAGAGTGGGCAAGAGGGGATCCTATAGTTGTGATCTTCCTCAGAATTGGAATTACACGTGTGTGCAATCGAAAGACGTGTGTCTGTGGCCGGTGAAGCAAACAGGGGAATGGAGTCTAAGCTAAGCGGAGAGCAAGCAGACACAAAGAGCAGGCAGGTGCCGCAAATTCATGACTGACACCACATTCCTGTTACATCCCAGCTTCACATTCATATGTTGACATGGATTCCCAATGCTGGGAAGTCCACGCCACGCCCGAGTCGTGAAAGAATAAAACCTTCGACATCTCAGCACGCAACAGAACCTGAAGCAAGTGACACGAGACCAGGCAGCAGAACAACGGACCTAGGCGAGCAGCCTGGTGCTGGAAAGGCATGGGTACGCCACTGATAAGGCTGATAAGGCATGGATAAAGCATGCAAGGGATGCAGACGGGACAAAACCCTCTTTGCGGCAAGCACATCCCACGTGTCGCAAACCCAAGCTACGAAGCCCTCAAATTAGAAAAAGCTAGCGGCTGGACAAGACAAAAGCTGTATGGCGTGTCAGTGTCGCGTCTGCTTGTCTGCATTACATGTCAGTGTCGAATCTGATCTTGTGCAATTCCTCAAACTGAGCTCACTGCTCCGGACTGCCTGCGAGTGTCAGGGCATGTACAGGCTGCAGCCGGAACAAGACCTTCACTCCTTGTCCTGCCCTCTTGCAGCCAGCACACGGAGGATAAATTCACCGTCTGTGCAGTCACGAAGCTCGCCCTGTCTCGTCTTCAGGTTTTGCAAGCTGTCTAGTACTGTTTCACCCATTCTCTCGGCAGGAACCTTCTCCTGCTTGACTTGCCGCAAGATACGAACATCAGCCTCATCGCATGTTGGGGTGGCTCTTGGCCAGCTACAGACGTACATTGCGTGCCTTGCCTCGATGGCGCCCAGGAGCGCCCTCAGCTTGTCGATTTCCAACTCAAGCGTCCTGCCTATGCCAGCATGTGCCAGCAGCAGTGAGCCAAATGACTGTATTGCACTGTGATGGAAGAGCCTTCGCCAAGTGCCGTTCGCAAGCGGGCAAGCTCCATTCACGATGGCACGACTGGCAATGCCCAAGTGTCCCTTGCATACTTCTCATCTTCTTTTGACACCACTTCTCGTTGCTGCGACAGTTTGGGTTCTGCCGTGTGCAAGAAAAAACGATTCTGCCTTTGGGTGGTGGACAGCTGCACTGCTGTACAGCCCAGCACGTCTCAACATGAAAATATGGACAACTCTCAGACACACACACACACACAGACTCAACAAGCAACACTTCTGCACTGTCAGACATCTTTCTTTGATGAAGAAGATGTAGCTGACAAGCTCGGCCCTCATGACCTCATCCCCCACACCGCTTCAGTCAATCACAGGCAGGTATTCTTGAGGCGGCCGCTTCTTCACCGCTTTGGTGTAACCCTTTTTCTGCGAAGCTTCCCAGAACCTGAGATGATTCTGTGGGACATTTCACGTGACGGAGGGCTGCGAGCAGAGGTCCGCACGCCATGAACTCTTGATGCTTCTCAGAGTACACGTCCACTTCAACAGCCTCTTGGACCCGCAAAGCAAGAAGAAGCAGGAAGCATCGAGGAACTATGGGAGACTGAGTGGACCGACTCCTGCAACCATCCTTGCAAGCACCTGAGTGCCACAAAGTACCACACTAACCTTCTGACTGCAAACAAGCTTGTCACCGCATTGCATCAGTGGAATCGGATACAGTTTGCAGCGCTTCATCTGTGCTCCACGCTGACCTCAGCAAAGTCATTGAGTCCATGGTTGCCTTGCCCTTCACGGCAGTTGCCTCAAAAACTGGTGCGCGCGCACCGCAGCACAAGGATGCACAATGCACATCATGCTGCATGCCCTGCCACATCACTGGACGGGAGCCAGGTACTCTTGACCTTAGGCGGCTTCACACTGGAACTCCACAGGAATACACTCTTGCGATCACCACGTGCTCACATGGGTCTGGACCGAGTGCAACGGCTGGATGCACAGGTACAGGATATGCCTGAGCAGGTGTGAACAGCCGTGGAATTGATGGGCGATGAAGAAACACAAGAAACACCTCAAGCTTGCTCACATGCTGAGCACCCTTTCTCGGGCACTGGCTGAAACATTGTTCCGACGGTATGGTGAGGAGTGTAGGCCCCTCCTTTGTTGTATTCGAGGGCCACCAGCGCAGTGCCCACCGGTCTCAGATGTGCTCGGGACGGTGGTGAGTCCGCTCAAGGCGAAGATGGTGTGACAATTGACGATTTTCAAGCCTGCATGGAATGCAAGGGACCCAGCTTCTCAAAGCTCTCCAAACCTTCAAAGGTGCGCTTCTTCCAAGCCTGCAATGTGCTTGCTCAAGTTTCCATGGGTGCGTTGGGGTGTGTTGCACAGGTGGCTTGGGCTCCGTGCAAGTACTGCCGCGCCATTAGTCCGTGCACCCTGAGCAGCGCAAACTCTGCAAAGGGCAAATCGCAAGGTGAAATGTCATGGCAGATGGCATGGAACTCAGGAGCCTCCGGGAACACCACAACTGGCCCTCGCCAACCTCAGTTATGGTGATGCTGCAGAGCACGCCACAAAACACCGTTCGGGCGGCCTGCTCTAGCTGCTTCGGCGATGTCCAGCAAGGAGTGCCTGAACTCACACTGTTACGAGCATGTGTAGGCACTGTGCAATGCAGCGTGCTGGCCGTATGCTGGTCTGCTAAGTTGTGCTTCAAAATTTGCTTGAGCCGAGCTTTGCAAAGACTGAGAAAAGCACGGCTTCTCAGGAGCCGCGGAAGCTCGCCGAGCACCAGCTCCTGGTATGTGATGCGGGTGACATCCCTCTCCCCTCTGAAGCTCAAATATAAGACCCACGCGTCGAAGCGCCCCTAGAATCGAGTAGTAGGGCACAGGCCTCAAGACACCAAAGACACCCTTGAGACCACGATCATTGGCCATGGATCATTCCACCAACTTTCCCCACGGCTTCAATGCAGTCCACAAGAAGGCAGGGACGATCCATCGACTGCCGGGAAGACAAACACCGGACATAGCCTGCAGCCCCGCTTCCATGCAAAGCAACAGCAGTGGGCCCGGAACTCTGCGACGAACCTCATGCCCAGGTACAGGACATCCGTCAATCCCTGCCTTGACGGCACCACACCAGCTACAGACATGCTGCAACTTGCTTTCACCGTTTACACACCATGTGCACAGGCTCCAGGCATGTTGGAAAGCACCAAACACCCTCGACGTGCATCGTAGCACGAGGAACGGCTCACCTCACCATGATGCCAAGCGCCACAAACAAGCACTGCAGACTTCCTCATGCCAACTTAACAGACCTGTTGGCTGGCTCCACAAAACGTGCCAAAAAAAAGATGCAGCACCATTACCTTTGGCAGCAAGTGCCGGCGAGATTTATGTGAGCCGACCTTCCCCAACACGAAAGCGTCTACTGATTGTCGCAAAAGTGCCTTTGGTGGCGCAAGCTTCAGCCGCCGGTGATCTGCCAAGACATGACCTGGCAAGGCCAGCATGCTTTGAGAACTCGTCCAGGGCACAACTCAATGGTCAAGCCTCCTGCCGTGAACCAGAAACCTTAACAGCAGTGCGCCAGAGCAAACAACAACAAAGATTTGGAAATTCATCGATATAAATACATGCGAACCAGGAAGTATTCTAGCAATGCACAAACTCATCTTGGCCCTGGGTTTCTCACCCAGACCGAGAAGCGCCAGACTACACCCAGCATACGACAGAAGCCAATGAAGTGGACGCCTGCACAAGGCAGCGTGTATTTTGGGCAACCATGCGCACAATCTGATGCGGTGCAATGGCAATTTTTTCTACATGGGCTATCTTGACACGAACAAGGTCAAAACCAGCAACACTGTTTGATGCCACTGTTGCAATGGCAAGGCTCGCCTCACAATGGGAACAATGCCGAGTGGCCAACAAAGTAGTTCTGCAAGAACCAACCTGTTTTCGTGGCAGCATTCAACGACGGGGCGGTTTGTGTTGTTGATTTTGTCTCTTGATGTCCAAGCTTGTGACCACAACAATGCTGTCGCGACCATGCATAGCCGCAACAACGCGAGCGGCAGCAAAACCTCATTCGTCAAGTCAGCAAGCTTATGAATCACATGCATTTTGCGGAACTTGGGCCAAAACCAGCTTGGCACATTGCAAGGCCAAGCCCGCCTGTGTCAACAACCAGCAACATGGCTAGGACAATGCAACGTTGACCACATTGCACCTTGTGATGCGACCAAACTGGCACAAACGGATTGACGCCCGTGCCTGCAAATTGGGGTTGGACAAGCGTGACTTGCGGCAACTGCCCCAAAAACTTCACAGCACCTGTACACATGGCACCGAAAGGCCTCCATCGGCGAACTGTCTGTATTTTTCCATCGGACCAGTTGCAAATGAGCCACTGCGTTGTAAGGTATTAGCAAAATATCTGCAGGTTCTTGTAAAGGGTAGCATGTCCAACACCGGCAGCAAACTAGGTTTTCCGAGCCAAAAAGCTGACTAAGCGGAGATTTCAAAGCCACAAGAAGCTGAGTAAGCTGAGCTTTTCCAAAGCAACAAAAGACCGCGCAAGCTGAGAATTTCCAAGCCACAAAAAGCGAGTAAGCTGAGATTTCCAGGCCATAAAACAGTTGAGTAGGCTGAGATTTTTCAAGCCGCAAAAAGCTGAGTCAGCTGAGATTTGCAAGACATCGAAAGTTGAGTAAGCTGAGATTTCCCACGCCGCAAAAAGCTGAGGAAGCTGAGATTTTCCAGCCACAAAAACTGCTTAAGCTGAGGGTTTCCAAGCCACCACAAAAAGCTTCCAAGGCAACAAAAGCCTGCGCAAGCTGAGAATTTCCAAGCCGCAAAAAGCGGTAAGCTGAGATTTCCAGGCCATAAAAAGCTGATTCGGCTAAGATTTTTTCAAGCCGCAAAAAGCTGAGTAAGCTGAGATTTCCAAGACATTGAAAGTTGAGTCAGCAGAGATGTCCCATACCGCAAAAAACTGAGGAAGCTGAGATTTCCCTAGCCACAAAAAACTGCTTAAGCTGCTTAAGCGGGGAGTTTTCAATCCACCAGAGCTGAGTAAGCTGAGGAGAATGGGCCCCCCCCCTTTGGGCAAAGGGGGGCCCCCCTTTAAGCCCCCCTTAAGCCCCCCTTCAAAGGGGTCCCTGCAAAGGTGGGAGCTTAAGAAAGAGCAGGCGCGGCATTTGAAGCGGCTAATCTGCCACTTTAAATGCTACACCTGTTAGAAGGTGTGCCACCTTGACAGCCGCTCCACTTGCTACAATCTCAGAGAATGTTTAAGTCTACAAATCAGCCGCTTCAAACAATACACCTTTAGAGTTACAATAAAAACCAAGTGATTTGAAAACTAAACTTTTTTCACATTCCTTAACTGCTTTACAAGAAACAAAAAACAAGTTGTTTCAACTGTTAGAATTACAACAAAACAAAACCGTTTACAAGAAATCCAAACAAGACAAACAAACACAAAAAAGAACCTGCTTATTCAAAACAAGTTTAACAACGGCACTTGCTGGGCCTTTAAGCAGCCATTTAAGAAGCGTACTGCTGTTTTACAGAAGCGGCAGGGGCTTTTAAAGAGTGCTCAGGTGAAGAAGGGAAGGCTGAACGGGGCGGAGGCTTAAAAGGGATGAAAAAAGAGAGGCTTAAGGGCAACTCTAACATTACTTTATCTTGAAGATAAGAGAGAAGGGATTTATTCTAAATTCCACCTCTTGATCTTGTTTACATACATTTCCGTTTACAAAGCGAAAGAAGGGTGTATTCTAAATTCCACCCCCTTCGAATCTTGTGTTTATGTTTGTTTTTTTCTGTAAACATTTATTTCCCTTTCTGAAAAGAAAGAAGGGAATGTATTCTAAATTGAGGATGGGCCCCCCCCCTTTGGGCAAAGGGGGGCTTAAGCCCCCCTTTAAGCCCCCCTTTAAGCCCCCCTTAAGCCCCCCTTCAAAGGGGTCCCTGCAAAGGGGGTCCCTTCGGGGGGGGGGGGGAAAGGGTGAAAGCCCTTAAGCCCCCCCTTAAGCCCCCCTTAAGCCCCCCCTTAAGCCCCCCCTTAAGCCCCCCCTTAAGCCCCCCCTTAAGCCCCCCCTTTAAGCCCCCCCCTTAAGCCCCCCCCTTAAGCCCCCCCTTAAAGCCCCCTTCAACCCCCCCTTTAAGCTCCCCTTTAAGCCCCCCTTTAAGCCCCCCTTTAAGCCCCTTTGAAGCCCCCTTTTGATAGCCCCCCGTAAACCCCTTTAAGCCACCCACCTCCTTTAAGCCCCCCTTTTAAGCCCCCATTTAAACCCCCTTTAAGCCCCCCTTTTAAGCCCCCTTAAGACCACTAAGAGCTTAGGAAAAGCCCCCCCTTAAGCCATTTTTACGCCCCCCTTTTCAAGCCCCCCTAAAGCCCCCCTGAAGCCGCAGCAAGCCCCCATCTGTGGAAAGTTAGGAAGCAGGTAAGAGGCCTAATAACTTGCTGGGGCCTTGGGGCAGCAATGAAGAGGCGTAATTACTTGCTGGGCCTTCTGCGGAGGGTTTAGGCAGCAGTTTAAGAGGCCTAATACTTGCTGGGCCTTTTTTGGAGGGTTTGGGCAGCAGTTTCAAAGGCGTAATACTTGCTGGGCCTTCTGCGGAGGGTTTAGGCAGCAGCAAAAGGCCTGATACTTGCTGGGCCTTTTGTGGAGGGTTTGGGCAGCAGTTCAAAAGGCGTAATACTTGCTGGGCCTTCTGTGGAGGATTTAGGCAGCAGTTTAAGAGGCCGGCCGAATACTCGCTGGGCCTTTTGTGGAGGGGGTTGGGGGGGGCTGAAAGGGGTCCCTGCAAAGGGGGTCCCTTCGGGGGGGGGGGGGGGGGGGGGGGGGGGGGCAAAGGGTCAAAGCCCTTAAGCCCCCCCTTAAGCCCCCCTTAAGCCCCCCCTTAAGCACCCCCTTAAGCCCCCCCTTAAGCCCCCCCTTAAGCCCCCCCTTTAAGCCCCCCTTAAGCCCCCCCCTTAAGCCCCCCCTTAAAGCCCCCTTGAAGCCCCCCCTTTAAGCCCCCCTTTAAGCCCCCCTTGAAGCCCCCCTTGAAGCCCCCCTTTAAACCCCCTTTAAGCCCCCCTTTAAGCCCCCCTTTAAGCCCCCCTTTAAACCCCCTTTAAGCCCCCCTTTAAAGCCCCCCAAGAGCTTTAAGGAAAGCCCCCCCTTTAAGCCCCTCTTTTTAAGCCCCCTTCAAGCCCCCCCTAAAGCTCCCCCCTGAAGCCGCAGCCAAGCCCCCCATCTGTGGAAAGTTTAGGCAGCAGTGTAAGAGGCCTAATACTTGCTGGGTCTTTGGGCAGCAATTGAAGAGGCGTAATACTTGCTGGGCCTTCTGCGGAGGGTTTAGGCAGCAGTTTAAGAGGCCTAATACTTGCTGGGCCTTTTTTGGAGGGTTTGGGCAGCAGTTTCAAAGGCGTAATACTTGCTGGGCCTTCTGCGGAGGGTTTAGGCAGCAGCAAAAGGCCTGATACTTGCTGGGCCTTTTGTGGAGGGTTTGGGCAACAGTTCAAAAGGCGTAATACTTGCTGGGCCTTCTGTGGAGGATTTAGGCAGCAGTTTAAGAGGCCGGCCGAATACTCGCTGGGCCTTTTGTGGAGGGTGGGGGGGGGGGCTGCGCCCCCCCCAACCCCGAGGATGGGCCCCCCCCCTTTGGGCAAAGGGGGGCTTAAGCCCCCCTTTAAGCCCCCCTTTAAGCCCCCCTTAAGCCCCCCTTCAAAGGGGTCCCTGCAAAGGGGGTCCCTTCGGGGGGGGGGGGGAAAGGGTCAAAGCCCTTAAGCCCCCCCTTAAGCCCCCCCTTAAGCCCCCCCTTAAGCCCCCCCCCCTTTAAGCCCCCCTTAAGCCCCCCCCTTAAGCCCCCCCCTTAAAGCCCCCTTGAAGCCCCCCTTCAAGCCCCCCTTTAAGCCCCCCTTTAAGCCCCCCTTTAATGAAATTTTACAAAAGCGAAATCGTCTACTCAATCAGGTGATCTCAGAACTGCTCAGTTCAATCAAGCACAATCAACAAGCACAAACTCTGCTGTGTGATGCAATCACTCGAGCTCAATGTTTTCCGACTTGAGCCAAAGTTGATCCAGCAATCCTCTGGTGACCAATGCATCTCTGTGTGGATACAAAGGTGATCTGACCAATCATCCTAACACGGTCCCTCGAATTCGCAATTCATTGCAAATTCGCATCAGGTCAGATTCTCAAAACAATTCAAACTCCATCCAACATATATATCAGCTTCAAAATTCATTCAAGAAGCAACAATAGGACACGACTCAACTGCTCAGGCTCAAATCTCTTTTGCACTTCGGAACTGCAATGTAAATCTGCAAGAATCCGGCTCAAAAGACTGTACAATGCCACGTGGAAGCAACATCACGCAGTGACGTGTGGCAATGCACCGCAGCTGAGAACGATCAACCATCGATTCCGCCAATTCCAGTCAATATATTGCTCGAGGCAATTCTGAGATCCAGAACACAGCAAACGACGTCGAAAGCCAATCAGCAGCTCATCAAAACTGTTGCACTCAGGCAATGCACCTAGCCAATCGTGACATGGCTGCCATTCGGGACCACAATGGTCGTGCCAATGGATGGCACCGCTTCGGGCACCGAACCACGATGCTCCAATGGGCGACTGGCTGTGCCGCCAATCTCCACCTCGTTCATGTCATCATCAATGCCGCACATCGAGAAAACATCCCTCAATGCCTTCGGGTAGGCAACGGAGCGCGTGAAGCCCATTTGGAAGCCAATCGGGTTCGCAATGGCATCCTGGTGGATTGCCCATGCAAGGTCCAATACCGTGCATCCCAATTCCACCACAAAAGCCAGGTCCCGCTGCAATGGCGACAATGCGAAGTCGGTCGCCACCATGAGCGTCGTGGCAGGCACATACGACTGGTTATGCCAATTGCTCAACCCCCCGGTGAAGCTGGGGTTCTTGGCAATTGGGGCCATGAAGGCCTTTGTTGGCCGGAAGAAGACCAATGCCGCAGCCTCCTGCCAATGGGCCTCCAAGTGGGTCTGCCTGACCCAATGAGCGAGCTTCGCCACGGCTCCTTCAATTGAGAAGGCGATGTTCAGCTGGCGGCATGGGAGACAATCCAGTCCAGCTCAATGTCTCCCTCAGCATCATCGGTATCCATGCCCACCAATGTCCGAACCAGACTCAAAGGCAAGCAGACAATTGCCCACAGGTTGGACAATGTCTCGTCGTATCGTCCAGCTCCCAATGCCTTCACCAGGGTCGTCTGCTGAACCAATGCCTTGATCCAATCCATGTGGGGCAACGCAGTGTAGGAGCCAATGGCCGTCGAAAGATCCACCGCTTCACCAATGGCCGCCTCGCAGCGCTCAATGAGCATCTTGACCTTCAGGCTCATGCTACACCAATGGTCGTTGCCAGTTGGCAATGGCGCCGTCGCAAACCGGCAATTCAGGACGCGCAGTGGGTCCAATGCCAGCTGCGGAATCTGGCGTGTCCGGGCCACCAATGCGGACGTGACACGATCGATCAAGATTTCGAGACGCGCCAACAATTCCGCCAAGGCCAATACACCAGTTTCTTGCGGGTGTGCGGCGACCAGCGACAATGTGATCTCTTCCTCCAATGGGAGGGCACTCACAATGGAAGCCAATAGGGTCCAGAGCAAGGCTTCTGGTCCGAATTGGCCAATGGCCAGCGTGACCAATCGCTCAAGATTGGCCAATGCCGTCTTCCTGAGCTCAATCCCAACACCTTGGGACGACACAATGCCGCAGCTGTTCTCAATTGCTGCGTTGTCCATGGCAGCAATGGGGCTTCGGAGGTGCACAATGCCCAACTGAATGCTCTCGTGACTGCAATCACAGCAAAGAATGCAACAAAACAAATTCTCAAAAGGCACTTCCAAGATCACAATTCACCTAAAAGGAAAATCGGAAAATCCCAAAGGAGAAAATAAAATACTGGGAAAACTTGAAAGAATCAATCTATGTACAATGTGCTAGTTAGAGAAATTCTACTCTAAACACTATGCTGCTGTACAATGCTTTGTTGCGTGTGGTCAATGTGTTGTTGCTTGTCAGGGCGAGTTTTCGTTGTGCAATGGGTGCTGACGCATGCAATCTTTTGTTTGTAGCCTGGGCATGGCGTATGCGAAGCAATGTAAGGAATCAAAACGCGAAACCAATACATGTCCCCATGTGACACAAGCATCAATGCAGACAGTGTTTGTCAATGCCATGTGACACAAGCAGCAATGCAGACAATGTTTGTCAATGCCAATGCTCTTCTTCTTCTCTCTCTCGGTCCCTCAGTCAGAACATGTAACATGTGAAGACTGAACATGCAATGCCAAAAGGAACGCGTGAAACAATTTTTTTTTAAGGGTAAGTGAAACGACGCCAGTGCTTCAGTCACAATCGGAAATCGTTCCGGATCAATCCTAAGCGATTCAGCAGAGACTGCAATGTCTCCGTGGACACATACTTCGTGAGGAGATCAGCACAGTTGTCCTTTGTGCCAATCTTGCACACTCGCAGCATGCCTGCGTCAATCAGATTCTGCATGTACAGATACCTAAGCTCAACGTGTTTTGTACGCTTGCCAGTTCCAAACCGTGAGGCAATAGACTTTCCAGCCGTGCTATCCGTGTGAACAGTAATGCGCACTTTGCGCGCAAATTCTGCTTCAAGGATGATCGACTTTACGTACAAAGCTTCGTTAATGCCTTGGCCAATAGCATACAGTTCTGCTTCGCCGGAAGACAATGCTACGGTAGCCTGTGTGCGAGATGTGTGCACTATGGGTGAGCCTAGCAATTGCACCGTGCTTCCGCTCGTCGACTTTCTTGTCTTCGAGCAACCGGCCCAATCACTGTCGACAAAGCAAACGAGCTCCAGGCTCGATTTCCAGTCTGTCAACATATGAGTCGGGCGCAATCTGAGCACCGTGTGCCGAGTACCGTTCAGATACCTCAGCAAATGCTTCAGCTTAGCGAGGCTCTCCAATGTGGGTCCTTTCACATCGCGACTGAGCTCCTTCACCGCGTAGGAACAATCGGGCCTTACAAACGCTAGCCAAAGCAATTTTCCAACTGCTGTGCGGAACTTCGAGTGCTCCTCTTTGTCAAGCGGGGTGTCAGAATCTTGAACTCTCTTCAGGGCTGAGGAGCCTGTGGTGTTCACAATGTTCGAGCTAGAGTTCATGCTATAAAGCTTCAGAATCTCTTCAATGTACTGCTGAGACATGAGGATGTCGATGGAATCTCCGTTATGGCGCAGTTTCCGTCCTAGAAAGGAATGCTCGCTTCCTGCTTCCAATCGTCCAGTGATCTTCACAAGAAGCTCTTTGTTGAGAGAATCAATGAAAGCTTTGGACTGTTCGGGGTCTCCTACAATCATCAAATCATCAACATACGCCAAAACATAGAGCTGTTTCGAAGAGTGACAATACAAGTTGCTATCGGATTTGCAGCGCCGGAATCCCAGCTTTTGCATGGTCTTAGCAAAATGTTCTTGCCGCAATCGTGGACTTTGCTTGAGTCCATACATAGCCCTGTTGAGTTTCCACAAACAATTTCTCGTTGGATAGTATTCTGCAGGAGGAACGACGAAAATCTCTTCACCTGCGCCAATAGCGGCAAGAAGAAATGCGGTTGAGATATCTGCAAGGCTGATAGACCAATTGCGAGCTAAGGCCATGACAAGAAGCAATCTCATCGTCACAAGCGAAGGCGTGCTTGCAAACAATGAATCTGTGTCTAGCTTCGTCGCATCTTGGTAACAACCTTGAACGACCAATCTCATTCGCAGTTCCGTGTCCGTCTTCCATCTTTTCACCCAACGAACTCCAATGGCATTGCTGATTTGCTCTTCTGTACATTTTTCAATTGGGACCTCAGTGTACACGTTGAAATCCTTCATGGAGCCCATTTCGTGGTCCATTCCTTTCTTTTGGGCCAATTCAGGGTATTCACGCGTGATGTCCCAAATGATAGGTTCAGTGAGCTTCAATTCAGTGCGATACTCATCTTCATCGTAGTTGACATGAACTGGAACCTCAATGCCATCCTTGGTGATAGCTTTGTTTACTCCTACAGTAGCACCAATCAGCTGCATGACTGCAGCAATCTTCCTAGACTTTGGTGATGGTTCTGCTACAGGAGCCTCGGGGTCAATGCGAAGAGACTTAGCTGCTCTCTCGTCTTCCGCAGCTTCAGCGGGCCTTACAATTCCTGCAGAGGAAGATGCAGGTTGTTCAGCAATCGACGTGTCAGCTCTTCTCTCTGGCATGTCTTCAAGTTGCAATGGCTCTGTCTTGAGGTTTTCGGTCCTGACAACTTCTTTGGGCTCTGTAGGTGGCGTCAATCCCGGAGGGTCTCGAACCTTTCCTATCACAGTCAACGACTTAGGCAATACAAACTCGGTAGTGTGTTCGCCATCAGTCTTGGGCTTCCAAGGAAGAGCCTTGAGTCCATTGACAATATCGGGCTGCCAATGCTGAGACGGAGGAGTCCTTCTGACTGTTCTGACCTTAGTCACTCCTTCGTCAGTGGCAACAATGATCTCATCTGCCTCAGTGTCTCTTCCTAGCCACAATGCTGACTTCCAAGGAATGTCGGCTTTTCTAACCGCGTGACCACCAATCACTTTGGCATGAACAACCTCTGCAAACTGACACAATCCACCTTCATAGTTTCGGTTCCATCGTCTGTAATAAGACGTACATCCGTCAGAATGAACAAGGTATCGGTTCAATAGCCATTGCGCATGCTTCAATGCCCAGGGGTACAAAACATGATCTGAAGTGATCTGAATGTTCAAGTTTTGCTCAACTTGGGCAATCAAAGTGCGAACTTGACCATACAATGTCCTTTGCATCTGACCTACCGAACCACTACTTTGTGGGTGTGATTTGGGCGCAGCACGAAGACTCAATCCACCTAGTTCAGCGCAAACTCTTTGGCAGACATTTTTCAATGGGGATTCTTGGTCATACTGCAGAATGCCAAAAGTCCTTCCGCACTCGTAGATGAATTTCTTCAATTCTGCTACTGCATAGTTGTTCTCACCTTTTGAGGGAACAATCACAGCCATGCCTAAACCAGTCTGAACATCACAAGCTGACAGGATCTTTCTCAATGGGAGATCTGGATGTGTAGCTTGGAAGCAATAGTCAACCTGGATCACAGGCTGCCTATCTGACTGTTTCTTTGCAGGACCATGACGACCTTTTGATTTGACACAATGAGGACACCAATCTCTGAAAGGCAAATGTGTCAATTCATGTTGGGCTCTTTCTGAGGCTGAGGGTTCACCAGGAACCTTCAATCCTTTGGCAACTCTAGCATGTTTGTCATCAGTGTCCTGAATGGGCCTTCCTACCTCAATAGGCACCGAAGCGAAGACAACAAAGCCTCTCCAAACATGATACAATTCTCGCCTAGGATCTTCTTTAGGTTCTGTTTCAACACCATCAGGATCAAGCATGGTGCACCACAGGTCTTCAATCTCTGAGCCGTTCAACTCAGGGAACTGCGATTCCACAATGTATGTGTAACGCTCAGCAGTAAGCAAATCACCTAGGCTCTGTTCTGCAATTGGGGAAGGCTCATCATCCGGGTGCACAGTGTCTGTCCGTTTCTGATGAACCATGCGAACCCAATAATTCGGTAACTGAAGCCAATAGTCAGTGGTTCGCTCTTTGCTTGTAGCCGAATCGAGAGTGTGATAGAGCCGCACCAAATCTTCACGCATTTTCGCATTGAACTCGCCAATCGATCGAAGTCTTCTGAGAATAGCAATCTCGCTGTCTCTAAGCTGCGACTCTCCGCGAGACACTTGTTCCAATGTCGAAGGGGCAGGACGAGTCGCGGATTGCGGTTTCTCCGGCTGTTTCGAGACAATGCGAACTTTCTTTGACGCTTTCTCGGTCCCTCGGCTCGGAACACTCTCAATGGGGTGGGGCGGGCGGGGCGAAGAAGGCAATGCATCCTGCGGACGCGTGCGTTCGCGTGTGCGCTTCGCGCCAGCTTCTAGCTGTCCGCTAGCCGGATACAATGCAAACTCAGTGGTGCCCGTCCAATCACCAGACAATGCAGCATCCGGATCCTCAAGAGATCTCCAATCTGCATCGCGATAGACCTGCTCGGTACCATCCTTATACCGCACCTTAGTGACTCGTGCGCCAGTCAATCTGTCCTCAGCAACAGGCAATGAGCTACGAAGACGAGTCAATCCGAACATAGCTCGTCTTGTTTTCACATGATGCCTGATCAGGAGGCAGTTTGGATCATCAATCTCCCAATAATCCATGTTCTTTGTTGCTTTTCGTTTGGCAGCAACAGTTCTGGCGAATGCTGGTTTGGATCTTGCTCTAGCTTGTGCCATCGCAACCAATGAAGAAATCTTTGAAAGATGATCATACTCACAATGAGTGGAATCAGTGATGCCTCTCAACTCAAGATCAATGGTCTCAAGATCGAGGTCATCCATGAGGCTACTGATTTCCAATTCAGTTCGAGGGCCTGAATAGGCTGAGTAGGGAATGACAGTAGGGGTGAGATACACCAAGGTGCCTTGCCGAACAATAGGCACGGTTTGGTTTGACGGTGTCATCAATGCCATGAAATCTTTTGCCATGATTGTCCAAAAATCTTGAAGCAAGAATCTAGACACACTGACCAATGGGAAAGGAATGTGCTCACAAACATAGAACTGTACGCACAATGAGTGGCCGTTGCAGTCAAGTTCAACAATACGCTTCCCCAAGATGGACAATGTCTTGCCTGAGATGCTTCTAAGCGCCGGGCAATCACTGCCTACTGGGTGCAATGGATAGTCCGATGCGAACCAAGGTGGACAGCAATTTGCTGATGCACCAGAATCGAACAAAATCCAACTCCTGTCGACAATGCCTGACTGTATGTGGAAATCAGACAAGCGATCAATCCCAATGCCAGTTGGGTTCGGCACTAGCTCACTCTGACCTTCAATGCTTGACTCACTGCTACTGTCATCATGTGGGGTGTGACTGCCAATCATTCTGTCGACAATCACATCATCTGCACTGCGAGGATGTGGAGGAACAGAGGCTGACAATGTTCCAATCAGCATCAAAGCTCCTACGAACAATCTACTTGTAAGGCTGGGTCTCACAGGCCTGGGGGCTGCACTAGACCTTCTGGGGCTCTCAAGCAATGGATTGTTCGAAGCAAGTTGAGGAGTCAATGATTCTCTCTCTTCACTCCGCTCTGTGCTCTCAATGGTGACTGCTGCTGCAGTCTCTTGGGTCGCCAATGGTGGCGAGCCTGTGTTGGGTACCTCTCTGCTCAATGCGCTGCCAGTGGCAGCAAAAACCGGTTGCGCGCCTAAGTTCCAATCAGACCAATCCTCAGACCAGTCCTGAGAGGAATCATACCAATCCTGACCGTACCAGGAATCGTCGTCCCAATACGTCCAGTCTTCTTCACTGTACAAAGCGCTCTGCCAATCGTCATACCACCAGCTGGCGTCAACAATGTCTTCAGGCCAATTCTCTTCTTCTGTGCACTCATATCCTAACTCTCCACTCTCTGCAATCATTGACTGTCGATTCTGAGGGCAATGCTTGCTCCAATGTGGTTCGCAGTCAATGAAACATCCTGTTCCTGAATCGGGCCCTTTTCCAATCTTTCCTCCTTTTCCTTTTCCTTTTCCTTTTCCTGAGCCTTTGTGGAATCCTTTCTTTCCTTTGCCTTTCCAATTCTTTCCTTTGCCTTTTCCTTTGTATCCTTTGCTCTTTCCTCTGAATCCTTTGCCCTTTCCTTTGTAGCCTTTGAATCCTTTTCCTTTTCCTTTCAATGCACCGATGTCCATGGGAACTGGTCCCTCTGAAGAGTTTGGTGACCTCCAATTGGCTAAATGCCTACTCTGGTAGTACTGTTTCACAATCTGTACAACATCGGAAAACGTGGTCAATGCATCAACGTTGAGGCGCAAATGTTGCTGCAATGCGCCTGAGGTTTTGTTGACCATCAGAGTGACCAATAGGTCATCATCAAGGAGCTTTCCTGTGGCTTTCTCATGCTTGTTCTTCAATGAAATAAACTCCGTCAAATCCGCTTCGAATGAGGCGTCTCGGAATCTGAAGTCTAGCAATCTGCTCAACAAGCTAACTCCCCTGGCTCTGTCAGGCAATGCAAAGCGTTCATACAATTGCCTCCAGGTCTCAAAACCATTTCCGCCTTCGTTCAATCTCACGACCAATCTGGCGGGGCCGTCTGTGATCTGTGCAAGAAGATAGTGCAATTGTCTGCTGAAATCAACTAATCTTTGATTCGGACAATTTGCTGCTTCGAAATCTTCCAAGTGCTGGTCAATGCAGGGGTCATAAGTACCTTCCAGCCTGTCCATCAATGACTGGGCTACAGGTTTGTACAAGGAAACATACGACTTCAATTGCCAGCTCCAATCTTCCCCTTTCTCGGACTCACCATGGAAAATCGGTGGAGGAAACAATTTGATTTCTCCTCCTAGACCTTGGAAGTTTCCAAATACTGCCATCACGAATCTAGACAATCTTTCAGGAGCCCTTGGACTTCGTCCAGCGCTCCGCTACCATGAAATTTTACAAAAGCGAAATCGTCTACTCAATCAGGTGATCTCAGAACTGCTCAGTTCAATCAAGCACAATCAACAAGCACAAACTCTGCTGTGTGATGCAATCACTCGAGCTCAATGTTTTCCGACTTGAGCCAAAGTTGATCCAGCAATCCTCTGGTGACCAATGCATCTCTGTGTGGATACAAAGGTGATCTGACCAATCATCCTAACATTTAAGCCCCCTTTAAGCCCCCCTTTAAGCCCCCCTTTAAGCCCCCCTTTAAACCCCCCTTTAAGCCCCCCTTTAAGCCCCCCTTTCAAAAGCCCCCTTAGAGCCCCCTTGAAGGCCCCCCCGTTTTAAGGGGCCCCTTTAAGCCCCTCTTTAAAAAGCCCCCTTAGAGCCCCCTTGAAGGCCCCCCCGTTTTAAGGGGCTTAAAGCCCCCCCTTTGACCCCTCTTTTTCAACCCCCTTAAAGCCCCCCCTAAAGTTCCCCCCTGAAGCCGCAACCAAGCCCCCCCCTCTGTGGAGGGTTTAGGCAGCAGTTTAAGAGGCCTCATACTTGCTGGGTCTTTGGGCAGCAATTGAAGAGGCGTAATACTTGCTGGGCCTTCTGCGGAGGGTTTAGGCAGCAGTTTAAGAGGCCTAATATTTGCTGGGCCTTTTTTGGAGGGTTTGGGCAAGCAGTTTAAAAGGCGTAATACTTGCTGGGCCTTCTGCGGAGGGTTTAGGCAGCAGTTTAAGAGGCCTGATACTTGCTGGGCCTTTTGTGGAGGGTTTGGGCAGCAGTTTAAAAGGCGTAATGGGTTCGGGCAGCAGTTTAAGACGTCTAAGAGGCTTTATACCCGCTGGACCTTCGGTGGAGGATTTAAGCAGCAGTTTAAAAGCCTAATGCAAGCATCGTGTTTGCAAATGGGGGGGGCTGCACCCCCCCCAACCCCCCGCTTGTTTAAGCCGAGCAAACTCGCGTGGAAGCATAGGAATCATGTCCAAAACAAAACAAAACAAAACATGGGGTTCTCGGCTTAGCCCTGCGCCACGTCACTGCTGTGAGCTGCGTCCCCCCCCAAACCTCCGCTTTTTTTTCTGCCGGGCAAGCTTGCGTGGAAGCATATGAATCATCGAAACCAGAGAAGTGAGACTCTAAACATTTCCCTTGACAAAAAGAAAGAAGGGAATGTATTCTAAATTCCACCTTCCTCGAATCTTGTTTTGTTTTTTTGGGTTTCATTCTTCGAAACCAGAGAAGTGAGACTCTTATTAAAGGGGAGCTCAAGGGCAATTCCACCCCGCTCGCTTCTTCTTTTGTTTTTGTGTTCATTACTCGAGTTTCAAGAAGCAGAGAGTTCATAGCAGTGACGTGGCGCGGAGCTAAGCCGAGAACCCCATTTTGTTTTAGAGAAGAATGAAATCCAAAAAACAAAAATGTATAACAAGATTTCGAGCGGGGTGGAATTTAGAATACATTCCCTTCTTTCGTTCGTAAAGGGATGTGTGTGTAGAGTCTCACTTCTCAAAAATACAACAAGATTCAAGGAGGTGGAATTTGGAATAAATTCCTTTCTCTCTTTTTTTAAGTCTCACTTCTCTAGTTTCGAAGAACGAAATCCAAAAACAAAACAAGATTCGAGGGGAATGGAATTTGGAATAAATCACTTCTTTCTCATCTTCATGATAAAGTAATGTTTAGAGTCGCCCATAAGCCCCCTTTTTTCAGCCCCCTTAAGCCCTCCCCTCAAGCCTCTCTAGCCCCCTTTCAAGCCCCCTCCCCCTTTAATTCCCCCCCTCCCCCCAAGCCCTTTAAAGCCCCCTTCAAAGCCCCCTGAAGCCCCCCTTGAAGCCCCCATTAAAGTCCCCCTTTAAGTCCCTCTTGAAGCCCCCTGTAAGCTTCCTTTAAGCCCCTCTAAAGTCCATTTTAAGCCCCCTTTAAAGCTCCCCTTTTAAGCCCCCCTCCCCCCGGCCTTTAAGCTTCCTTTAAGCCCCCCTTTAAGCCCCCTTTAAGCCCCTTTAAGTCTCCCCTGAAGCTTCCCCTAAGCCCTCCTTAAGCCCCTTGAGCCTCCCCCCTTAAGCCCCCCCCCCCCTTAAGCCCCAAGCTTTCCCCTTGAAGTCTTGAAGCCCCCTTTTAAAGCCCTTCAAAGGGTCTTCTCCAAGGTCCCCCCCCCTTTGTCCCCTCCCCCCCCCCTTAAGCCCCCTCCCCTTAACCTCCCCTTAGCCCCCCTTAAGCCCCCTTTGAGCACAGGTGATGATGGCCCATCAAGTCTAAATTTCGTTTTTTGTGTTTATTACTTGATTTTTTGAGGAGAGAGTTTGCAGCAGTAGGGCTACCAAGAACCCCATGTTTTGTTTTGTTTTGGACATAATGAATATGCTTCCACGCAAGTTCGTCTGGCTTAAACAAGCAGGGGAAGGGAAAGCGCAGCCCTCCATTTGCAAACACAATGCTTGCATTGGGCCTTTTCAACTGCTGTCTAAATCCTCCATCGAAGGTCTAGCAGGTGTTAAGCCTTTTAAACGTCGAAGGGGGGGCTTTAATCTTCTTAAAACGGGGGGGCCTTCAAGGGGGGCTTTAAGGGGCTAGAGACTTAAAGGGGGGCTTAAAGGGTTTTAAAGGGGGCTTAAAGGGATTAAAGGGGCTTGAGGCTTCAAGGGGCTTAAAGGGGGCTTTAAGGGGGGCGGGGCTTAAGGGGGGCTTAAAGGGGAACTTAAGCGGGGCTGAAGGGGGAGCTTAAGGGGGGGGCAAAAGGGGAGGCTTAAGGGCTTTGACTCTTTAAGCTTCCTCTTTCAGCTCAAGCCCTTTCCTTAAGCATTCCCTTTTCGCTTTCCCCCAAAAAGCCCCTTACCTTCAAGCCCAAGTTTCCCTCTGCAAAGCGTTTTCTTTTTTTATTTTTGTCTTTCTTCAAAACACCAGACCATTTTTTTGTTTTTGAAAATATTCTTTACCATTTTTGACCAAAACTTCTTGTTTTAAATTTCATTTTGCATTATCTGTCAGAAAAAAGAGCTTGCCATCAAGACCATGCACGGATCCTTGTAAAGAGTTCCAAAAGAAAAGCAAATTTGTCCAGATCTTTCTTAACATGCTTTTCACTTGACGGAATTCTTTGTTAACTTCTGCTCTTAAAGAGAAAGTGCAAAAGCTTTATTCACATCCCGGACAAGTTGATGGCTTCCAAAACAATGAGAAGGCCCTTTGAGCATCCAAGAACTAAACGATATGGAACCAAATTGCCGTAGTGTCTGTTACACAGACAGTGCAAAGGCGTACAAGAAGCTGACTCTAAAGAGCCATTGCCATGTTTGTACGATGGAGCCTGGAAGAACCTTCTTTTGCTTATTTGAACTGCGCACAGCAACGTCCGACAAGGCCGCTCCACCCAGAGTTCACTTAAAAGTTTCAAGCTTAAGATCTTTGATGGGCGACAATAGGTGGAAGAGATTAGATTTGCACCCAAAAGTTGGATGGGTAGATCAGCACGCACCTTTTAGTTTTTCATTGGTTTTTCTTACTGATGCTTTTCAAGTTTTTGCGGAAATGCGCAAGCTTGAGCATAAGCTTGGCTAGTTTTTTAAACGGAAGGCAAAGCCTTCCACTGCACCTAAAAAAAATCTGCAGAGAAGGTTCCTGCTGTTTTGGTGCCTTCTGCATAAGAATCGCCTTAGCCGCTTTCACTTTTCTGTGATAATAAGCAGAAGCCAGTGTATTCAAAAGAGAACGTTCAAAGCAAGCTTTTTGATTCCAAAGAAAAAGCTATTTTTGACAACAAAGGAATCAGAGTCTTAAACTGGCCAGCAGAAAGCAGAAGCTGTTAGAAGTTTGCCAGAGTTTTGCGCATACAAAGAGCCGTGCGTTTTAAAGTCGATTCCGGTGCATGGTAAGGCTGTGGGGAAATTCAAGTTAGGTTGGATTATTAACGTTGTTGTTTGGGTGTTTGGTCTTGTGTTGTCTTGTGTTTCCGCAGACACAGTTTTGGGTGGCTTTTTAGCTTGATGGGTGGGGGTCTGCTGGGCTACAGCTTCTTTTTGGGTGTAACACATTGGCGTAGCCTGGAATTGCCGGCGTGTTGGTGGCCGCATTTCCACTTGCGGACTGTGGGTGCGTACGCCTTCTTTGAAGACGTGACGCCTTGAGCGGCGGCTGCGAGGCCTCTTAAAGGTTGCGGCGCCTTAATGGTTCTTCGTTAACATGGTTGCTACTGCAAGTATGTTCCTGAAGTGTTCCTTCTACCAGGGCAGCGTTTGAGAAGTTGTGCCCGAAGAACCCTAAGAGCTTGTTTATGAGCAGCTACGGCGGTGAGTTGTTCTCTCTGACAGCTCGATAGTGTTGAAGCGTGCAGAAGCTCGACGACAAGGATCCTTGGAAAGATTTTGCGGCCACGTGTTAAGTTTTTTGGGCGCGCAGTTCTTGGCAAGGGGGCTTAAGAAGGGGCTCAAGGGGGCTTGCCGAATCGCCGCAGTTACAGGCTTTCGGGGGCTTGGAGAAGCCTTCAGAAAGAACTTAATGCAGGAAGTGCCGTGTCTGTGTGTGCGCAGCACGCTTTCCTGCACGCGAATTTTCAAAGCGACCGTAAGGCAGCAGATGTTGCTGCACAGCTCAGGCAGCGAGACTGGCAGTGCTTCCACAATTTTTGCAGCTTTGCGGGCCAGGCCGGCCCTTCAGCTTTGTCCAAGCTCAGAGTGGCAAAAGAACCTTCTGCTTAAGCTCTTATAAGGTGATCAACTTGGAACAGACACCGCTTGCCCTTGACGGAATCGGCCCTGCCAGCACGGTAGCCTTCCCTTGTGCCCGCGCCATCCCCTTGAAAGCGGCTGAGGGTGCGAAATCGCGTGGCGTTGCAGTAGCGGTAGCCACAGACTCACCTACACGGGACCTATCCCCCAAATGCAACCGTAGCAGGCAGGAGGATGCAACCTTGTGGACCTATTCAAAGGTTTTGTTAGTGCACCTTTCTTTTGACTGCTGGAGGTGATCCTTTGAAAAGCCATATGTCCTGTAGGTGCTCAGCCAGGTAGCTTCTTGCTTTGCGGCTCCTCTGCGGACCCCTCTTGTTGCTGGCTCGAGCAAGTTAGGATCCCGATGGCAGTCTCAGCACAGGATCTTCCCACCCCAGGCGCTCATCAGCAAGGCTCCCAAGGGTGCCCCTGCCTGCTTGACACTGATTCGTGCCTCTCTGTGCTTTGGAAGCTCACTATGTGAACAGCATCAACCCGTCCCTTAACAGGTACCTTGGAGAAGAGAAGGACATCTAGGCGCAGTGGTGAGGGAACTCGGGCTGCACCGGCAGATAGGGACACTCCCTGTCGCCGGATGGTGAGTCTCGATTCGCAAGTCAAAGGCGCAGATTTTAACCGGTACACGCAGAGGGGAGTGAAGGTTGAGCATGGGGTCCTGCTGTGCATTGCAAGGCTTGGCGCATTGAGAGAAACTTCGATGTGCGGCTCAGCCACTGCTCAAGACAGTCCAAGCCTGGACTGTCCATGGACGCTTTTCCCTGCCCATCGCCTCGTGGCTGTCTTTCCTGAGGCGCTGCCGAACTCCGCACGGGGCATCTTGGTAAACCCACCACTCATTGCTGGCAGAACGCACCACTGGATCAAAGCCACAGTTGGTGATGGAATGTTGCCTTTTTTGGTCTCGTCCCCTTCAACTACCCACGGTTTCCTTCCTACCTCAGTGGTGCTGATGCTACCTGGGTGGGCATTTCTACGTGGCATGGATTCATTGACCATCTTTGGGCAAACCTCGCTTTTCAGCAGGCTACCTTGGTATGCGCATGTCCTGCCGCAGGCCGTCAGGGCGCGGTCCAAGCCTGGACCATGCCGGCCGATCGTGATTGGACAGCGGCTGTCTACCTACGATCCGCGCTTTCATTGAAGCTGCCCTCACGATGATTGGCGCCACCGTGCCCGAGGCCCTGCCAAAGTTCTTGTTGGGTATCGGGGCCGGCGCCGCCTCAGCGTATCAACTCATGTGCGAGGCTGGCTTCAGTCCCTGGACCGCTGTGGTTTGCATCGCTCCTGTGAGAGTGCCATATCCGACCCCAGCGCCGCTACAGAACGGCATCCCGATCTTGATCTACGGCGGCCAGAAAGACGCGACGACCTTCTGCCGCCATCTTCGCCATGGCCACAGCGTTCGGGGACCCAATGATGCGGCTGAGACAGTGGAGACCGCCCGACATGAGTCACCCTTTGCGCCGTTCATGGGCTACCAGCTCAGCACGTTCGAATGGGCGCCCTCAGTCATGGTACGGAATGCAACAGTCGTGACCCGGGCCACATTGTGTGGCCGATTCTTTTGACAGACCCAGACTGGATGTTGGCTGACCATATGCAGCTGCCATTGTGAGTTTGCCTAAGCCGAGGCTATTGAGCACGAAAATATGCCTCATTTTGCGGCGCAGTTGACAGGCCGGCTGCTCTGCCGTCGAGGCGGTTGACAAGCAGATTGACAGAAAGCCTGCAAAAGGGGAGTGTGCCGTATCATTGGCTTTGTTGGAGGGTAAGTCTGACGCATGTCTTGTCTTTGCTGAGCAGGTGAAGCTGGGACACATAACCTGTCATTTGGCTCGAGAATTCATGAGCATTCACGACTTGCGAGTGGGGTCCCTCTTTTCGTGGTTTCTTTCCTGTCCCTTTCTTCCTCTGGTCGCTCTCCCTCTCCCACTCTCCCTCTCCTCACTCCCCCTCCTTCTTTTCCTCCTTCCTCTCTTCTCTCTGCTATGGCAAGGCCCAGCCAAGGCATGTACGTTTCCTTTCCGGTGGGCACTGAAATGGTGCAAGTTTGGGTCACCACAATCGGTGACACAAGGATACGGGCAACTGACCATCGCTGTCCTTCGATGCCACAATCCGGGCTCATCGCCGGATGTAGTGACCCACCACAGCTGGTCCTAAGGGTCCTAAGATCTTCCGCAAGACTTCGTGCCCCTAGCGGACGCCGCGGCTGCCACCTTTATGCCGGATAGACAATTATTGCGCCTTGCGTGGGATCCAGCGGCGAGGGTCCAACTGCTACATGCTTTCGGTGAGCTGCCGCCAGAGGCCACGAGCGCGGTGGATGGTGTTCTGCAAGTGCGAGTCCCCATTCCCTGCCACCCTGGGCCGTTTCTCCCGGTCCTTCCGCCACGCCCAGCCCCGCTGCCACTTTTCTCCCACCCCCCCCACCCCCGCCCAAGGGAAAAAAGGGACACCACGACCATGCGGAGTGGAAGCGGTCCTGGCCTTGCAGCGTCGCATCTTGGGTCTGAAGCGTCCGCCTGTGCTCCGGCACATGCTCAACTTGGGCAGGGGAGCCAGCAATGCAGGTGCCTCGTGGGATGGGCCCGGCCTCCGCAAGCCTGCGGAATCCGGACCGTCTCGGGGCAGACACCCTGGACCAGAGAGTGTCGCCCCCTCTGTCTGCAGTGCCGGAAGAAGGAATGGACAGCGCTGTCCCATCTTCTCCGGAACCCAGTCCTTTTTCGCCCCCCATGAGCCAAGCGCCACACCGGGTAGAGAAATGGAGACCCATATCCCGCCCCCTCCATGGGTTATTCAGGACTCCCCCTCTGTTGAGCCGGAAGGCCTGAGCCCCACTTTGGCGGAGCTTCTGCTGCTGGAGCAATCCTCTCCTATGCACACACCAGGGGTGTCTTCCCCTGCCGGCATCTGGGGTCACGGTGTTTGGTGACCCGGCCAGCCCGCCAGCTGGCTTGCACCGTCATGTAGACTATGTCGCACTTCTCGTTCACCTGCAACTAAAACCCCTAAGCCCCTAAACCCCTAAGTCCCTAAGCCCCTGAGCCCCCAACTCCTAAACCCGAACCCCGAAACCCAAACCCAGAGCCGGTCCCTTGCAGCCAGCGCCAGGACTCCACGAGATGGAGACTCCATCTCGTGCAGCATTGCACGCTCGTGATTTCAAGGCCAAGTCGCTCCACATCGGTGCAGCATGCACGCTGGAGATCCTCGCCCAACTACCTCTCAACCAACTCTGAACCTTCTTGCCGGTATGCCAGCCGCGTCGCCAATGCAGCGCGCCTTCCACAGCCTCTGTGCCTGGATCGTGTCTGGAGACCGGACCACGAAATTTCTTCAAGTTTTGTATACTTGGGCTTGGGTGGGAGCTCATGTCATAATGTTCATAGCATACCAGAATCTGTCACAGTGTAGATTTGGAGCTGGGAAAGTTCGCAATGTCACCAACAGCCGTTTGAAGTGCTTGGCTGCCTATGTGTGGCCACGTGGGCAACTCTTCGCCATTAGGGCAACTCGAAGCTGGCTGGAAGCGCCAGGTCACAACCCAAGAGCAAACAGTTCTTAATCCAGGGCTGCGGATGCATGTGCCACGGGTGTTCAGGGCAATCGAGTACGGGCCCTATGGATGTTCGCAATGTTTTCACTTTATATATCCGTGACTTTTTCAGTTCCGCGTGCGTCAAATATGGCTCAGATGGCACCAACGCTTCTCTCATAGCTTTCAAGGTCACAAAGCAGCCCGTCGCTTATGCACGTTGTTCGTGTTCCCAAAGACGTGGCAAATGCCTTTTATTCCCCTTTGCATGACCAGCTGGACCTGGCGGTTGCTAAGACGATGCGGCCACAAGATCAAGTTTTGCTCAAGCAACGGCACAAGGCTGCCTGTATACACTTGCAGGCCGCTGACGGGCCCATATTGCTTTCAGTTGGCAGTGGTGCTCTCCAAGGCGACAGCATTGCGTCAGATTTATTCATGGAGCAGTATCATCCCCTGGTTGACGAATGGTTGCAAAGAGCAGCGCAAGCTTCCACCTATCACCAAATGTGCGCAGATGATCCGGTCAATTGCAAATATGTCCACACTGCGTTATCCGTCTTCGCGGATGACCTCGCCATTAAGGTCATCTGCGACGAGGCTGCGGATTTGCAAGCGCAAGCATCTTTGCTGGATGACGAATTGGACGAAGTGCTCGCAAGTGGTGGTATGGCGCAAAACCCCGACAAGCAAGAAATCGTGTCGCGTTTTGCTGGCAGAGGATCTCACAAGCAGATGCGAGAAATCTACTGCGGCAAGACTCCACTCGATGGGAAAGCAGTGCCGCAGGCCAAATACTTGGGAGAGATCTGTACGCACAATCTACTGCTGCTCGCAAGCACCGCCTGGACAAAGCTCAGGCAGCTTGGGCAAGTATGGGTTCATTTTGGACGCGGACAGGCTGTAGCAAACGGTCCGTCAACATGGTCTTCCGAGCATTGGTCTTCGAGACTGCTGTGGCTGGTTTGGCGCCCTTCGTCCTCAGTCAATCCGACTACAAGGCCCTCGATGCTTTTGTCGCGGCCAAAGGGCGGATCCTCATGCGGGGAAGCGCGCGCAAGCGCGAAGAACAGCCGGACGGTGCTGTCAAGTATGCAGCTGTCCCCAACCAACAAGTCTGGCGGTATCTTGGGCTTGCAGGAGTCTACGTGGAACTGCGTATCAAACGCCTGCAATTCTGGCAACGTCTGTTACGACAACCAGAACTTCACTCCAATGTTTTCGCTGCTATGTTCGGGTTCTTCCCGTTTGAAACAAGCCCCGCGCTGCAAGAGGATGGCTGTCTTCTGCAGCGCATCCGTGGCTCAAACAGTTGGTTGATGATATCGAAGCTCTGCAGGACATCGCCGATCTGGAGCATATCACCAACGCAGTGGACAGGAAGCCGTTCCGCCTATTCAGCCATGACGTTAGACTGGATTTTCTTATGGTTGACATGTCCATTCTCCGGCGCAAGTTTCTCTGTGTGGAAATCCCCCCACCAGGATACCAGAGCGCAGGGAGAACAGGCTCCCGAAGACTTGCCCGACATTCCAGATGACGAGCAGCATGTGTGCGAGCGCACACTTTTCAGATGGTTCTCTGTGTGCGGTAGAGCTTTCAAGTCGAGTACAGCCTTGGCAATACACTGCACCAAGCTACATGAGCATTCGCCGATGGAAGCTTTGCTTGTGGTCACAAATCAATGCTTGTTCTGCAGGGAGGTTTTTGCAAATGTTTTTTCGACGCGGAGACATGTGGCGAATTCCCTCCTACAGCAGCATTGCAGTGGTCGGTCTAGTGTTGTCAACAGGGCGCCAGATATTCCGGACAATCTTGACTGCAGCATGTGTGACGCACAGTTTGAGACTCTTGAGGCCTTGCACGATCATTTGGGGCAGCATTTGGGCGCACAGCTATAGTGAGAGCGTAGTCGAGAGTTCCTTGAACGTCATGGATAAGTGGGCGGCAAATGCTGGAACTCCCAACGGGCCGGCGCTGAAGCGCAGGCAAGTTGGAGGTGAGAAAGACGAGCTTGTCCTGAAGGCGGTTCAGCTCCTCATGAAGTCCAACTTGAAGCTGTCTGCAGACGTACGGGCCTTGCAGTCGGCAACTTTCCGGACTTGCCTTATCCCATCTACGGCCTCTTTCGTGACCAAGGCGAAGGAAGCCAGTCAGAAGTACAATGACCTCGTTCAGGCCGCAGGGAAGCACCACGACCTTGGCCCTCCACATATCCATGTGTGGGCAGCGCTGACAGTTGAAGCAGCCGTGCATCTCAGCGGAGAGATGTTGCGGCGTGTCGAAGCCCAGGCTGCTGAAGCCGACTCTCCCAACAAGATGCTGACGGATGTGCTGTACTGTCGAGTAGCTCCTGCATACGGTGGCTAGCATGTGAAGATCTACCTGACCACTACTGACAAGCTGAGACCAGTAGCTGACGCCTTTTTCCATGCGTTCAAAACGCAAGGAGGGGAAGAAAAGTTCGGCTTAGCTCCCATGGGCGGCCTTGAGCGTGAGCTCCAGGCGCTGTTGGAGGAAATCCAAAGCAAGTAAGTTGGCCGAATCCGTAGCTAATGCCACGATCGTGGGTGAAGGCGCCTGCATCCGGCAATTCGTGAGGGGGTACTCGCAGGTCCGTGGGTGGTGCCTCGGGGGTGTGTTCTTGTCTGTGTTCTGTTCTTTCACCTCGGCTATCCCCATGCGATCTGCATTGGGTCAGTGCCTCCACTCCAATCGGGGAGGACAGCAGGCGACTGACTCTTATCATGTTCCCAGAGCAGCGTGCTCAGCTAGGCAGATTTTGACTCGTCCGCCATTCAGCTGCGTGAGTGAGTGAGCAACAAAAAGCTGAGGAAGCTGAAAAAACTGCTTAAGCTGAGGGTTTCCAAGCCACCAAGGGTTGAGTAAGCTGAGACTTTCCGAGCCACAAAAAGCTGAAGAAGCTGAGATTTTCCAAGCCTCAGAAGGCTGAGTAAGCTGAGATTCCCAGGACATCAAAAGCTCGGCAAGCTGAGATTTTCCAAAGCGACAAAAGCCTTAGTTTTTCGCCTCGTGCAAAAGAAGGGACGATTAATGTGCAATTCATCCTTCGAGCTGAGCAAAACGCACATTGATGCCACTGATGTGCAGTTTGGTTTTGGCCAAAGCGATATGTTTTTGTGCCCACCATTGAGTGCTGCCATCTGGCGGGTCTTTTACGATTCAAGGTTTTGGGAATGTAGCTGAGACAATCTTGTAGATTGTAGATCTTAATGGACAACATAGTTCACTTAGCTAAGTCGGCTTAGCGCACTTGTGCTAGGTATGTGGTAAGTAGACTTACTGTAAGGACACTTAGTTGCGCAAGTTTAGGGAAACATAAAGTTTCCAGGCGCGGATTTATGGAAACGTAGAGTTTCCACCCGTAAGTGTACGGACACATAAATTCCATGCGCGTGTTTATGGAAACATAAATGGGCCCCCGTCCGCTATGTGGACTGTAAGTTGATTTAGCAGACTTAGCCTATCTCTGCCGCGCGGTTTAGGCCGCAACTTACGCAACTTAGCTATATGACGGACTATGTCCTATGTTGACTTGTCCACTTACAGGGTAAGTGGTCTATCTTCTTACCAAGCTGGCTAAATGGATAGCCCCCAACTCAGCCACTTACAACCACAAAACTTACTTAAGCTGCTACGTAGACCACGTGTAACCTGACTTAAACAACTTACAAAGTCACTTACATTCACTTACTAAGCAAGCTATCCACCCTATGTGGTTCTAACCCGGAGCGATGATCCAAGTGGTAGTACAAATTAAGTACGCGAGAACGCTTCTCGGAGGCTTCCCGGAGCTCTGGGCCTGGAAACTGGTTTTGTGTAGTACAAATTTCGAAAACACCCCCGAATTCGGCGGCTTCATTACCCTTGCAAATACCATGATCCCCAAATTGGGTGGTTCCAAAACCTTGGCAAATACCATGGACCCCGAATGTGATGGTTCCAACACGCTCGCAAGTACCATCGTCCCCGAATTCGGCGGTTTCAACACCCTCGCAATACCATGGTCCCCGAATTCAGCGTTTTCAAAACCCTGGCAAATACCATGGTCCCCGAATTCGGTGGTTCAGAGTGAGAGCGAGAGTGAGAGCGAGAGTGAGAGCGAGAGCGAGAGTGAGAGTGAGAGTGAGCGTGAGAGTGAGATTGAGAGATGGCGGTGCAAAAAGCAAATTGCAGGGGGTCTAGGTGGTGCTTTCAGCAAATGGAAGGGAAGCTGGGCGGTGCAACGCAATGTTCTGGGTAGTGGTGCTAAAAGACGAGGGCGTGGGCAATGCAGGGATTTTTTTTCGGCGGTGCTGTGCTATAAGCAAATGGCAGGGGTTCTAGGCGGTGCTTTCAGCACATGGAAGGGAAGCTGGGCGGTGCAACAAGCAAATTTCTGGTGGTGTTATAAGAAATGAAACAGGGCCTGGGCGGTGCGAGAAGCAAACGACATGGGTTCTGGGCGGTGTTATAACAGCAAGCAATGTTCTTGGAAATGCCTCAAGAAATGGAAGGGGTGCTGGGCGGTGCTAAATGGCGGCGCGATGAGCAAACGGTAGGGGTTCAAATTAAATGGAAGGGAAGTGGGATTGCTTGTTGCGCCGCTTAGCTTCCCTTCCGCTTGCTTATAGCACTGCCTCGGCCCTTCGCCATTTGCGTTTAGCACCTTGAACCCCTGCAAATGGTTTCCATTTATAACCTTCGCTATGCATCGAAGCCTGGCTGCCCCTGGCAGCAAGGTAGGTTTGTTTGGACCACAAAGACTCGTCAAACCCTAGCAGAACCAAAAACGCTGCCGCAAAACACAGGATGGCCTGCTTCGGGCACGGAAGTGGCACATGATGTAGTTTTGGTCCATGTTTTTTGTTGTCGCAGCACATTCCCAAAATCATGGAAGACAGATCCGGCCAGCCGTAAGAGAAGAAGTTCCGGGCGTAGTTCAGAAGTCCAGGAACATGATGGCGCCGCATGTGCACGAAACCAATCAAAGGAAACCTTCGAAGCAAATGGCCGTGTTTTCAGATGGCCCTGCTTGCACACACAGAATTTCCACCCGAAAGTGGCCATGTTGTGAAGCTGGCATGTCGCAGTACACGCAAGCACGGCCTGCGATGGTGCCCTCAGCGGCTATGTGCCCCGAGAAGCAAGTAACCGCGGAACGATGTGGTCTTGCTTTGCAGAACATGTTGTACATGCAAGCCTACGTTGTAGTAGAATCAGCTTTCTGAAACATCCATAAACCCTAAACCCCTAAACCCTTTGCAAGAGGAGCTTTTCAGAGCCAAAACGCAAGGCTCTCGATGGTGACAAGCATGTGGTTGACCATTGGAAGCTAGGTCACATGGCGCTCCTCACATACATTCCGCAAAGCTTTTGTCCAAGAATTGCCAACGCACGTCTCGTTAAGCGCTGCACTTAACTTTGTGCCATTATCGTAATGTTAGTGAAGAGTATATGATTTTGTTCAATTCTTCTACTATTCTATCACTCTTCTATTCTATGATTATTTTATCTCACAACATCATTCATCGCCATCTTCTGAAAGCCTACCGGCTTCGCCATTTGTGCCAAAGGCTGGGTGCATGTGTAGTTCAGTGTGAGAGAGAAGTTGGGGTGGGGGAGTGCGGTTCATCGGCCTGGATCCACAAGAGAAGCTTCCATTTGAGAAGTGCAGTTGGGATTCGTCCGCCAGTGATGCCCTCCGAGCTTCTCTGTGATCTGAGGTCCATGGCAGAGGTACGCCCCCCATATTCGCTGTGCTCTGAGTGTGCTCTGGCTGTGCTCTGGGAACTTGGGGGAAAACGCCTGGGGTGGGGATGGATCCTGCTAGGGAATCGAGTTGATAGCAGGACGAAGTTCTTCGAGGCTCTCCAAGGAAGGTTTTTGGGCAGGAAAACAAACAGGTGGCCCATGGCCTCGACTCTTCGTGGATGCGCTCCTTGAACACCAAACCCTAAACAACCCGCGCGCAGAACCTCTGCAAGAACTTGGTTGTGGCCGCATCTGCTGTGGAGCACGAGGCCATCGAGCGCGATCGCACTGGTGCTGGGATCCCGGCGGGCCTTCGAATGCGGGAGCTTTTACTGTATCAATTGCCCGCTTATGTGTTGGTACATTGCCAAACTAGAAGGAATTGAGGCATCGATACCACCAGGGAACCATGCTTTGGATCGGCCCCCCATATTTGCTTCGTGTGTTTGGTTGGCGTTTTGTGGTTCGGTGCTAGCCTCAACTCGAAACCCCATTCGGGTTTAGGGTTGACGGTTGAGGGTTGGGTTTCGGGCTTAGGGCATCAAGCCCTGAGATTGCTCAAGCCTTCGAGGCTTGAGGCGTCCGTTTCGTGTGTAGCTGGAGTCTAGCAGGCTGTTGGGTCACAATCATGTGCAATCCACCCTTCCTGCATGTGTTAGGGTTTAGGGTTTAGGGTTTAGGGTTTAGGGTTTAGGGTTTAGGGTCTAGGGTTTAGGGTTTAGGGTTTAGGGTTTAGGGTTTAGGGCTTAGGGCTTAGGTTAGGGCTTAGGGCGTAGGGTGTAGGGTTTAGGGTTTAGGGTTTAGGGTTTAGTTAGGGTTTAGGGTTTAGGGTTTAGGGTTTAGGGTTTAGGGTTTAGGGTTTAGGGTTTAGGGTTTAGGGTTTAGGGTTTAGGGTCTAGGGTTGAAACCCCAGCAAGCTGCAAAAACCAGCAGCCTCAAAGGATGTGCCCGCAGCTCTGCTGAAGTACGAGGAGTGCCGCCTCCCGAGCATGATCGTCCGAGTTACCTTTCCATGAATTGAACAAGTCCCCGATATGGGGTTTCCGAAAAGAGGGGGACCCTTTTCGGGGGTTCCTCTAGAAGGATAACGCTATTTTGGGGGTATGATCAATACGCAACCTCACCTCGCCCTTCATGATACGGACAAATCCCACAAGGTGTTCTTGGATTTAAAGAAGGTATAAAGACGTAATAAATAGCTTGAGACCCCAAAGCGGTAGAGGTTGAGTAGAGGTTGAGCCCTTGACCACGAGGCCCAGAACTTCTTGAGGTTATCGTAGGTGCAAGCAACGCTGTGAGCCATTCAGTGTCAACCTCTTTGCCAGCCCAGTGCATTCCAAACCGATCAGTGCACTGCGCATTTTGCCAGCAAGAGTCTGCACTGCACCCTAGATAGGTCAATGTTGTTAGGTATGCAGACGGGGAGGCTTGGGCTGCTGAAAAGCGCCATGGACTGCGAGGAGCACAGGTCAAACCTGCCACGCCAGCAGCCGGATCCCCCTGTCCAATCCGCCTCATCTAGTCAAAGCCTTCCGCAGAAGCGCGCCATCGGCGCCCTGCAGAGAGAGGGCACCAGGCCGTGGAAGCGCCATCAGTCTTCGGCGCCTGCTTCAGCAGTGTCCTTATCTCCGGATCCCATGCAGGCTCTGCCGCAGGAGGCGGCATTAGCACCATCTGGGCTGTCACCTTTGCACCCATCAGCATTCTCAGTACAATCAGCAGCTGCCCCCAAGGTGAGGGATATGAAATCCGGATCGCATGCGCCACCAGCTTTGGTCATAACGCCAAGGCCTGGGCCAAGACAACTCTTGGAGCAGGCGCCCAGCCCTGTTCTCAGGGTGCGGCCCGTTGTCACACCAAGACCAAGAGCAAGTCCTGGGCCAAAACAACTCTTGGAGACCTCATCGGTGCCAAGATCGCCCGTTTCAACAGCTTCGGGCGAGGTCACAGTGTCAAGGCCGAGTATGAGACATCCGTTGGAGTTGGCACCCAGCCCTGTTCCCAGGGCAGCAGGATCGCTTTTGTCCGCAGCTTCCAGTGTCGCAACGCCACAGCCTGGGGCTGAACAGCCATCGACCCCCAGCCCTGCTCCCAAGATGAAGGGCACGGGATTCAGATTTTCAACGGCGCAGAATGTATGTGGCATCAACTACAAGACCGAGTTGAATAGTTTTTTAACGTGGGGGCCTTAGCTGCAAAGCGCTCAGCCCCCGGTGATGTTGTTGTTGTGCTTCGTGTTTGTGTTCAGCTGTTGTTGCGTTGGTGCGGGCAGGATAAATTCACACTAAGGCTCAAGTACAAGCACTTGTGTGCTGGAGAAACGTGCCGAGCGCATAATGTACGTTAGGCTACTTGCCCGTGTTGACACCCGGAGCCCGATGGCACTTGAAGGTGATGTAGGATATCCGGGCAGACTCTAGCAGACTTGAGTCTTCGAACTGTTGTGGCAAGCCGTCAGTGGTGATGGAGCGCAGCCTGGACATAATCACAGATGATGGGTCCACTTACGGTTTATGCAACAGACGTGAAAGTGCACATGCGGTAGAAATCTGCACGACGTGCTTGCAAAGCCTACCTCACATACCGAAAGACTTCTTGTCGGGCAGAGCATGTTGCTCATTGCGAGCTTTACATCCGCAGTTGATGCATTACAAGTCAAGACCTCGTCACAGCGACACGGACAGGCAACTTCCAGATAGTGAGTTGGCTGCGAAGTTTTCGAAGAAGACCTCCAGGCCCCTCCTACAGCACTTGACGTGCAACGCGAGAACCTGGAAAACATTTGCGGAAGCCAAAAATTGGAGTGCTAACAGTTCATGGCACATTGTTACTTTGCTTGGTCGAGTCATTCAGCTGGTTCAGAGGAAAAAGAAAAGGAAATGACAACTTCGGTTCAGGTCTACGTAACGAAATGGCATGAGTCAAGGAAAATGCACACCAGCTCGCTCGATTTGTGACATATCGCGGACGACAGCTTGAGAATGGCAGTCGAGAGCGACTTCGTTTCGTACAGTATTTATCGGTCACCCGGTCACCAACTCTCAAAGGATGTGAAGGTTTTTGGGTGAGTAAAATAGACTCCTTTTGAAGTACGGGCTATCTGCCACAACTACCTGACAATACAGGATAGTATAGGTGGCTTGGGTAGCCCTCGCAGGCAGGACGAGCATCCTCCCAAACATGCCGCCCCCCTCCCCCCCGCCCCCAGATCAACAGATGCGACAGCAGACAGCATAACGAAATAGGCTGTATGCATGTTCAAGTGCCCGTTTCGGAAGCATAGAAAGGCAAGAGAGAGAGAGAGAGAGAGAGAGAGAGAGCGAGAGAGATTGTGATTCTGAGAGATTGACAGAGAGAGAGAGAGAGAGAGAGAGAGAGAGAGAGAAAGAGAAAGAGAGAGAGAGAGACAGAGAGGGAGAGCGCGAGAGAGAGAATTGAAAGAAAGAGAGATACCGAAGAATTATCAAGGTAATTACGTTAAGGCTAATGAAAAGAGAGATACAAGCATCGTGTGACGAGAGAGCGAGACAGAGAAAGAGAGAGAGAGAGGCACAGATACAGTCGGGCAGAGCGAGAGAGAGAGGAAGAGAGACAGAGAGAGGGAGAGAGAGTGAGTGTCACGGGTCTGTGAATGCGGCAAGCTAAGTGGGAAGTACGCAGCAAGCCAAGGAGGGAACTCGCAAGGCGTGCCGTGCCGAGTGTGTGAATTCAGCAAGCAGAAGGAACCAGAAACGAGGCATGTTATGGGTTGCCCGTCGTGTGCCGGGAGTCGGGAGTGTGCCGAGGAAGCTTATCGGACCGAATGTTCGTGAGTCGCGAGTAGGTCTTCAACGAGATCGTCTTGGAGATCATGAGCTAACGGGGAAACCACACGAGGCGTGTCGCGGCCGGTCTTTGGATGTGGCAAGCTAGGGGTCTCGTGTCGTGTCTGGGTCACGTCTCGCATCGTGGCTCGTGCTGTGCGTCGTGTCGTCTCGTGTCGTGTTTGCAGTAAGCTTTGGAGCTTTGACAGTGCCTGCACTGGCCCTTTCATGGCAACTACCTGGCCAGGAGCTGGCTTCATATTGTATGTACAATTATGGTCAAGGGTCCGGATTAGTAATTATGAGCTGCTCATCATCAAACAGATTGCTGTGTGCCACGAGTCAAGTTGTCCTTTATCAGATCACGATGTCGCGAGTCTGCTTTGGTGTTCGTGGCTCCAGGTTCAATGTTTGTTTTTTCGTGCGCATGCATAGCAACAGCAGAACCTCTGCACTGACCAGGGCGTTTTGTTGAACATTTGTGTGTGTTGCCGCGTTTCTGCGGGACATTCGGACGGAAGCGACGACGGGGACTGTCATTGGTTGAGCTTTGGAGCCCTTGTGCGTTTTAAATCCTAAGCCGCACTTCCCCACCCTAACACTGCTGCGCGGGGCCCTTGTTTTTTTCAAAAGAATAGAGCGCAGCGGGAAAAAAGCCGGCTAGAGCCAGTTCCGTAGTACGGTCACGAAGCCAGCAGCGTTACATATGGTTACAGGAAGCAGGTTGCCTTCTCAATGCACACGCTGAGGCGGTATTTCCACATGAAGCCCGGCGAAAAGAGTCCTGCTGTGTACACTACCATCGGGTTGGGCAAAGACGATTTTGGCCGAGAGCAGTTCCAGAGCACCTTGGCTATCACACGCATGACCCCCAAGGTGTACACGGGCGTGAACTGCAGGACCAAGAAGGGTGCAGAGATCTCGGCAGCCATGGCTTTCTTCGAAGATGAGATAAACCAGGAATTGCTGGAAAACCTGGAGCCGTCAAACAGAGTTCATGTTTCGTTGAGCAAGGCCAGATTGAAACTGCTTTGGGCACGCAAAGCGGCTCAAGCGCAAGCAGATCAGGCTCGCAGCAGTGGCCAAGGCAGCGCGCCAGAGTCATCAGCCGGCAAATGCCCTCCGACTTCTGGCTAGCTGTATTCATGTCTTTGGTACTCGTAGCCTGCAAATGATGCACACAAGTGAAGGGCACGGGGCATGCCGATATGTCAACTTCAATACCGGCCAAGCTGAGCCTATTCTTGGAAAATCGCTCAAAGGAAGTTTGGAATTGGTTGACAATCTACCACAAATCCCTAACCCAACCCTAGATCCTGAACCTACAACTCCTAAGCAGGGTTTAGGGGAGTTGGTTTTAGGCAGGTTCCGGTGCTTTAGCATCAATACGCCATACATAGATCCAGTACTGATATGATCCTTGCGCGAACCTGAAAGCACACACATATATATATATATATATACATGGTGCAGCGTCGCCGCCCCCCCCACCCCCCCCCACCCCATGGCACCCACCCCCCCCCGGTGGGGTGGTGTGGTTGGGGTTCGGGTTGAGGGTTAGGGTTTAGGGTTTAGGGTTTAGGGGTTTAGGGTTTAGGGTTTAGGGTTTAGGGTTTAGGGTTTAGGGATGGTTTAGGGTTTAGGGTTCAGGGTTTAGGGTTTAGGGTCCCCGCCCCCTGTGGTTTGGGCCTCCCTGTGGGGTGGTGTGGCTGGGGTTTGGGTTGAGGGTTGAGGGTTGAGGGTTGAGGGTTGAGGGTTGAGGGTTGAGGGTTTAGGGTTTAGGGTTTAGGGGTTTACGGTTTAGGGTTTAGGGTTTAGGGTTAGGGGTGGGGGGGGGGAGGGGGGGGGGGGGGGGATAGCATGGGGGAGGGGGGGGGGGGGTGGGGGTACCGACACGGGACACGGAACCATATATATATATATGTATATATATATATATAATACATATCTATGTATATATTGTACATGTCACAACATTGCAGACCCGACCCCACACAAACTGCAAGGCCAGTCGGAGGGCCTCAACGCAATCTGACCGGCTTGGAACCACAATGGTCCAGCAGTCAGAGAGCGTTGACATAAGGGATTCAAAGGGTGTGAGTCTTCGGTCTTAGGCTTGTTAGGGATAGTCTGGGTGCCTAGCAGCCACAACTCGGGTTTCTTCGCTTTTGGGGTCCATGTTCGCCAAATGTGGTGAAGCTGTCGTCGTTTTTGGGCGTCCGTGTTCGCGCCAAATGCGACACTGTCATCGCTTTAAACATGCCATCGAGCGGATTTGCTTGCAGAAGCACGTCTTCGCGGAAACTGACTTGGAAGATGTACGCTTTGTGTGTGTGAGTGTGTGTGTACGGCATGTCTAAACACTGCGCAGCAACGGGCTGCTGGCAACTCAGATGAGTATGTATTGAATTGGGCGTTCCAGCACCCGGATTCCCAACCGCCATCTCGGCGAGTTCAGGAACACCAGGCTTTCCCACAGACCTTGCGGCCTTTGACGCGAGCTCGGCGGAAGCTCGGCGGAAGCTGCGCGGCAGGCCATGTGTCAATGTCAAGGCCCTGGGCCTTTCCATTTGAGTCCGCACTCTTGCGAAACGTCACCTCGGCTTTGTAAGCTCAAGCAGCTAGCGCGCCAGAAAGTCTGTCGTAGATCCCCCTGCCCAACCTATCACCAACAAACAGCCTTACGCACGTTCCGATTTCTATTTAAAAAACCTACTCACGGAAGCAAGCTCCCAAAACGAGCTCGCGGAAGCGTCCGCGGAAGCAAGCCCCCCGGACCTGTAGAGCCAGAACTCGCGGAAGGGTTTCGAGGAAAGGTTCTGCATAAGGGCTCCTTATTTCAATGAGTTTCACAATGAATGGGGTCTACGCTGGCAAGATAACGAGGAACCTCTTGCCGCTTGAAACTCGAAGCCTGCAGCGCGCCAACCTTGACTTGCCGAAACTCTACGATGCTCCGGCTTTGCATCGTCACATAGACGTTGGAGCAGCGTCGCCGCACGGAAGCCCCAAAGCCGCCTAAGAGACCTCTAGAACACTGGAGAACCCTGCAGAACCGCACGGTCACAGTCAGCCCAGGCCGAGTTCGGAGGCACCGACCAAGGCCCCCGCATCTTTGCAGGCTTGTAAGCTGTAGCCTGCAGCCGACGTTGGCTTAAACTCGACACCACAAACCCTACAAACCTTTACAGCTCTAAGCCGTGAGCAGTGAGATTGCCCCTCTGAGCCCCATAAACCCTAAACTCGTGCAACTAAATCAGATGAAGGCCAGCCGGTGCTGGCGAGCGTGTTGGACAAGTGCACGGCTCGGAAAGCGAGCCCCGCCCCCTAAACTCCTAAAGCCTTGAACTCTAAACGACAAACCCTAAACCCCCAGCACCCTGTAAAACCTCTTAAACGCCTCAACAGTGCCGGAAATGTCGGGGGCATTTCATGGGCTTAGGTATTCCTGGTTTCAAGGTCGTAGGGAAGAAAACCCCTCGCACAGTGTAGCTCAGTATTGAATTTTGGATTTTGGGGTTTGGGCTTTGACGTATCCGAAGGTTCAACATCGACAAGGCCCACGTTGAAATGAGGCTTAAGCCATTGAGTCGTAACAAGCTTTGTCTTCTACCTAGCTGATGTGACCCTTTTGCTCTCCTTGTCTGTGGTCAGGTGCTCGGAGTGAATCCGGGGTCGAATCGGGGGGGTTGGGTTTCCATCCTTTCGATATAGCCCGCGAAAACGTGTCTTGGGGAGGGGGGCTGCAAACTCCGATCCTGGGGGTCTCGGAAAGTGGTTTTTCGTGCGAACCCGACCCCCCATTTCGGGGTCGAATTGGGTGGCACAGTCATGGCAAGCCCAGAGGACTTCGAAAAGCCCTACGGACAAGATGCCCAATAGACCAGAAAAGTACCCCGTAGTTAAAGATTTGTTGATTGTCGAGAAAATCTAACTCCTGCGGCACTCACGGCAGCGAGCAAAGACAAAAGTAGACTAAAGAAACGGGGGGCTCAAAAACAGACTTGGGGACCCCCTACCTAGATCCCAGAGCCTATTTGTCTGTCCACGTTTTTCTTTTACCAAAAAGGCACGAAGAGTCGTTGCTGAGGCAGCTCGTCCACGAGGAGCAGTTGATCGCGACCTTGGGTGAGACCGTATGGTGGGTCGCCACCTCGTAGTACTTTTGGCACATTGAATCCTTCAGAAGCCCCCCCCCCCTGGCTTTCTGCAAGTGCAAGTGGTCCTGAGTTGAAGAACCACGTGGAGAAGCAGGGGGAGCGCATGGCGCAAATGGAGGTGCACATGCCGTGATGAATGATGGATGTGATGGTGAATGGGCTTCTGAGTCCCGTTGTTCTGTCTCAAAGTCGATGGAACACGCGTGAGATACCTTGAGTTGCTTGCAGGAGTCCCTGGAACAACAGGCCAGGGCGTGTTTGTTGCAAGCGTCTCCAACGTATGGCACATGGCTTCGAAGGAAGGTGATCGTTAGATATCGTTAGTAATTCTACTCATAGCTGTACTCACAGAATCAAATCAAGTTGATCTTGGGAGATGTTGCGAGTTGTTAGTGAATGTTGCCATGCACCTTGAGCGGAGAGCAAAGACGCTCCACTTTCAGACAAGGCGGCTCACATCACTACCCTGGAGTTTGATTCCGCACCTGCAGCTGGCTTGGACGCGTGGTTTTACAGGGCCAGGGATTGTAACCTCTTCAAGTTCCGTCGATGTCCAGAGAGTCTTCCAGGCCCCGAAGAAGCCTTCTCTGGCAGTGCTTGCTGCGCCCGCAAGCAAGGCTGCAGCCCGAAGCCCAGTGCTTTTTTATTTTATGATTATTATTATTATTATGATGATTATTATTATTATTACTATTTTGTTATGTTTTTTTTTTGGGGGGGGCCTTTCCCGATTCCCCTTTATGGACTTTCTTCTGCGCTTCTAAGTTGAGTATGCTCCGTGCTTCGCCAGCGGGGGGGTTATAAGGTCGCCCAGAGCCACCTCGTGGGGGTGTTAGGGGGGAAATGGTTGCTAGTTGAGTCCGCTCCATTCTTCGCCACCCAGAAGGATCTCCTAGGGGTGTCAGGGGGGATATGGATGCTAGTTGAGTCTGCTCCGCGCTTTGCCAGTGGAGGGGTTACCCAGAACAACCTCGTAAGAGGCTGGGGGAAATGGGTGCTAGTTGAGTACGCTCCGTGCTTCTTTGTTAGTGCTCCGTGCTTCACCAGTGGGGGGTGGTTACCCGAGTGATAGTCAAGTCCGGAAAAGTGCCCTGGAGTCAAGCCCGCTGAGTCGAGAACATGGTGCACCATGTCCGAAAACAAGCAAGACCCCTGAGCCGAAAACAGCCTGGACCCAAACGCAGAAAACACATGCAGCAAACCTGAGTCGAAAACAGCCTGCGCCCCAGCCAGAAAACTCCACCCCTGCTGCTCTCCTCTCCTGCGGTTCTGTTCTGCCTGACGAAGCCATGGGTTTTTTGGGGCTTAGGGTTTTTAAGGGTTTAGGGTTTTGCAGGGTTTAGGGTTTAGGGTTTGAGTTTTTTTTAGGGTTTTGCGGCTTAGGGGATTTTGGGTCGGGAGTTTTTAGGGTTGAGGGCTTCGGGGTTTTTAGACGGTTTTAGGGTTTTGGGGTTTTTAGGGGTTAGGGTTTAGGGGTTTTTCAGGGGTATTTTGAGGGTTTAGGCTATAGCGGTTAGGAGGTTTTTAGGGTTAAGGTTTTCTGCAGTTCAGAGTTGGGGTTTTTAGGGTGTAGGGCTAGGGTCTCAGGTCTTTTAGGTTTTAGGTTTAGGGGTTTTCAGGGTTTAGGGTTTAGGGTTTAGGGTGTTTTGTAGGGTTTAGGGCTTAGGTTTTTTTTTAGGCGTATGGACCTGTCTGAAAGGGATCGGGATCTGTCGCGGCTGACATAGCGGGGGGAACACAAGCATGCTGGGCTCAAAAATAACAAAGCGGGGGGATTACGGGGGGCCGCAGCCCATTTGCAAACACAATGCTCGCATGATGGGTTTTGAAAGCAAACAGTTCTGAAGCAAGCTTGCAAGGCTTAACAAGCGGGGGGCGGGGTTGGGGCAGCCCCTCCCATTTGCAAACACAACACTCGCATGATGTGTTCGAAAAAGACTAAAGCTTACTTAAAGAACATGTTCACATCTGCATCCTACACGATTCGCTGTGCAACAAAGGTTCTTGGTCAGGATCCTCGAGACGTCCGACGTGCATAGAAAACGATAGGGGTGTATCGCCCGCATGCTCGTTCTCGACCTTTAATATCTACGTTCACATCTCGAAACAATGTACATGTCTAGTCTTCTATGACAGCTTCAAAAATGCATCTCTTAACGTTTCGTTGTAGAGGTCAACCTTTCTGTGCATTGGGTGGTTTTCTGATTCAGTCTCTGGTTTTCTGACTCGTCCGGGGCTTGGTTTTCTGACTCACGCCTTTCCGTTTTCTGACTCGGTCCTCCCGGTTTTCTGACTTGGTCCTGTGCGTTTTCGACTCGTTTTCCCGACACGACGGTCACCCGCCTGTGGTTACAGATAACCACCTTGTGGGGTGATTTGGGGGGGAAAATGGTTGCTAGTTGCGCTCCGTGCTTTGCCAGTGGAGGGGTTACCCAGAACCACCTCGTGAGGGGTTGGGGGGGGGAAACATGGTTGCTAGTTGAGTACGCTTCGCCAGTGGGGGGACCCAGAACCGCGTCGTGGGGGGTTAGGGGGAGGGAAATCGGAAAAATGGTTGTTAGTTGAGTGCTTTGCCAGTAAACAGGAAGGGGTTGCCCAGAACCGCCGTGTGGCGTAACTCCTGGGCGACAGGGGTGTCGTGGTTGGGGTGTCGTGGTGGCTCCCAGACTTGTGCAGAGCTGTGCAGGTAACGTAATCCTGGCTCCCCCTAAGCCCTAAACTCCCTGAAGCAAAACATACTCTGCGTCCGGTGTGGCGTGTTGGCGGCGGGGGTGTCGTGGTGGCTCCCAGACCTGTGCAGGTGGCCCGAAACTCCCTCACGCAAAATCCGGCGACCCCGCTCATGGGGTCCAGCATCGGGGAAGCCAACTCACGCGCTTGGCATCCCACCCCCAACGCCTCCCCACACCCGACCTGCACCCCACCCCTACCGCCCTCCCCACCCGTCCCCTCCCCCCCCCTCCACCCCCCTCCAGACAAAAGCTCAAACCTCTGGTCCCACACCCGACCACCCCAGACCCTCGCACCCCCTGACCCCGCCCTTGCCTCCAACCCCTAGCCCCCCCTTACCCCCCACCCCCTCTAGCGCCCTCGGTGGAACATGTGCCCGGTACGCCGGCACGGCGCAGTGCAACGGCGTGGATTGACCTGCGGAATATAACACGTGTGCCCGGTACGGCGGCGCGGCGCAACGGCGCAACGGCGTGGTGTGACCTGACAGCTACGGTGGCGCGGCGCAACGCGTGGACAAGCCAGCAGCGCGGCGCAACAGCGTACGGCGCAACGGCACAAAGCAGACATTGATCCCGCCTGCGATGATACATCACAATTTGCTAGAATATAGCTCGCGCCAGCGACCAAAGAGCTAGCGTCATCACCAAACCCTACGAGCACCAAGGGAGGGGACATACGACAAACCTCTAGTGACTCTAGTGGCAAACAATCCTTAAAGCCCTATGACTCTCAAAATAAGCCTGTCTGGTAACATAACCGTGGCTCCAGAAGGGTTGCGAATTCGTTTCTGGCTCATAGAATGCTTGTAGTCCCACGAAGGGATAAACATCTCAATTGACATAAACAAAGACGTTCCAGAAGAAAGGGTGGTTACCCAAACATCTGAAACCCCACGAGCACCAAGGGAGGGGACACACGAGAAACTTCTAAGACCCGCAGGCCCTCTCAGCCCTAAACAAATCCCCCTTTTTGCATCCAAAACCCCAAACCACTTTTTTTTGCCAGGGGCTGTGAGGGCCTGCGGGTCTTAGAGGTTTGTCGTATCTCCCCTCCCTTGGTGCGCGTAGGGTTTCAGATGTTTGGGCAACCGTCTTTTTAGGGAACATGTTTTACTAGTCCCACGATGGCTCTATCGCGTACCCAAAAACTGTTCTGGTAACGTAATCGTGGCCCCATAACCTGCCCACAGTCCAGATGTTTCGGTAACCACCTTTTTTATGGAACGTCTCTGTTGAAGTAAATTGGATGTTTATCCCTTCGCGGGACTACAAGCATTCTATGCATAGCCAGAGGCGTATTCGCAACCCTTATGGAGCCACGGTTACGTTGCCAGACAGGCTTTTGGGTGTTATCGGGTTTTAAGATCTTTTTCCCTGGCGTGAAACCCTACGAGCACGAACTAGGGCCCTTTCCGGGGCACTAGAGGCTTGTCTTATGACCCCTCAGTCTCGATGCTCGTAGGGTGTAGTGATGGCGCGAGCTATTTGGTCACTGGCGGGAACTATTTTCGAACCTTTACGGTTTTTCACAACTTTGTTTGCTCTGCGAAAAGGTTCTAAGGTTTAAGTCTGGGGCATCGGGGTGGGGTCAGAGGTAAGATGTGATGTTTATTCCCAACTGCCGAAGGGTTGGGTTTCTATCTCTAGGCGGGGCGCCAAGAATCTCCCCGGAGGCCGGAACGGAACGGAGCGGAACGGAACGGAACGCCGGAACGGAACGCCGGAATGGAACGGAACTTGATCATCTTTATCTTGCTGGCTGTTGGGTTGCACAACTGGGTTAATTGTATGTACTCCGTTAGGGGATGTGGTAGGGTACCTATATGTGTACTTCCCAGAATAGGGGGTACCTCCTAATGTGCGTCAAAGTACTAGAATCCTCAGAATAGGAACCCTCCACAAGGGTTCAACCCTATGTTCGGTCCCTTTTGAGTTTCTTAGGGTTTAGGATAAACCCTGAACCTAAATCCCTGCTTCCCCACCAAGAGCCGGTAAGCCTGCAGGCCCTACATTGTGGGCCTTCAAGCAGTCACAAACTTAAGCCACAGTCTGATCCCTATACCCCAAGCCCCAGGCCCAAACCCCAGAGAACCACGCTGGCGCGTCCAAGCTGGGCGCTCGGTTGGGTTAGTTGTCTAGTTTAAGGTTTCGCTTCGGGTTTGGACACTTAAGATTGAACTTGTGATTCGGGATCATAACCACAACATTTCGAAATTTGCAGACGACCGCAGCGAGTGGCTACAAGGGCGTTCCTATGCAGTAAGTTCAAGAGTATGACAAGTGACAAGCAAGCGTGCCACAGCTGGCGCGAAAGCAGGTCGAGGACCTCAGACTGTTAGCAGCGCTCTTCCCAGATGCTGCTGCTCTAGCGCACCCCTTCGGCATGCAGGGCAACTGCAGGCCGTTCGAGACCTTATCCGGACCATGCACTGCAAGAGCAAAAATAGATCTGGCGTCTGCAGTTACAGGCGCCCGAAACACAGCACGAGTGGCATAGAAAGCTAAGTGCTGGCCAAATCCCAGAACTTCCCGCGACAAGAGTAGCCAACATGGCAATAGGATTTATCACTGGTGCATTCCTTGCGCCAGTGGCAGAAGGAGTATACAAAGAGATGAACAGATACAAGACGCTTAGCTGTGGCTATCGCCAGTATTCGAGAGTCGTCCAGGTATGTTTGTCAACCCGAGAAGTGAACCCTGAGCAAAGCCAGAAACGTAACCTTATACTTGGTGCGCTGACAAACTTCAGTTTTGTACAGCCTCTCGACATATATTGTGCATCGCCCAGCTGACCCAGGCATGCACTATTTCCATGAGATGAAATGTTGTGAAACAGTGTCTCCCTCCAAACCCCACAACCTTCCGAAACCCTAAAGGAATCCAGTGCTGCTGGGAGACCCTTGGCTGCCGCTATTGTCAGGAAAGAAATTTCAGGGTTTCAGGCATTTGCTGTGAAGGACCCTTACTTGCCGCAAGTAGGGCTTAGGCTTAGGGGCTCAGGGTGATGCCACGAGGATAAACTAGCAGATCCTCTGACCTGCTTGAGATGCCTTGAGGTTTCTCAGGCGTGCGAGAAGGTGTATGCTGGAGCGAAGGCCGTGAGGGTCCATTTTCGGATCAGGTTTGAGGAAGGCACTGGATTGTGATTGAACATGATTGAACCGAATAGGCTTCAGTGCTAAGGGCCGGGCTAAGTCGAACCTGCGCAGATGTTCACAGGAACAAAGGATAGAAAACTCGGGCTGATCACTGGGATGCTCTGTGGCCCGTCGCTTACTGGTGCCCAAAGTGCCACAGCCCCGCCGAAATCAAGGGTATTTACTCCAATCCGTTTGACATTTTTTTTGGCTCGTCGCGGCTTGAGCTTAAAGTGTGATCACCCGGGTGGGGGTGGGTGGGGGGGCTGGGGGGGATGCATTGGAGCCCTGGCGGGTGGGGGGGGGGTGGGGGGTTGGGGTGGGGGAGGGTGGGGAGGGGGTGAGGAGGGGCGGCTTGAATAGGGTTTATTTGGAAGCTGGCACTCGGGTTTTTTATTGCCATACACGTTTTCACGAGGGTACGCTGCTGTCACGTCAGTCGGACTATGGTGGCCTCAGGGATAAGAACCAGGTAGGACGAGCATGTACATTCCTCTTCTCTCTTCTCTTTTTCTTTTCAGCAATCTCAGCAGGGGCCTCCCATGCCCTGCAGAAGAAGAAGGAAGAAGAAGAGAGATGGAGTGTGAGAGAGACCGAGAAAGAAAGAACGAGGCCAAGAGCGAGAGACGGAGGGAAGGAGAGGAGAGTGAGAGTGAAGAGCAAGGTAGGAAAACATGTAAACTTTTCTTCTCTCTTATATTCTTGTTTTTCTTTAGCAGTCGAAAAACTGATATGGACTTGAGAAGTGTTTTTGAGAGGCTTTCTCTCTCCCGCGGTTTATGCTTCTCTCAATGCCTCGCCAGGTCATTCCCTCTCTCCTTCTTCATATCTCTTTCTTCGTAGTTCTTCCTTTTCATTCATCTCGCCCTTCTTCTCCTGTTACAATTCGACGAGACATACCACTCAGAAAAGAAAAGAAAGAGAGAGAGAGAGAGAGAGAGAGAGAGAGACAGACCAAGAAACAAAGAACGAGACCGAGAGCGAGAGCAAGAGTGACAGGGCAAGAAAACTGATATGGACTTGAAAGGGGGAAAGCCAAGACCCTCTCTCTCCCACGGCTTATGCTTCTCTCAATGTCTCGCCCTGTATCAGTCCCTCTCTCCTTCTTCAAATCTCTTTCTTTGTAGTTCTAGTTCTTCCTCCTCCTGTTCCAATTCTACGAGACATACCACTCAGAAAAAAAACACAGAAAGAGAGAGAGAGAGAGAAAGAGAGAGGCGTGGGGGTGGGGGCGGGGAAAACCCTTGCCCTCAAGCCCGCGGAAAAAGAGAGAGAAGGGGTGGGGAAGAGAGAAGGGTGAGGAGCATCGTGGGAAAAAGGTGTAAACTCCCCTGCTCTCCTATGTTCTTGTCCAGACAGAGAAACAGATCAGGGGAAGGCCAAGAGGCCTTCTCTCTCCCACGGTCTATGCTTCTCTCCATGCCTTGCGTTGTCTCATTCCCTCTCTCCTTCTGCAAATCTCTGGGAAGCTGATGCTCGGTTTTTTGTTCGGCGCAGGTGCCTCCAGGGGACGCTGCCTTCATCTCATTCCGCCTTCCCGTACCACTTTAAAAGAAAGTGAGGAGATAGAGAGAAAGCGAGACAGGGTCAGGGGGGAGAGAAGAGGTAGGAAGAACATGTAAATTCCTCTTCTCTCTCTCTCTCTCTCTCTCTCTCTTTTCCTCTTTTCACAGGAGAAGCTTGAGAGAGAAATTTGTTTTGCACTCATGCAAAAACGTGTCTTGCATAGAATTTACAGGATAAGCTTGAGAGAAAGAGACAGTTTTTGCACTCGTGCAAAAATTGTTTAGAATTCATATGACACGCTTGAGAGAAGGAGTGTTTTTGCACTCGTGCAAAAGCGTGTCTTGCTTAAAATTCACAGGATCAGCTTGAGAGAGAGAGAGAGAGACAGAGAGAGAGAGAGAGAGAGTTTCTGCATTCGTGCAAATACGTGCCTTGCTTTTCATTCACAGGATAAGCTTGGGAGAGAGAGAGATAGAAAGAGAGAGAGAGAAAAAAAGTTTTTGCACTCGTGCCAAAACATGCCTTGCTTAGAATTCACAGGATAAGCTTGACAAACAGAGCAAAAGATAGTTGTTTACAGTCGTGCAAAAACGTGCCTTGCCTAGAACTCACAGTATGAGCTTGAAAAAGGGAGCGTTTTGCACTCCTGAAAAAACATGCCTTGCTTAGAATTCACAGGACAAGCTGGAGAGAGAAAGTTTTTGCGCGCGTGCACTTTTCAAATGTTTTCGAAAACATTCTATCATCACTAATTTAATGAAAAGAATTAGTTAAACTAAGTAAACCAATTAAATCGAATTAGTTAAATCAAGGAAATTGGTTAAATTAATTAAACTAACTACACAAACTAATTCAATTAATAGCATAAATTCTTCCAAAATCTTAGGGGGACGGTGCTTGCGATTTGTCTCTTTTGTCCAACATCATAGGGGGGCGGTGCTTGCGACTTGTGCTTGGAAGCATAAATCCTTGCAAAATCATATGGGGACGGTGCGTGCGTTTAGTCTTTTGGGGGCATAATTTGTGAAAAAGATCTTAGCGGGACGTTGCTTGCGATTTGTGTTTTGGGAGCCTAAGTTTTTCCAAAGTCTTTGGGGGACGGTGTTTGCGTTTTGTTTTTTGGGGCATGTTTTTTCCAAAATAGGGGGACGATGCTTGCGTTTTGTCTTTTGGGAGCTAATTTCTTTAACGATCTTAAGGGGACGGTGCTTTCGATTTGTGTTTTGGGAGCTTAAGTTTTCCAAAGTCTTTGGGGGACAGCATGAAAAAAAACTAAAGATCTTAAGGGGACGGTGCCTGCGATTTGTCTTTCGGAAGCATAAATTCTTCCAAAATCCTAGGGGGACGGTGCTTGCGATTTGTCTTTTGGGAGCATAAGTTCTTTAAAGATCTTAAGGGACGGTGCTTGCGACTTGTGCTTGGAAGCAGAAGATTCTTCCGCAATCATAGGGGGACGGCGCTTGCGATTTGTTTTTGGAGCATAAATTCTTCCAAAATATTAGGGGGACGGTGCTTTCGATTTGTTTTTTCGGAGCATACATTCTTCCAAAATCAGAGAGGGCCGGTGCTTGCGATTCGTCTTTTGGAAGCATAATTCTTTAAGATTAAAAGGGGACGGTGCTTACAATTTGTGTTTTGGCAGCCTAAGTTCTTCCAAAATCATAGGGGGACGGTGCTTGCGATTTGTGTCTTGACGCCTAAACTCTTTCAAGATTTTGGATGGTGCTTGCGATTTGTCTTTTGGAGCATTTTGTTCCAAAATCCTGGGGGGACGCTGCTTGCGCTTTGTCTTTTGGGAACATAAATTCTTTAAAGATCTTAAGGGGACGTTGCTTGCGATTTGTCTTTTGGAAGCAAAATATTTCCAAAATCATAGGGGGACGGTGCTTGCGACTTGTCCTTTGGAAGCAAAAACTCTTCCAAAATCTTAGGGGGGCGTGCTTGTGATTTTTGTTTTGGGAGCATAAATGCTTCCAAAACCCGAGGGGGCCGGTGATTGCGATTTGTGTTTTAGACGCGTAAACTCTTTCAGAATCTTAAGGGGACGGTGCTTGCGATTTGGGGGAGATGAGGGAGATAATGGAGATGATGAAGAACATAAACGAGATGAAGAGATGATGAACAAGATGAACGAGATGAAGGAGATGATAGAGATGATGGGGTGGCGCCGAAGATTAAACATTTTTGAAGTTTTTAATAACTTAGACAATTTAAATCCTGACGAGGGCTCTGGGGGACACGAATTTAAATAGTTGAAATAATTTAAATATGTGGGCACCCCAGGTATTTAAGTTATTTGAGTTATTTAAATGCCGGACCCCCTCCGCCTCCAAGGGCCCTTTCTTGGATTTAAATTTTTCTGTTATTTAAATTCTTTCATTTCCACCCGAATTTTCATAGTTTAGAAAAAATTTAAGTATTGGGGCCCCTCAAATATGTAACAAACATACATTATTGAAATTCGGGTGGAATTGAAATAGTTTAAAGATAAACTAAAGAGTTCAAAAAATCACATAGTTTAAATAATTTAGATAATTTAAATCCTGGGGAGGGCCTTGGGGAGAGGGGGGCGGAATTTAAACAATTTTCATATTTGGGAGGCTTCAATATTTAAATTATTCAACTTATTTAAATTCCGACTCCCCCTTTCAGGACCCTTCCCAGGATTTAAGTTATTTAAAGTATTCAAAATTAGCTATTTTTCAATCTTTTAAACTATTTAAAGCATTTACACTATTTAAATGATTTAAACTACTTGAATTGTCTAAATTATTCAAATTATGTGGATTTTTCCAATGAATTAAATTATTTACAATATTTAAATAAATTGTTCAAACTATCTAACTTATTTACATTATTTAAAGTATTTAAACTATTCAAATTATTTTAATTCCGCCAGAATGTACATAACTTAAATAATTCAAAATCTTGTGGCCCACAATTTTTCAATTGTTTGATTTAAATAACTTAAACAATTTGAATAATTTGAATAATTTGAATAACTTAAAATGATTGAAATATAAATGTTTGGGAGGCCTCAAAATTTAGATTTTTTAACTTACTTAATTATTCAAACCATTGAAATTCAGACTCCCCCCACCAGGACCCTACCCAGGATTTACATTATTTAGCCTATTTACATTCTTTCTTTACATTCTTTACATTCTTTACATCCTTTACATCCTTTACATCCTTTACATCCTTTACATTCTTTACATTCTTTACATTCTTTACATTCTTTACATTCTTTACATTCTTTACATTCTTTACATTCTTTACATTCTTTACATTCTTTACATTCTTTACATTCTTTACATTCTTTACATTCTTTACATTCTTTACATTCTTTACATTCTTTACGTTCTTTACGTTCTTTACGTTCTTTACGTTCTTTACGTTCTTTACGTTCTTTACGTTCTTTACGTTCTTTACGTTCTTTACGTTCTTTACTTTCTTTACTTTCTTTACTTTCTTTACATTCTTTACATTCTTTACATTCTTTACATTCTTTACATTCTTTACATTCTTTACATTCTTTACTTCCTTTACATTCCTTACATTCTTACATTCTACATTGCTGTACATTCTTTACATTCTTTACATTCTTTACATTCTTTACATTCTTTACATTCTTTACATTCTTTACATTACATTCTTTACATCCTTTACAACCTTTACATCAGTTACATTCTTTACATTCTTTACATAACATTCTTTACATTCTTTACATTCTTACATCCTTTTATCCTTTACACATTCTTTATCCTCTTACATCCTTTACACATTTTTACATTCTTTACATTCTTACACATTTTTACGTTCTTTACATTCTTTACATTCTTTACATTCTTTACATTCTTTACATTCTTTACATTCTTTACATTCTTTACATTCTTTACATTCTTTACATTCTTTACATTCTTTACATTCTTTACATTCTTTACATTCTTTACATTCTTTACATTCTTTACGTTCTTTACGTTCTTTACGTTCTTTACGTTCTTTACGTTCTTTACGTTCTTTACGTTCTTTACGTTCTTTACGTTCCTTACGTTCTTTACTTTCTTTACTTTCTTTACTTTCTTTACATTCTTTACATTCTTTACATTCTTTACATTCTTTACATTCTTTACATTCTTTACATTCCTTACATTCCTTACATTCCTTACATTCCTTACATTCTTGACATTCTTGACATTCTTTACATTCTTTACATTCTTTACATTCTTTACATTCTTTACATTCTTTACATTCTTTACATTCTTTACATTCTTTACATTCTTTACATTCTTTACATTCTTTACATTCTTTACATTCTTTACATTCTTTACATTCTTTACATTCTTTCTTTACATTCTTTACATTCTTTACTTCTACATTCTTTACTTCTACATTCTTTTCTTTACATTCTTTACATTTTACATTTACATTCTTTACATTCTTTACATTCTTTACATTCTTTACATTCTTTACATTCTTTACATTCTTTACATTCTTTACATTCTTTACATTCTTTACATTCTTTACATTCTTTACATTCTTTACATTCTTTACATTCTTTACATTCTTTACATTCTTTACATTCTTTACATTCTTTACATTCTTTACATTCTTTACATTCTTTACATTCTTTACATTCTTTACATTCTTTACATTCTTTACATTCTTTACATTCTTTACATTCTTTACATTCTTTACATTCTTTACATTCTTTACATTCTTTACATTCTTTACATTCTTTACATTCTTTACATTCTTTACATTCTTTACATTCTTTACATTCTTTACATTTTTTCATAATTTACATTCCAACCGAATTGAAATAGTTTCAATAAATTTGAACATTGGGGGCACCCAACAATTTGAGTTATGTATATCCGGGGGGCGTCTAAAAAAGAAATACATTCAATAATGCAAAACAGTTCAATAATTTCCATATTTTTAAATCATTTGAATCCTGGGGACAGCCTTGGGGAAGGAGGATGGAATTTACACAATGTAAAAAATTTTACATCTTTGGGAGGCTTCAAAAGTTAAGTTGTTCAAATTATGTCAATTCCGACTCCCCCCCCAGGACCGTCCCCAGGATTTATATTGCCTAAGTCAACTAAATTCTTTAAAATATGCCCGAATTTGAAAATATAAATATTGGGGGCCTCCAAATATTCAAAATATTTACAATATTTCAACTCGGGGGAATTTAAATGATTTAAATAATTTAAAGAATTTCAATACTTGAAATAATTTAAACAATTTGCATATTTTCAATTTTTAAATAGTTTTAAATAGTTTAAGCAACTTACATAATTTAAACAAGTTAGATATTTTGAATAATTTACATCCTGGGGACAGCCTTGGTGAGGGGGGCTGGAATTTAAATGATTTAGATAAGTTAAATATTTGGAAGGCTACAATATCAAGATATTCAGAGTATCTAAATTTTTCAAATTACTTAACTTATTTAGTTTAGTTCGATGATTTAATTTCTTCAAACTATTTTCATTATTTGAATTATGTAATTGTTAGAGAGCCCACACGAGTTTAAATAATCTACATAATTCAAATATTGCGGGCCCCCCGAAGGCCTGAAGTGCTGTACTGTCCCAATCTGTTTCGGACACAGAAGCAACACCGTACTGTCCCAATCTTTGAGTTGGAGACCCTCAAAAGACTGGTTTTTTTGGAGTTTTGGGACAATACAGCGTTTTTGCTCCTCTGAGCCCAAAAAATTGGGACAGTACGGCGTTTTTGCATGCCTGGACCCAAAAAATTGGGACAGTACAGCGTTTTCTGAAGGCCTGAAGTGCTGTACTGTCCCAATCTTTTTCGGACACAGAAGCAAAAACACCGTACTGTCCCAATCTTTGAGTTGGAGACCCTCAAAAGACTGGCTTTTTTTTGAGTTTTTTGGGACAGTACAGCTTTTTTGCTCCTCTGAGCCGAAAAGATTGGGACAGTACAGCGTTTTTGCAGTTTCTATTTGCCCTGGGAGGCCCCTAAACCCTAAACCCCTAAACCCTCCGGTGTAGCCAGGGCACCTGAGGCAGGCAAAACTATAGCAAAAGTGTGGGCCTAGGGGGGGGGGGTACCATATATATATATATACATATACGTCATAGTAGGATCTAGCAAGATACATAAATGTCTCAGAGGGGAGTGCCAGGGCTTCTTGTTCGGGTTCATTGTTGGGCTTGGGGGTTTGCAGGCTTTGTGGTGCAGGTTTACAGGCAGTTGAACCGTGACCACCCCAGACGCCTGAAGCAGCGACATCGCCAGGCCCTCAGCAAGGCCAATGACACCATCCAGCAGCTGCAGGAGACACTCTCCAGCGAGAGAGAGGCACGCTCCACGCAAGAGAAGGATGCATCAGCCAAGATCCAAGAGCTCACTGAGAAGATCGCAACCTGGGAAAGGAAGCATGCCGCGGCATTGGAGGATCTGAAGCAGCTTCTGGCCCATTTTATCGCAGGTTTTTGTTTTGCGATGTGTAGCCCCTAAATCCTACACCGTCCTACACCCTTCTAAGCCCTCAACATCGCACCTACACCATCAAGCTCGGTCACTCGTTGCCATTAAAACCAGCTCAAAGACACATCCGGTTCTCGACCCTCCCTGCCTGTGCACCAACCAGAAGCATGGTTTTAGAGTTTAGGGTTTGGGGCTTAGGGCTACCGTTAAGCCAAATCTTGGAGGCTCAGGACCTAATTCTACACCTGGGAGCTCTTGTAACTAAAGGCAGCATGTCTTCCCATCAGTCAGCAATTACGACTTCGTGGAGCCGAAGCTTCAAAACCTAAACCCTCGAGCCCTAACACGCCCACACCCGAAGCCCTGAACCCTAAAACCCCAAACTTTGAAAACCCTAAACCCAAAACCCTGAAAGCCCTTTCTTTGGGGTTGACTTCCCCTTATGAACCCGAAATCAAACCCTCAACCCTCAACCCTAAATCAAACCCTAACCCTAAGCCCGAAACCCTGAACTATGGACCCTGTAGGCTTGTTACCCCTAAGCTGATTAAGGCCTGATTCCGAGAGTCCGCAAGGCCCGAACCCTCGACCCCTTGCACTCCTTTTCCAAGCCCAGGAAATCACTCCCGTACACCCTAAACCCTAAACCTAACACCCTAAACCCTGACCTCTACGAAGCCCAGAAATGCGACGATCCAGCGTCTCCAGCATGCCGTGTCCGCTGGCGACGCTGCGAGGGAGAACCTGTCGAAGGAAGCCGCGGAATGTCTCAGAGGGGCTTCTTGTTCGGGTTCATTGTTGGGCTTGCGGGTTTGTAGGCTTTGTGGTGCAGGTTTACAGGCAGTTGAACCGTGACAACCCCAGACGCCTGAAGCAGCGACATCGCCAGGCCCTCAGCAAGGCCAATGACACCATCCAGCAGCTGCAGGAGACACTCTCCAGCGAGAGAGAGGCACGCTCCATGCAAGAGAAGGATGCATCAGCCAAGATCAAAGAGCTCACTGAGAAGATCGCAACCTGGGAAAGGAAGCATGCCGCGGCATTGGAGGATCTGAAGCAGCTTCTGGCCCATTTTATCGCAGGTTTTTGTTTTGCGATGTGTAGCCCCTAAATCCTACACCGTCCTACACCCTTCTAAGCCCTCAACATCGCACCTACACCATCAAGCTCGGTCACTCGTTGCCATTAAAACCAGCTCAAAGACACATCCGGTTCTCGACCCTCCCTGCCTGTGCACCAACCAGAAGCATGGTTTTAGAGTTTAGGGTTTGGGGCTTAGGGCTACCGTTAAGCCAAATCTTGGAGGCTCAGGACCTAATTCTACACCTGGGAGCTCTTGTAACTAAAGGCAGCATGTCTTCCCATCAGTCAGCAATTACGACTTCGTGGAGCCGAAGCTTCAAAACCTAAACCCTCGAGCCCTAACACGCCCACACCCGAAGCCCTGAACCCTAAAACCCCAAACTTTGAAAACCCTAAACCCAAAACCCTGAAAGCCCTTTCTTTGGGGTTGACTTCCCCTTATGAACCCGAAATCAAACCCTCAACCCTCAACCCTAAATCAAACCCTAACCCTAAGCCCGAAACCCTGAACTATGGACCCTGTAGGCTTGTTACCCCTAAGCTGATTAAGGCCTGATTCCGAGAGTCCGCAAGGCCCGAACCCTCGACCCCTTGCACTCCTTTTCCAAGCCCAGGAAATCACTCCCGTACACCCTAAACCCTAAACCTAACACCCTAAACCCTGACCTCTACGAAGCCCAGAAATGCGACGATCCAGCGTCTCCAGCATGCCGTGTCCGCTGGCGACGCTGCGAGGGAGAACCTGTCGAAGGAAGCCGCGGAATGTCTCAGAGGGGCTTCTTGTTCGGGTTCATTGTTGGGCTTGCGGGTTTGTAGGCTTTGTGGTGCAGGTTTACAGGCAGTTGAACCGTGACAACCCCAGACGCCTGAAGCAGCGACATCGCCAGGCCCTCAGCAAGGCCAATGACACCATCCAGCAGCTGCAGGAGACACTCTCCAGCGAGAGAGAGGCACGCTCCATGCAAGAGAAGGATGCATCAGCCAAGATCCAAGAGCTCACTGAGAAGATCGCAACCTGGGAAAGGAAGCATGCCGCGGCATTGGAGGATCTGAAGCAGCTTCTGGCCCATTTTATCGCAGGTTTTTGTTTTTGCGATGTGTAGCCCCTAAATCCTACACCGTCCTACACCCTTCTAAGCCCTCAACATCGCACCTACACCATCAAGCTCGGTCACTCGTTGCCATTAAAACCAGCTCAAAGACACATCCGGTTCTCGACCCTCCCTGCCTGTGCACCAACCAGAAGCATGGTTTTAGAGTTTGGGGTTTGGGGCTTAGGGCTACCGTTAAGCCAAATCTTGGAGGCTCAGGACCTAATTCTACACCTGGGAGCTCTTGTAACTAAAGGCAGCATGTCTTCCCATCAGTCAGCAATTACGACTTCGTGGAGCCGAAGCTTCAAAACCTAAACCCTCGAGCCCTAACACGCCCACACCCGAAGCCCTGAACCCTAAAACCCCAAACCCTGAAAACCCTAAACCCAAAACCCTGAAAGCCCTTTCTTTGGGGTTGACTTCCCCTTATGAACCCGAAATCAAACCCTCAACCCTCAACCCTAAATCAAACCCTAACCCTAAGCCCGAAACCCTGAACTATGGACCCTGTAGGCTTGTTACCCCTAAGCTGATTAAGGCCTGATTCCGAGAGTCCGCAAGGCCCGAACCCTCGACCCCTTGCACTCCTTTTCCAAGCCCAGGAAATCACTCCCGTACACCCTAAACCCTAAACCTAACACCCTAAACCCTGACCTCTACGAAGCCCAGAAATGCGACGATCCAGCGTCTCCAGCATGCCGTGTCCGCTGGCGACGCTGCGAGGGAGAACCTGTCGAAGGAAGCCGCGGAATGTCTCAGAGGGGCTTCTTGTTCGGGTTCATTGTTGGGCTTGGGGGTTTGTAGGCTTTGTGGTGCAGGTTTACAGGCAGTTGAACCGTGATAACCACACCGGTGAATGCTCTCCCAACCAGGCCGCCCCACCAAAGAAGTCCACCGCAGCGCCGCCGCCGGCAAAGCATCCTACCGACGCGGCTCCCAAGGCCGTCACTCCATTTTGGCGAGCTGGTCTCTGCAACTTTTGACCCGGCCTCGCGCAGTGGACTAAGGACCTAGATAAACATGGACCCTTTCACTTTCCTAACCTCCCCTGAAGGCACCGCCGAAGGCACCTCCGAAGGGACCAGAGGCGGGGCACTGCACATGGCTTGGGTACTCAATACTGTACTTACTCAGTCATATTCGTTCTACAGGTTTATACAGATTCTCCTCCGATTCTACTCCGGCTATTCGGCGTGTTGGGAAGCGAGGATGCTTCCGTGTGCGGATTGTGCTCTTTGCCCCTCACGTAAAGCCGTCATCCGACTACAGCTGCGGGATGTTAGGGCATGAGGAACACGTGCGCCCATATGACTTGGCATTCGCTGGGGCTACACAACGAAGGTGGCTTCCCTCAAATGTTGTGTGTCCATGGGTAGGGGAGATTTCACGTGCACTTAGTTCAACTTCGCCGCTCGCATGGTATGCTGGAGGCTGCGATCCCGAAGCCTCCTCCAAAGAAGGCCGCTGCGCCTCCTGCAGAGGTTCCTCATGTTGTCACCATTTGCATCGTTGTGTCCATGGCTGCTAACTAAAGGGTCGGATTGTTTTATTAAAATTCTAGTGTCGGCTGTTTGCCTGCCCTGCAAGGTTGTTCCGAAGGCTGCAGAGGCACCCCGTCTGATTGAGGGGGGGTCTGGGGTTAGGTATCGCTTGTTCAACAACTGACTTTTCTCTGGGCGTATCGCTTCTGGGGGTAGGTATCGCTTCCACAGCAAATATGGCCCTTGGCCATACGGAGAAGGTCCTGGTTCTGGAATGCTTTTTCCTTCGTGTTCATCAAACCCACGCGGTCTTCAGGTTAGTTGGTAACCCACATGACCACCAGAACTCGGCGCCAACGCGCTAGACTTAGGAGAAGTTAGCTACCTGTGGCCTCAATACGGGGCCACAAGCCGTACGGCCCAAAGTCAAAACGAAGCCAGAAAAGGAACCATAAGGAACCCTAATTTGAGCGGTGCTCAAGACAATGTCCCAGTCGTGGCCTCTGGTGCTGGGGCAGCGTGCCACCCGCCGCTTGGATGCGAGGAGAGAAGGAGAGGCAGTGCAGAGGCAGCATCTCGAACCGAAAGCCCACCAGTACGCCCCAGAACCCTAAACCCCCGAGTCGGCAGAGCACAGGTTGGTGCGACTGCTCAGACGATGAGGAGCTCTGTCTGCAGTTTGTGGTCGTTCTCTTCATGCTTCGCAACCCTAAACACTAAACCCTAAACTGTAAACCCAACCCTTGAGCCCTAAACCTTAAAGAACCTAAACCCTAAGGCCCTTGACCTGAAACCCGTTGCCTTAAACCCGAAACCTTCAACACCTTAAACGCGAAACCTCGCAACCACAAACCCTAAAAACCTGATCCCATACAACGAAGCCCTGAAACCAAAACCCCAACACGCCTGACACCCCGCCTCACCCCCTCTTGAAGGCGAATCCCCGAACCACTGATGCGCAACTGCAAGCACCAAACCCTAACCTGGAACCACTAACCGCAAAACCCAATCCTTAAACCCAAACACCTAAACCTTTCCCTAAACCTACAGACCCTTCTTCTTAAACGCTCTCAACCATAAACCTTAAAATGCATGATCCCATGTAAACGAAATCGTCCAAACTCTTGAAGGCGAACCTCCAACACCACTGAAAACCACCACCCTCGACATCTTGAAGGCGAATCCCCGGGCCAGTGAACCCCCCCAGTAAACCTGATGATTGAAAGTTTCTCTCAAAACCCTCATTTCTGAATATTCAAAGCCCAAAACCCTGCAACCCCTGAACCTTATAATTAGGCGCTTTCTCTAGAGCCTTATCCCGAAATTCCTAAACCTAAAGACTCTTGAGCTGGAGTGCCTGAAGGTTATCCCCAAACACATGCGCCCTTAACGCAAAAAACCGCAAACCTTCAACACCTGTCCAAACTCCAAATCGCTACAACCTAATCCCTACAACCTCAACCTACAAACCGCCTTCAAACCTATGCAGTATCCCTGATTCCCTCCCAACCTGAAAGACCTGGGCCCTGCAACCTAGACCCTACACCCCAACTCCCCCCCACCCCCTCAAAAACTAAACGCAAGAAAGCGCAACAAGTTACTCTCAACCCAAAGTTTAACTCACACGCTATACAGTCTATTCCTATCTAGCCACAAACCCAAGAACTATAAGCTCTTAACCTTAACCCGCGTTTTCAACCCTTTAGCCCGAAAATCCCAAAGCTCCTGAGCCCTTCACGTGGAAACACCAAACCCTTACACCCCATAACCGAAACCCAAAAGCCTAGCTCAATGGCCGTTGAACAGCCCAAAGACTTAATACTTCAACCGGACACCTTAACGGGCGAGCTCTTGATGCTACTCTCTCTCTCTCTCTTTCTTTCTTTGGGGCTGGCTCTCTCTCTCTCTCTCTCTCTGTGCATCTGTTGCGGAACTGTATACATAGAAGTATATACACATTACACACATATATATATACACTTAATCATTTATATGTTTGCGTAGATGCACATGTATACTGACAAACACACTCGAGCCTGGATGCAAAGATGGTCAATGCCAAAAAAGCATGTGCACATACACATATACATATAAATCTAAAAACGATATATGTGTATATCTCATACATTTACATATATCTGCATATTCACATGCGCATAGATTCAATGAAAAAATCAATGTAGATGTTCTATTTGTTTAGTTTAGTTGATGTTGTTGTTTATGCAAACATACATAAAGATAAAACCCGTGCGGTTTAACAAAAGGGAAAAAGGGGTTTTCTACAGGGCTATGGGATTTATAGGGTTTATAGGGCTTCTAGGGTTTAAGTGGGTTTGGGGGCTTAGGGTCTTTACCTTCGAGACAAACTATGGCAAGCAGTGCCGAAGTCACCCCTAGGTCACTTGAACCTGAGTTGGAGACAAAACTGTAGGTTTGGAGCCTAGGACGATCCTCGCGGGTGAAGGGCCTGCGTCAGTCGAACCTGTGTTCGAGACGCACGGAGGGAAGCAGCGCCCACGGTTTAGAGCATGGTCCAGAAAATAGGGCGATTCTGACGTGCAAGCAAGGCGGAGGTCCTCCACCTTGCTTGTACGCCCGAACCCAGGTTCGCCTGTACAAACGCCGGGGGTTTTATGATGGAGTTGATTCAACCTACCTCCCGAACCCAGGTTCGAGTGACGTGGGCGCTGCTTCCCACGGTGCGTCTCGAACACAGGTTCGACTGACGCAGGCCCTTCACCAGCGAGGATCGTCCTAGGCTCCAAACCTACAGTTTTGTCTCCAACTCAGGTTCAAGTGACCTAGGGGTGACTTCGGCACTGCTTGCCATAGTTTGTCTCGAAGGTAAAGACCCTAAGCCCCCAAACCCACTTCAACCCTAGAAGCCCTATAAACCCTATAAATCCCATAGCCCTGTAGAAAACCCCTTTTTCCCTTTTGTTAAACCGCACGGGTTTTATCTTTATGTATGTTTGCATAAACAGCAACATCAACTAAACTAAACAAATAGAACATCTACATTGATTTTTTCATTGAATCTATGCGCATGTGAATATGCATATATATGTACATGTATGAGATATACACATATATCGTTTTTAGATTTATATGTATATGTGTATGTGCACATGCTTTTTTGGCATTGACCATCTTTGCATCCAGGCTCGAGTGTGTTTTGTCAGTATACATGTGCATCTACGTAAACATATAAATGATTAAGTGTGTATATATATATACATATATGTGTAATGTGTATATACTTCTATGTATACAGTTCCGCAACAGATGCAGAGAGAGAGAGAGAGAGAGAGCCCCAAAGAAAGAAAGAGAGAGAGAGAGAGAGTGGCCGGGGTCCTCCTAGGGGGGCCTCTTCGCTGGGCAGAAGAAGAAGAGTAGCATCAAGAGCTCGCCCGTTAAGGTGTCCGGTTGAAGTATTATGTCTTTGGGCGGTTCAACGGCCATTGGGCTAGGTTTTTGGGTTTCGGTTATGGGGTGTAAGGGTTTGGTGTTTCCACGTGAAGGGCTCAGGAGATTTGGGATTTTCGGGCTAAAGGGTTGAAAACGCGGGTTAAGTTCTTCACACGTGTTGGTTAAGAGCCTCCAGTTCTTGGGTTTGTGGCTAGATAGGAATAGACTGTATAGCGTGTGAGTTAAACTTTGACTTGTTGCGCTTTCTTGTGTTTAGTTTTTGAGGGGGTGGGGGGGAGTTGGGGTGTAGGGTCTAGGTTGCAGGGCCCAGGTCTTTCAGGTTGGGAGGGAATCAGGGATACTGCATAGGTTTGAAGGCGGTTTGTAGGTTGAGGTTGTAGGGATTAGGTTGTAGCGATTTGGAGTTTGGACAGGTGTTGAAGGTTTGCGGTTTTTTGCGTTAAGGGCGCATGTGTTTGGGGATAACCTTCAGGCACTCCAGCTCAAGAGTCTTTAGGTTTAGGAATTTCGGGATAAGGCTCTAGAGAAAGCGCCTAATTATAAGGTTCAGGGGTTGCAGGGTTTTGGGCTTTGAATATTCAGAAATGAGGGTTTTGAGAGAAACTTTCAATCATCAGGTTTACTGGGGGGGTTCACTGGCCCGGGGATTCGCCTTCAAGATGTCGAGGGTGGTGGTTTTCAGTGGTGTTGGAGGTTCGCCTTCAAGAGTTTGGACGATTTCGTTTACATGGGATCATGCATTTTAAGGTTTATGGTTGAGAGCGTTTAAGAAGAAGGGTCTGTAGGTTTAGGGAAAGGTTTAGGTGTTTGGGTTTAAGGATTGGGTTTTGCGGTTAGTGGTTCCAGGTTAGGGTTTGGTGCTTGCAGTTGCGCATCAGTGGTTCGGGGATTCGCCTTCAAGAGGGGGTGAGGCGGGGTGTCAGGCGTGTTGGGGTTTTGGTTTCAGGGCTTCGTTGTATGGGATCAGGTTTTTAGGGTTTGTGGTTGCGAGGTTTCGCGTTTAAGGTGTTGAAGGTTTCGGGTTTAAGGCAACGGGTTTCAGGTCAAGGGCCTTAGGGTTTAGGTTCTTTAAGGTTTAGGGCTCAAGGGTTGGGTTTACAGTTTAAGGTTTAGTGTTTAGGGTTGCGGGTGCCCGGTTGCTGACACGGCCTACCCAAACCCCATCTAACATCATACCTACGGGACCAACAAAGTCAGAGTCAAAAAAGATTCGGAGTCTCTTTTGCTGGCCCCTCTGATCACTTTCTTCTTCCAAGCCAAAAGCACGCCCGCGCACGAGGACGAGCCCAGCATCTCGGTACTCCTTGCGCGCGAGAAGGCAGGGAACGCAGCCATGAACGGAAACCAAAAGCCGTACTTCGTACTTTTGACATGAGAGTCAATATTTGAAGCCGCAGCACTGAAAGCGCAAGCCCTACTCACCACCAAATCCAAACGTGAGCAGCCATACAAAGCATGCACATCAACATGGTCATCACACTCCGGCTGGGACTTGAAACACAACTGCGGAAATTTGAGGTTCAATCACAACTTGGATTGTAACAAGGACTTTCTACATGGCATAGAGATCATAGAGGTGCACCTCGCCCCTCCGTTGTTGCCAGTCTAAACAGAATCTCACAGGCCCGAATGCCTCATCGCTTTGCTGCCGAGTGTGAGGGCCTCGGCTCTTTTGCGAGCCGAATGCTTGGGATTTCTGCGCCAGACACGGGATTGGCACTTGGGGTGCCTTCAGTCCCCTCTGTTCGTTGCCAGGCAGTTGGGGCCAGGGGAAGACAGGGCGAGGAGCGTTGAGGGGACGTGCTGTCGCTGTACGTTGCAGTCGTTGGTTGATGTGGTAGCTGTTCAAACTGCGGACTAGCGAACCTTCAATGTTGACGAGGGTTCCATCAGAGAGAGAAAGTGGGGAGAGCATTGGGGAGCTTGTAGTTTCGTCCGACCCTCTTCTATGACATCTCGCGCATTCGAGGCGACAAGGAAGAGCAAGGGCAGCAGATGCGTGTGGCACCCTCATTGATTTGTGCAGAACTGACAGCCTGAGAAGATTTTTGAAGAAGTTTTTCGTGGCGCTCAGGCGGCGCTCCGCATGGCCAGTTCCGTAGAGGAACTTGAGAGGGCCATCGCCTACGCCGAGGACGTTCGCAGCATTGAAAGTGTGTGGAAAGCACAACATGTTACCATGTTTATGCGATGTTTGCGCGATGTTTACGCAGGGATGTGACAGGGGTCCATGTCCGGGTTCCAGGAGCTGGGCCTCAAGCATGAAGCCAGCTTGGGAAGGCAGGGGTCCATCTTTGCCCATCTTTTCTTCTCTTGTTCGCTTTCGTCAGCACAGATCCGCTGAACTTCGACAGGAAGAAGCTTCAACGGCTTCAAAGCTGAGCCGCTCACATTCGCTTTATGGTACGTCGACTGGGTAGTTATATAGGGTTTAGGGTTTAGGGTTTCTTGTTTAGAGTTCAGGACCCTCAACCCTAACCCTAAACCCTAAACCCTAACCCCTAAACCCTAGACCTAAGTTTCATGGCCCCCCTTGGTCCCTTACCCTCTTTAAACGGTTCCGATGCATGTTTAGGGTTTAGGGTTTGGGGTTTAGGGTTTAGGGTTTTGGTATCGGGTATATCAGGGGTCCGGGCCCATACGAAGGGACCATGCAGCTCCCCTAAGAACTGTTGCTACATTTCGGGTCAGAGTTTAAGTCTTTAGCTGTTCAGGGTTTAAGGTCACCTCGAAAATTCTTCGCGTCGTGCCAAACTTGAAACCTAAATCCCAAGAAACCCAAACCCTAAACCCTAACTTAAAACCCTAAGCCATAAGCCCGGAAACCCAAAACCCACGAACCCATAGCCCAATCTTAAACCCTTTTAAGCCCACCAGCCCTCAGGCCATGAACTCTGAATTCCGAATTCTAAATGCCAAACAGTAGAACCCAAGAATGTAGGGTTCAAGGTTTTTAGGTCTATAGGTTTAATAGGTTTATAGGTTCATAGGTTTGTAGGTTTATAGGTTTATAGGTTTATAGGTTTATAGGTTTATAGGTTTAGAGGCTTAGAGGTTTAGAGGTTTAGAGGTTTAGAGGTTTATAGGTTTATAGATTTATAGTTTTATAGGGTTTAGCATGGTTTATGGTAAAGCACTAGCACCCCAGAACCCAGGGAAAGGGCAAGAGTCCTCTGAAAGTCGTCGCGGCCTCAGCTGGGATGTGGTTTAGGGTTTAGGGTTTAGGGTTTGCGGTTTGGGGTTTGGGGTTTAGGGTTTAGGGCTGGGACCTTGAATTTTTTTGGACTTCCCTTCCTCGTTGAAGAGGACCCTAGATCGGAACTCGTTTTTGAGAGGGTTCATGGGGTTCGATCTATTAATTCAGGCTGAGGCAATAGGCTAAGGGTTCAGGGTGTAGGGTTGGGTTAGGGTTTGGGGTTTGGGGTTTGGGGTTTGGGGTTTGGGTTTGGGGTTTGGGGTTTGGGGTTTGGGGTTTGGGGTTCGGGGGGGTTTTGGGGTTTGGGGTTTGGGGTTTGGGTTTGGGGTTTGGGGTTTGGGGTTTGGGGTTTGGGGTTTGGGGTTTGGGGTTTGGGGTTTGGGGTTTGGGGTTTGGGGTTTGGGGTTTGGGGTGTGGGGTGTGGGGTGTGGGGTGTGGGGTGTGGGGTGTGGGGTGTGGGGTTTAGGGTTTAGGGTTTAGGGTTTGGGTTTGGGGGGTTTAGGGTTTACGGTTTAGGGTTTAGGGTTTAGGGTTTAGGTAGGGTTTAGGGTTTAGGGTTCAGGGTTCAGGGTTCAGGGTTTAGGTTTAGGGGTTAGAGTTTAGGGTTTAGGGTTAGGGAGCCCTAACCCTGCTCCCTCAGGACCCTGCCAAGAAGGTTTGGATTGGCAACATCCCAGAGGCCGCGCTGGGGGTTTCACGTTCAGGTTCATTTAGGGATTTTAGGGTTTAGGGTTTAGGGTTTTCAAGAAGTTTGCGCGTGAGGCCAGGACGTCTTCAAAGCCAGTAGGCATACGTAGTTGAGGGTCTAAGGTTGACGCATTGGGGTGCAGCTGAGACGGGCGCATGGAGGCCTTTGAGGCTTAGGGCTTTGGCTTGTTGCGCACACAGTTCCCAACCGTATGCCCAAAACCCTATACTTCCAAGCCTCTAAGCCTTTGTCCTGGATGTTGGGAGAATCTGCAATTGGATATTTCCGCAGGGCGCGCAATGGAAGGAGCTTCAAACTCTGGTGGATGAGGCTCCCGGCACAGTTTTAGGGTTTGGGGCTTGGGGTTTAGGTTGTAGGGTTAAGTGTTTGGCATTTTGGTATTCGGTTTAGTTTCGTTCCAACTTGTGGCGTTTATAGGGTCAAGCGTTGAATTGCGTCGTGGTTTCGTTTCAATTTTCGTGGTGTGTCTCGCGGAAAGCGTTTAATTGCGTCTTAGTTTCGTTTCAGTTCTTTGTGGTGTGTTTACGGGAAAGCGTTTAATTGCGTCTTAGTTTCGTTTCTTTTTGTGGTGTGTATAGGGGAAAGCCATGGAAAGCGTTGAATTGCGTCTTAGTTCCAAGTCAAGCAGCAACAAGCGCAAACGAGCTATCCAGGAGGCCCTGGATTTGTTGCAAGGCATGGCGCCCCACGAGCGCTCTGCCTAATGGCTGCTCATCGTAAGCGCAAGAAGAGGGGCGCGCCTAGTGTCCCTGAACTTAAGGATGGTGGTCTTAGGATAGGAACCCTGAACGTCAGATCCCTCCTAGGGCGCATGAGTGAGGTTTTAGACCTTGCCCAAAGGATGTCGCTAGACATTTTATGTCTTCAGGAAATTAGGTTGTCACCAGACAATTTGCTGGCCGCGCAACATGCCGCCAAACAAGCTGGATGGAAGTGGATCACGGGCTCGTGCGCCATTGACGCGCAAGGGGCCCCTACCGCTGGCGTTGCTGTTCTAGCTAAATGGAGTGTGGAACGTAGGGTTCTGCCCGACGAGGCTGTGTGCATTTTGGACAAATTCCCAGGACGTTGGCTCGCTTTGCGCGTTCACAGACCGCATATGCGACCTTTTGACTTGGTCAATTTGTATTTGCATGCTTCCAACAAGCAAGAAGCCAGACGTCTTGCTGAAAGTCTCATGTCTACTGTTGCGTGCAATGGTGAAGATGCTCTTTTCATAGGTGATTGGAATGCCACTCCCGAAGAGGAACCTGCCCTTGGGCCGCTCCGCAGTGGCAGGCTCCATCTTGCAGACGATGTGGCTGGGCCTCTGCAACTGCAAGGACCCACGCGAACAAATGGAAGGCACATCGACTATGCCTTGCACACCAGCAACCTGGTGCCGCGCAGCAAGCATCAGACGACAGGACCAGCTGACCACGATTTAGTCGTGTACACCTTCGAAGTGTTTAATGAGGAGCCCATTTTCAAGGTTGCCCCCCCACGCAAACTTCAAGCTCAAGTGCCCGTCCAGCCGGACGCATGGAGTCAGCATTTTCCACAGGACAGGTTTGACCAGGCACTCTGTGCAAAGGACGTGCAACACGCTTGGGACATTCTTAGCGATGCTGCTGAGAGCGTGCTTCAGCCCTGTCAGGGACGCAAGCGTAGTAAGATCCCCCGACCTACCCAACCCGCCAAAGCCCCTGTAAAGCAGGATGCACTTCAAAGCGTGCTGGAACGTAGACTGCGCAGGTTGCATAGGAGGCTGCTGGAGTTCTTGAAAGGTTCTGGCCCTTGGAGTCTTCTTTGCAACATACGTAACGACCTGCGGAATCTGTGCCATCGTTGTCCTGAGTTGTCAGAGTTTCAAGACCTGAACGAGGATCTTGCGCATGTCATCATGGGATGCATACAAAAAGAAATGCAGGCGGCCAAGCAAGATCGCCTGCAGCGATGGCAAACCAGCATGGAAGAAGATGACCAAGCTCTCATACGCTGGGTAAAAGGTGCAGATGCGTGCAGTAGCCCGGCTGACGATGACGTCCGGGTGCCTGTTCATCCACAACTGAAAGCTGAGTTCTTCGCTGAGCAGTGGAAGCAGGTTTGGAACCCCGATGTCATTCCGGACCCGGGTGAGGTTAATCCTTTTTTGGGTTGGGTTCCCCAGGGTGGGTTTAGTTGCCCGAAGCCTACCGTAACGGGGGCTGCCTTGAAGCACTGTGCCTCCAAGACCGTCGGTAAAGCACCCGGCGCTGATGGATGGATTGGCGAGCACTGGTCTTTGCTTCCAAACCCTTTCTTCGACTCGCTGGCTGCGCTATGGCAGCTCGTGCTTGAAGCGGGCGTTCTTCCTGAGCAATGGACGCGTGTTAGATGCGTGCTTATACCTAAAGACGTTGGTTTCCGTCCCATCAGTGTGGCATCTCTTGCCTGGAGGGTGGGAATGGGTGTTGTTCTTCAGCAAATGACTTCATGGATTGACGAGTGGGCCCCTGCTGAGCTCACCGGAGGTTTGAAGGGTCGCAGCGCCAGTCAAGCCCATGAGAGTTTGCATGAGAGTCTGCAAAACAGCACGCTGTTTGGCGCAAAGCTTGACATTGCTAAATGCTTCGATCATGTGAGTGTTCCGCAGGCCCTTCATGTGTGGCAGGTTCTAGGTGCACCAGAGTCTGTCACAACAGTGTTATCCACTTTCTACGCCTCCCAGGTGAAAACCATGGAATGGCAAGGAGTTTCCGCCAAGAATGCTTTTTCTTGCAAGAGGGGTCTTTTGCAAGGCTGCCCGTGCAGCGGTGCCTTGTTAGCAGGCCTGATGGCCACGTGGGTCCATCACCTCAAGGCTACGGGGCCAACCGTTCATTTTTCTGTCTTTGCCGACGATCGCACGCTTTGGTCCGATACCTTAGGCAATCTACAAAAGGCGGTCGCTGAGTCAGATATCATTGACAAGGTTTTCGGTTTTAACCTCAACGGAAAAAAGTGCGAATTTTTCTGCAAGTGCAGCCGCTCCAAAGCGGCGGGGCTGAAAGCGTGGAGCATCAGCTCAAACCGCAAATGGCCGGTCTGCAAGACTTTTAAGCTTCTAGGGGTTTGGTACAATACCACGAAAGCCCGAAGGACCCCCGTCAGCCCGCAAGTTCTTGCCAAGGTGACAGCGCGGTTGCGCCGACTGCGCACTGCAACCAAGAACCAGCGCAGAAAGCATGTGTGCGTACGGTCCTTGGTGATCAGCCTTTTCGCTCACACAGGTCCCTGGACTACAGTGAGTTAGAAAGTGCAAACTAAATGGCGATCAGCCATAGAGACCGCGATCCTTGGGCGGCTTCACAGTGGCAGATCCAGGTTTTTGGCTTGGGCGGCGTGCTTAGGCCCGGATTGTGATCCTGAATATGCGCTCGACTGCAAAGTCACACTTCACGAGCTATGGAGACTTCGCTGTGACCTTGCGGGCTTTAAGCAAGTCGATGAGTTGAAACGCTTGTCTGATGCTCCTCCCAGACTGCGCTCTGCCCGTTTTCTTGAAGTGCTCAGCAAGTGGCGTTGGCAGGCACTTTCTGAGACTCGGTATGACACTCCGTGCGGTGAAATTGACTTGCTTTTCGATGGAGCCAGGACCGTCAAAGCAGCCATGCGTGCCGGTTGGGAGCTCAATCTGTGGGCCAAGGAGCCGCGCGCTGGGCAGGTTGATCCTGAGCTTGCGCCCGTGATCAGGCAGCACTGTGCTTGGCTCACAAACAGTAATACCGCTACTCGTGACCTTTCCAGCTTCAGCGTGGCTCTAGGCGCTGGCAAGGAAGCCCGCAAGCTAGCTAAGCAACTTGAAGTCCCCTTGATCACCTGCGCATGCGGTGAACAGTGGCCGACGAGGCATCATGTGACGTGGCAATGTGCTGAAGTGCCCAGAGACACTGAAGCTCCCGAGTTGCCTTCGTGCAAATCTGAAGAAAGGCTTCTTATCAGGTGCCTCCCGCGCCCGCCCAGGCCTGCAAACCGACGTGATGAGTTCTTCGTTGCCAGTCAACAGATCGTTGATATGCTTCGGCGTTGCGCTCCCTTGACTGTTGGCGGTAAAGTTCTGATGGCCACCGATGGCAGCTCCAAGGTTCTCAGCGGGCAGAGGCGCGCCGCTGGCGCCTGTGCTTGTGCCCATGGCTCTCTGTCATGGGCAATGCAAGGTTGCGACCAGACAAGCTTCACTGCGGAAGCAGGGGGCGTCTTAAAGGTCTTCCAAGCTGCTCAGGCAGCCAGGGTTTCGGTGTGTCTTCTTTGTGACTGCCTGTCGGTCGTTCGGACTGCAGCTAAGGTCATGCGTGGAGGTCCCCTGCCTGATTTTGCTCCAGGCCTCTGGAAATCCATTGCTCTCACGGCAAATGGGGCGGAGATCCACTGGGTCCCTGCCCATGGCAAGCATCTGCAGTGGTTGCCCCCGCACAGCCTCGATGCGTCAAGGTGTCGCCAGCTCAATGATGTGGCGGATAGGTCGGCGCAGAACACGGCGTCAGAGGCCCTCACTTCGCTGACGTCATGGAAACACGATCAGGACCAGGCGGCTGCTTGGTCTCAAGCCGCTCTCTTGAGGCAGCGCTTTGCCTTGCGCTGGTTGGAGAGTCACGCGCGTTCCTCACTGCATCTCCCTCCCGATGCAGGCCCTAATCCTCGTTAAAGTCCCCGTGTTTAACTGTGCATGTCCAGGCTCTGCGTAGCAGATGCCCCGATGTTCCTGGAAGCCCGTTGTCGCCTTCCCCTTTTGGTTCGACCCGTGCCCTCTCTCGGTGCCCGTGTTTAAGGTGCCCCTGTGTTCTTTTGCCTGCGCCGGCCATGCCTTGGCCCTTGCAGCTTTTCGCAATCCGTGTTGCTCACGTCTTGCCTCGCCGCAGCGGAAGCAACGCCGCACAGTAACAACTTGCCAGGCCCTGCTTAGCAGTTGCCTCATGTGTCTGCAAATGCTTTCTCCGCTCGGTTTCAACCCGAGCCCGTCTTTTGGATCCCGTGTTTAAGACGCCCGAGTTTTCGCTCCGCCCCGCCTGTGCCGGCCCTTCCTGGGCCTTGCAGCTCTTTGCAAACCGAGTTGCTCACTTTGCCTTGCAGCAGCAGTAGCAACAGCTGTGCCGTAACAGCGGCCCGAACCCTGCAGCAAGCCACCCTCTGGGCCAAGGCTACTGCAGACAAAGCACACACACACACGTCTTAGTTCCCTTTCAATTTGTGGTGTGTATAGGGAAAAGCGATGGAAAGCGATTACTTGCGTCTTAGTTTCGATTCAACTTTTTGTGGTGCGTGTCCCCTCCCCCCACCCCAACCTCCCCACCACCCCCCCCCCCGCCCCATGCTGGTTCCCCCTTACCCTAAACTCACCCCCAACCTGAGGAATGCTGCACCAGCTTCACAAGTGCCTCAGACGGCATCTCCTTTCGCTTCTACTCCCCAAAATAGGCTAATACATGGCAAAGTACTATGATCCCTTTTTACAGGAACCCTCCATTCAGGAGTACAACCCTATTGTCGGTTCCTTTTGGGGATTTGGTTGGGTTTAGGGTTTAGGGTTTAGGGTTTGGGGTTTGGGGTTTAGGGTTTAGGGTTTAGGGTTTAGGGTTTAGGGTTTAGGGTTTAGGGTTTAGGGTTTAGGGTTTAGGGTTTAGGGTTTAGGGTGTTGGAAACGCCCTGAACCTGTAGCGTCTGCGCTGTTGCCGGTCGACCTGTGTGTTTTACTTTACATACATATATATGTATATGTATATGTATATGTATATGTATATGTATATGTATCTGTATCTGTATCTGTATATGTATATGTATATGTATATGTATATGTATATGTATATGTATATGTATATGTATATGTATATGTATATGTATATGTATACGTATATGCGAATAGGGCGCAGCTGCTCCTTGTTTCACTGTTTCACAATTTCGCCAACGTGGCTGCTTTGTCACCCACGGAACTGCTTCTTCCGCGCAAAAACTATCGCAGGCCCTAGCGAGTTTGAACCTGGGCCCTATAGGGGTTCAGGGTCAATGTTTAAATGCCCGAACCTTAAACCCTTAAGGTCAAACTCTATGGGTTTAGGCTAAAACTGCCTAAGTCTTAAACCCTAAACCCTTTAACCTTAACTCTACAGGGTTTCAAGGTTAGAGTTCAGGCTAAACTGCCAGCTTAGGTTTAAATGCCGAAGCCCTAAACCCTAAACCTGTCAACCTGAACCCTATAGGGTTTAAAGGTTAAGGGTTTAGGCTGAATTGCTTAATCCTATCGAGTTTCGGGGCTTCTCTTTAAAGCCCTAAACCCTTAACCGATAGGGATAAGAGAATAAGCCTTCGCCGGCCCCCTCTTGTTTATAAGCAAACTTAATGCTTATAAGCAATGTGACAAATGCTCTTTCCAACCAAGACTGGGTACTCAGATTGCCAACTCGTACATATTTCGAATGCTTAAACCTTAAACCCTTACGGCTAAAATGCTATGGGCATATTTTAAAATGCTTAAGACTTAAACCCTAAACCTTTAAGCCTTAGCCCCATAGGGTTTAAAGCTTAAGGGTTTAGGTTTAATTGCTGGCTTATGTGTGAATGCCCAAATCCAAAACCCGAAATCTTTCAACCTTAATCCCGCACCCTAATCATTCATGCTTGCTTTCGGAAAGAGCTTGGGTTCACAGTCATTTATGGTGATCGGGGCCTACTTTAGAAGGGGGGGGCCTTTGTGAGGATTGATGTGGGTTTGTAGGGCGGCTACTGGTTTAGGCTTGTAGTTCGTGGGGGTGTCAGTTGTCGATTGTGTGTCCGAAGCTCGTCAGCAACTGCTGCTGTGCCTGCGCCAACATGGTTTCATCAGTCTGGAAGCGGCAAAGTTGCAAGCCCGCAAGCTTGAAACATTAAACCTTAGAGCCAGAAAGCCTTAGAGCAGTAGAGCCCTCAGGAGCCAGATTGTCACACCCCGAGTGCACCAGCCAGAACCAAAAGCCTTCATAGAACCCTTATAGACCCTTTACCTATGTTTTACCCGGGGATCCAATCTCCTACTGTTTTATAAGGCCCATGGCTTGAGGGGCCACAGGTCGCGAAAAGCCTAACCCTTATAAGACCCTTCTTGCCTCCAAGCCTGGCCTTGTTCACGCAAACTCTTGGTTGTATTCCCTTCTCCTGCTGACTTGGCAAATGAGCTTACGGGCATGCAGCTCACATTGTTGGAAAACCGAATCAAGGTACACAGCACGTACGTTGTTTAGAGTGACAACAGTTTGATGCGGACTGTGCAATCTAGGACTCGACACAGCGTTTCCTTGGTACGTGTGTGTGAAACACATATTGGAAGCAATGTGTAAGGTTAATGTGTGAGGTGAGCAACATGTCCCTAACGACACCGGGTCGGCTGTTGACAGCGTGTCAGCATATGCTCGGCTTTGCTGGGAGGGAAAAGAATTCTAGCTGACACAACTGCTTGCCGGTGCGGTGCATTTGTGTCAGCCGAAGCAATATATTCGAACCGCCCCTGTCATACATGTTACACGTTGTGGTTTCAATGAGCAGTTACCATTCCGATGACCATTGATTGAATGTCGTATGCCTAGTGTTGACCGGATGTGTTAAGGCGCAGGCATGCCACGGTCCGATGTTCCACTACATGGTTCAATAGGAAGAGTCATCAACACATGGCGAGATGGCGATGGCCTTGGAGTTGAGCAGCTTCTTTTCATTTGCTTTGATGTGAGGCCACCTGGCAAAGTTTGAGCCCAGGCCATCTTAGCACATCCTCCGCGAAGTTGGACGGTTGTGCCAGGGATGGGGGTCGAATGCATCGTTCTGTCGCATGACGTTCTGTTCGGGCAAAGGTCGTGTGTGTGTGTGTGTGTGTGTGTGTGTGTGTGTGTGTGTGTGTGTGTGTGTGTGTGTGTGTGTGCGTGTGCGTGTGCGTGTGCGATATTGAAGCAGGATGACAGGGACCCCGCCACAGCGAAGGTTGGCCCTGCATGAGCTTGAAAGGGTTGAATGATGTGAGACTGAGTGAGACTACTTGACCAATGTTTCGTCAGTATTGGTGGCAGTACACGGCTTTCTTCGGCTCCGAATTTGCAGAGAAGAGCCGCCTCACCACGAGCTCGGGGCCAAAAGCTGCAGCAAGATGCCATGTCAGGTTTCATTTTTCCGACGGTTTCGGGAACCAACAATACAAAGTGAATGCATGTGCTTCATGCAGGCGGATGATTTGAGAGTTTCTCGAAATCAGACCACCCGGCGGCGCACTTGTCATTTCGGTCAAGCTCACTCATCCAAGATATTAGGCGGATTGAGCAGGGATTGAGATTCGTGCCATTCGCTCCGTTGTGCGGGAGCTTAGTCTACACTTGTTGTTTTTGAATTCGGGTTTCGTCCGAGATCTGGTGGTAAATCAACTTTGTGAATCTCAAGATGCCAATCGAATTCATTTGTTTGTCGATTGCTACGCCAAGCACATAGGTCGTCTCGGAGCATCCGAAGTTCTTTGGCTTCATGTGCAAAAGTGGGGTGCCCAGTTTTTACACAATCAGTCAATTGCCGAACAAAGTGTGACAGTGCGTGCTGGTCAGGAGAACAGACGGAGTGAACGAGGTCGTTCTGCTAGTAAAAGTCATATCTCTGCTGCCATCACAACGCTCTTGTGCAAGTATGTGGTTAGAGCCAAAGGTGTAGAACATTTGCCGGTGTGCATCCGATGTTGCACTGACGCAGGTGTTGCGATGAGCACAGTTCCAGACTTCAGTCCCGCAGAGGCACGGCCCGCAGCACTGCTGCGCTGGACTCTGCAGTTTTCGGGGCCAGTCTTTTTGCTGCCTTCCCCTCGTCAGGATGACGGTGGCACTGGGGGCTCTCACAGTGCTCCGCCCCATTGCTCATGTTCCGTTCAAAATGCCCAGGAGGCACAAAAGGCAGTTGTCCAGGCAGGGAGTGTAAGTTGACTTTCCACGCTGGATTCTTTAAGGCTGAACGGAAGAGCACATGCTCCAACGGTATGCTCATGCAAGTAACCCAACCAAGTTTTTCGACAATAAGCTCCTGCGGTCATCGTCTGGAGCAAGTGAGGCGAATCATATATAGCTAGGCTGGGAAGGGTCCCATCCTGGGCCATGGAAACCCGCTTCGAGCAGCTACTTGTTGACGTTGCCGAGGACGGATTTCGACTTGTTCATGGTGCTAAGCACCTGTGTCGATGCTGTCGTCAGAAAGCAAAAGCGCAAGTGCATTGCCTGGTGATGCTTTTGTCGCCTCGTGGCGAATGAGTGGTTGCGCTTCAGGAGCATCGGCGTGTTATTCGAAACTTGGCGGCATTGCGCATCTTCATGGGGCACTGTTGCTTGGTATGTGCCGTTTTCTATCCATGGACTTGGATATCTCTTGCCTGAACTAATACTGCAACATACCATTGTCACACCGGTCATACCTGGACACGGTCTCATCCGGTCATACTGTCCCGCTGTCCCGTGTCTTTTCGCAGTCGCTGTTTCCCGTCACAGTGCAATATACGAGGGTTGCAGTATGCTGCAGTTTCAGACAGGGATCTGCGGAGGATTTTTGTCTTGGTCTGATTGAGGCTGCTGGAAGGAGCCGTTTCTTGCTGCAGTGGCAGACATGTTGACATTGGTCTGGTGGCTGCTGGCAGTGACTCTCCTGTTTAGTGCGTGGAGCCATGAGTTCTGTTGACACCGGAGACCATGTTCCATGGTTGAGTCACTTCGAACCTTTCTGATACTTTTACAAACAGATCTCATCGAATCTGTCTCAGTTTGGTGATAAGTGTGGCTTTGCCACAGTCGAAGACAGCCCGGTGGATCCTGGGCTCACCGTATCAAGTAGTGAAGTTCATGAGGTGGCAGACGGAGTCAACAGTTAGGCTGCTGTGGTGGCGGCAACGGTTGATGTGTGTCGGTGCAGGATGAACACGACAAGCTGCTCCAGCAGCTTGCGGCCCATCGACCTCGTAAGGCCATTGCGGGTTCCCTACGTTTTGCCACAAGCGCTGAGCAGTCTAGACTAGACTTCGGAGCATGTTTAGAGAAGATCCCTGGCGTCACCTTGTTCCCCACCCTCGGTGTAGGTTTTTTGGATTTTGAACTCAACTCTTCTCCTCACCCGGAACTCTTCCCCTCGCCCGGTCTACTCCCCGCTCATGCCTGGAGTGCCCAACCCCAGAGTGTCCTTGGAGTGCCTCGCACAAAAACCTTGCGCAAGCTGAGACTTTCCGAGCCAGAAAAAACTGAGTAAGCTGTGATGTTACAAGCCACAAAGCTGAGATTTTCCAAGCCACAATTCGGTGAGTAAGCTGAAACTTTTCAAGCCATAAATAGCTGCGTAAGCTGAGATTTTTCATCAGCTGAGATTTGCAAGCCACAAGAAGTTGAGTATGCTAAGATTTCCAAGCCACAAAAAGCCGAGTAAGCCGAGAAATCCAAGCCACAGAAACTTGAATTTTCAAGCCACACAAAGCGGAGCAAACTGAGACTTCCAAGCCACAAAAAGCTGAGGAAACGGAGATTTCCAAACCAATGAAAGCTGAGTAAGCTGAGATTTCCCAAGCCGCAAAAAAGCTGAGCAACCTGAAATTTTCCAGCCGCAAAAATTGAGTAAGCTGAGATCTCCGCACCATAATAAGCTGGATGAGCTGAGATTTCCAAGCCATAAAAAGCTGAGTAAGTTGAGATTCTCCGAGGCACAAAAAGCTGGGTAAGCTGAGATGTCCAAGAAGCTGAGTAAGCTGAGATTTCTATGCTGAGATTTTCAAGCGAAAATTTTCTGAGCCACAACAAGCTGCGCAAGCTGAGATGTTCCAAGCCACAAGAAGCTGAATAAGCTGAGATTTCCAATCCACAAAAAGATGAGTAAGCGGAGATTTCCAAACCATAAAAAGCTGAGTAAGTTGAGATTTTCAAGGCACAAAAAGCTGAGAAAGCTGAGGTTTGCAAGCCTTAAAACGCTGAGGAAGCTGAGATTCTCCAAGCCACAAAAAGCTGACTAAGTTGAGCTTTCCAAGCCGCAAAAAGCTGAGTAAGCTGAAATTTTCCAAGTCAGAGAAAGCTGAGTAAGCCAAAAGCTGAGTAAGCTGAGATTTTCCAAAGCCACAAAATCCTGCGCAAGCTGAGATTTTCCAAGCCACAAAAAGCTGAGTAAGCTGAGATTTCCAAGAACCCGAGAGTGTCCATGGAGTGCCCAACCCCAAAGTGTCCCAGAGTGTGCCGCGAGTGCCCAACCCTAGAGTGTCCCTGGAGTACCCAGAGAGGGTGGGGATGTTCGAAGTAAACAATCTAGATTTGTGTTTGGTTTTATTCCTGGTTGGGGCACATGTTTTGACATTTCCACACCGTGGCTCCAGGCCTCGGAGGACCTGGTGGACGCAGCATCCGCAGCGGCTCCGCAGGAGTGTCCTGGCGCCAAGTGGCCTGAGCACCTTAAGAGTCATGGAATGTCGTGGAATGTTGTGGAAAGTCGTGGAATGTCAGCAAATTTTCCAGACTCTGTGGCCAGGCCAGCTGGTCATGCCGAGCCCGAAGCCCTCCGACAACTGGCGCTTCCTATCCCGCAAAGGTGCCAACCTCAGATTTCCTCAAGCTTCCGCTTGAACCCCGAGGAGGTTTTGAAGGTCACGCATGTAAGCATTGTACACAGATGCGAAGAAAAGCACATGTCTTGAAACAAAGCTGTTCTTCAGGCATGAGATGGAGCAAGTGAAGCCTCCCCCAGTTGTGGACTTACTTGCGCTGCCGACAGAAGATCGCAGACCGTCGACCAGAAGCTTGGCAGCAGTGCCAAAGTGGGTCGCACCCGACCTAACATCAACGAAAAGGAGTGTATTTATCCTCGCCTTTCAGGTTCTTCCCGAGCGTCACAAGCTTCATCTCCAGCGAGTACGCCGCGGCAGGACCATCGAGCTTTTGGGAGCCTTCCGGCCATTCCAGACTCTGATGGAGCTGGCCTGAGCAAGCGAGAAAGCAAGTATGCTTGGGAACCTGTGAGAACTGCAATGCCGCTCCCTGAATGCCCAGGAGAGGAATCCCACAATGGAGCTGCCAGTGCAGCGGATGCTGCAACCAGACCGCCTCGACGTGTCGTCAAGATTGGTGACACGGAGGCGCATCGATCAGCCGCAAGCCACGGACATGCATCTCTTCAATGAAATCTGTAAGGAAATCGATGGAGAATCGAATAATTCGAGTACCCGATTGGCAAGTCCGCAGGGTGCACGTCCACGGACCAGATCGTCGGACCCTGGGAAGCACAAGCGGTAGAAGTTTTAGAAGCTCCACATTTTAGTCAAGCACGCATGTTGGTGTCCACCACGATTGCGGTGCGGGCGTCAGGACTCTTCGTACGTGCCTGTGAAAGTAACGCCAACTGGCAGACGAATGTCAACGGCGGATACTACTCTAGTGGCTTGGCAGCAACCCCAGGTCGCGGTCGCTGTTGCTGTTGCTGTTGCTGGTGCTGGTGCTGGTGCTGGTGCTGGTGGTGGTGGTGGTGGTGGTGGTGGTGGTGGTGGTGGTGGTGGTGGTGGTGGTGGTCTGGTCGGTTGAATCCGGCAAGGTCTGGTGTGGTTGTTTGCCTGACTTGGGCTCGAGGAAGGTGCGTGTCAAAAGACTCACATATCTAGAAGGCTAGTTGGTTCATGCCGAAATCGCTACATGCCGAGGTGATGAATTCGTCGCCGCAACTGAATGATCGGCTTTCAAAGGTTTTCTGCGTGCAGGAGCCGCAGTCAAAGGCAGCTTGGTCTGCAATTGTAGCGCAGCTGAACCAAGCGCTAGAAATATCACCACGTGCATCCCCCAAGGATCTGAGGCGCTTTTGCCCGTCTTTTGCTTCTTTTGTTTTCCGTTCTTGTTTTTGCTGGGGCCTTCTGAGAGGTCATTACAGGTCCAGAGCTGGCAGCGGTGATGCAGCGGCGGCTCGGCGGAAGATGTAGGAGGAAGATGCAAGAGCCTGAAAGAGGGACCCCCCCCAAAGTGTACATCCCCCAAGCATGTTACGCAGCTCTTTTTCGGGAGTTGTTGGGGCTGCCGGTGCAAGCTGCCACACCCGTGTTCTTCGGGCCATGTTCCCTGGCATTGAACATCCCACGCTCCCATTGAACATTCCATGCTGCCAAGCTGGGCTGTTCCGAGGAATCGGCGGTTTGCTCCCCGAAAGGACAAGGGAGAGTTCACCAAGGAGATCTGCTTGGCTCCTCCATTGTGGGGGGAGCCTCTGTCACGATTTGCCACTATGCCAGGAGAGAATGGAGGACATTATCCGCGAGCTGAGGGTCATCGCTTCCAGGACGACCAGTGTCTGCATCGATGTTGGGCGTAGAGTGTTGAGTGTTGAGTGTTGAGTGTTGAGTGTTGAGTTGGGGGGGGGGGGGGGGGGGGGGTCGGGCTGGGTGGGTGGGGGGGTGGGGCAACGGGGAGGGCGCTTGCGGACCCCGGTAGGGGGGGGTACCCGTTTGAGGCAAAAAAAGGGGTCCGAAAATGCTTTGCCTTGGGGGGTGTACCTTCGGCCCGAGGCCTCGGCGGATTGTACATGTGAGGCCTCCCAAAAGTGTAGATGCAGGTTAGACATCAGGGAAAAGCTTCTTGACGCGATATACTTTTTGGGCAAAAGTGCGCTTTCAAAGGTTTCAGCGTTCAAGCCTCCGTCAATCCTTGCAAGGTTTAGGTTCCCATGGGTTTTCTTTGCCTAACGGCTGAGTCATCACTCGTCTTGAGGCTGAGGGTTTGCAGCCCATGCTCTCCTTTTCCTTGCATTAATCTATTGCTTGCCAAAGCGTTGGTCCAGAATCTTCATGCCCCCGTTTTAAAAGCATTGGTTCAGAATGTGCATCGACAATGTGAGATGGAGGGGAGAGGCGGAGGGGCGGAGATTGGAGTCTTCTGATTGTAAATGTGTTGGTTCAGAGAGAAGACGTTGATCAAGAAACCACGGGCTCTTTCGTGGCAACATGGGGCAACGTGCTTTCGCAAGATGGCTTGGGGATTGTGGGGGAAAATGGTAAAGCTAATCGTGCGAGTCCACGATCCGACGAGCGATCCTAGAATTAAGTTCAACACTCGAGCAAACCTTGAACTTATGTGGAAGCAGGCGTTGACCCTGGAGAAGCCAGAGCTATGATTGTGAATGCGAGCAGCTGAGCAGCCATCTCGAGCCAGGCTACGTGGAGAGTCGCCAAAGCGATCTGTGAATCAACAGAATGTCATGTCTTGGTTGGGCTCTCAGAGACCGGTGGTGTTTCTTCTGGGCATCGACCAATCGTGCTTGCTTTTTCCCCGGATAGCCTTAGCTATGAGGGGTTCTAGCTAAATAGGGCCTTTCGCGTCCACAGCCGGCGCAGCGGGCGAAGCGGCATGCAGGCATGCAGGTGGCATGCAGGAGGGGGTGCTGGTGGCATGTAGGTGGCAGTAGGCGTCTGCGGGCGCTCGAGGAGGCGCAGAGGCATGCAAGCACAGAGGTGGAGGCATGTAGGCATGCAGGTGGCATGCAGGAGGGGGGGGCTTGTAGGTGCAGGCATGCAGACGCGTGCAGGAGGGGGTGCAGGCGGCAGTAGCGGTGTCCGCGGCCAGTGGAGGGAGCAGCGGCATGCAGGCCTGCAGCAATGTGGGGGCAAGTGGCACGCAGGAGGGGAGGTGGCACGCAAGAGGGGGTGCAGGTGGCATGTAGGTGGGGCAGTAGGGGGTGCGGCGTCCGCGGCTAGGGGAGTTGGCGCAGGGACAGGCAGGCATGCAGGCATGTACTGAGTCGACCGAAATTTTTATAGCACGTTGTCAGGCTTTATCGTGACGTATAAGCCGTTATTGGAACTTAACTTATTAGAAATTAAGTAAAGTTAACTTATGGGTCGTTACACGTATTTACTAACTTCTGATATCTTTCCAGCTAACCTACTACAGGTTCCACTAACTTCCCTTATCTTTTTCGCTTGTTTTCACGTCGAGAATGTGACATTTCTTGTGGCAGAAGTGGCTGCCGCCGCTACATTTTTTTCCCCAGCTTTAGGCCTCAGCGATTAGGGTTCTAGCGAGACCCTTTTGGGCCAAACTTGAAAACCCTGATCCGGGCCAAGAAACCGTCCAAGAGACCCCCTTGGGCCAAACTTGAAACCCTGATCCGGGCCAAGAGGCCCTCTTGGGCCAAATTTGAAACCCTGTTCCAGGCCAAAAGAGCCTCAAAGAGACCCTTTTGGGCCAAACTTGAAACCCTGATCCGGGCCAAGAAACATTCTAAGAGACCTTCGTGGGCCAAACTTGAAACCCTGATCCGGGCCAAGAGACCCTTGGGCCAAACTTGAAACCTTGATCCGGGCCAAGACACCCCCTTGGGCCAACTTGAAACCCTGATCTAGGCCCAAGAGACACTGTTGGGCCGAACTTGAAACCCTGATCCGGGCCAAGAGGCCACCCAAAAGACCCAAACTTGAACCCCTGATCCGGGCCAACAGACCCCTCCTGATCCGGACAAAAAGACCCCCTTGGGCCAAACTTGAATTTTGGGGTTAAGAGACCCGGGCCAAACTTGAAACCCTGATCCAGGCTAAGAGACCATCTTTCTTGAACCAAACTTGAAACCTTGATCCGCACCAAGAAACCCTCCCAGAGACCCTCTTGGGCCAAACTTGAAAACCCTGATCCGGGCCAACCGACCCTGTTGTGGGGGAAGCTGCAGGTGTGTTAACATTTGTTCAGCCATTTAGGTTTCCTAAGAAACCTGTAGACATGGGTTAACGAAGTTACCAAAACAGGGTTATCTTATCCAGAAAGTCTTGCAGCTCCCTCATCAGGGTAACTTAAATCAGGCCCTGTTGTGTGGCATGCTGGGCGATTCTTTACTTTCTTGGAGGAAGTGCCAGCTCAAAGCTAGTAAATGCACACTTCCCCAAATGGGGGTACCGTAGGGCTCCCCTGCCTCCTTCCTCTTTTTCCCCATTCCCCCTTTCTGCCCCGCCAGCTAGGCTCAAAGACCATGAAAGCTTGAAACGATGCGCCATGACGAAGTTCCAGTCCCGCACAGTTCTGAGATGCCAGCTCTGGGCCAAGAGACCCCCCTGGGCCAAACTTGAAACCCTCATCCGGGCTTGGAGACCCTCCAAGAGACCATCTTGGGCCAAGCTTGAAACCCTGACCCGGGCAAAGAGATCCTCCAAGACCCTCTTGGGCCTAACTTGAAACCCTGATTGGGCCAAGAGACTTACATGGGCCAAACTTGAAACCCTGATCCCGGCCAAGAGACCACCCAAAAAACCCCCCTTAGGCCACTGATCCGGGCCAAGAGACCCTCCAAGAGAGCCTCTTGGGCCAAACTTGAAACCCTGATCCGGGCCAAGAGACCCCCTTGGGCCAAACTTGAAACCTTAATCCGGGCCAAGAGACCCTCCAAGAGACCCTCTTGGGCCAAACTTGAAACCTTGATCCGGGTCAAGAGGCTTGTTTTGGGCCAAACTGGGCCAAGGGACCCGCCAAGAGACCTCTTGCCTTGATCCGGGCCAAGAGACCCTCCAAGAGACCATCTTGGTCCAAACTTGAAACCCTGATCCGGGCCAAAGAGACCCTCCAAGAGAGCCTCTTGGGCCAAACTTGAAACCCTGATCCGGGCCAAGAGACCCCCTTGGGCCAAACTTGAAACCTTAATCCGGGCCAAGAGACCCTCCAAGAGACCCTCTTGGGCCAAACTTGAAACCTTGATCCGGGCCAAGAGACCCTCCAAGAGACCCCCTTGGGCCAAACTTGAAACCCATTGTACAAGCCTTCTGATTCAACAACGCCAAAACATGTCAAGCGCAGTGCCACAACAGAGAGGGCAAATATCTATTTATTCTCAGAGAGCCTCCCAGCTTTCTGGGGTCTTCGCCGGTGTAACTTTGTTTCGGTGCCAAGGCTCTCCTTCGTGGAGCTCATGTCGATCCCAGACCTGGCTACGCAGGTTGGGGCCACTTGGGGCCACTTTCTCTGTGGGGTCGTCTGTGAGGGCTCCCAATGTGCGCCAGGCGAGACCTGAGATGGTTCAGGCCGGAGTGCAGCTGGGCCAGGATACTGCGCATGGCACCTCTGGCGCAGGATATGTTCAACGTCCATTCTACACTTCGTGATGAACGCGTTGTTCACTTCAGTGGCTACGAGGCGAGGTGATCTTTGCTGTCTCAGCAAGCCGCACAGTGCACACGGAACAGCTGCGTGCACACCGAGCAACACAACAAAAGGCTGCTGCAAGCATGTGCTTGCAGCCCTGGTTTCACAAGAAGTTGCATCTTGCCCACTTGTTGGCATAGGCATCTCCTGCAACAGATCTCTCTCAAACAACGCCCAAACTCTGGTGATCCCTGGTTGTCTGGCGAAGACTTCTTTCTCTAGACCTTGTCTCTCGAAGCCCGTGATTGTTTCTGCAGGTCTTTCGAATGCGAATGATGAGATCGAGCTTTCCATTAGCGAAGGCTAGTTCGTCTGTAGGAGGACGAGTATTGTCGCCTGTGTGAGTCAGTGGACGAGTGCACGTTGCCAGACGAAAACGATGCAACAAAGAATCGTCGCGGTTGTCAATGGCGTTGCCACGTGGTCTGAAGACTGTCACCGACACTGGCTGTGTAATTGGCAGTTCGTGCTGGCTTGAAGCCAAGGCGATGACTTCGATCCTCTTGAGTTTGATCATACTAGGACCGCTGGAACGCGTAAGGGCTTCGACAAGTTTCGACATGTTTCGGCCGTGCATACAAGTAGCTGCTGCAGGATTCAGCATGGACTACGACCCGGGCTGGATGGGCTGGACTCTCCTGGAGATGGTCTTCGCAACAGCTGCATGTCTCAACTCTTGCTCTGCCTTTCTATGGACATTGCCAGTGTGTCGGAAGCTTGCAGGGCCTGGCTGCATGCTGGCACCTGCTCGTCGTAATTGCAGTGCTAGTGATACTTCAGGTAGTTTGAGGATGTCTTTGTCGCTCGCAGGTCTTCGTGATCGAGGTCGTGGTGAAGCTGGTGGTGTTGAGTCCACGGGTGTACTTCACTGGCACGGACTATGCCTGGAACATAGGTCAGGAGTCATTGGTAATAATGCAGCAGAACAGCAATACCGTAGCACTGTGCAGTTCAGAGAAGCTGGTCAGAATGAATTGCTACGCCAGGCGATCTAGTATTGACGCTCGTGGCGGTCGTCGATGTCATCATCAGCACAACGGCCGCCTCGGCTGGCTCTGCTCGCATGAGTTCCTTGGTCGACGAGCATGTGGTGCCGAAGTAGGAGCATGGTGACGCATGCATCGGCCAAGTCACAGCAGCAGAGGTATGGTTCTGCGTGGATTGAGACTATCCCGAGTTGCCAGGCTGATAAAGGCCGCTGCGAGACCATCCCAACTACGTAATTACACACTCCCACGGGACAAATTGCTGTCAACTGTTGTTGAGTTTGTGCGTTTCTCCGTGGCTTTAACTTAACCATAATCAATATTGACTGATGACAAACGCGACATCTTTCATAGAATAGGTGTGCTGAGAAAGTTACTATGCCTGTCGATGCTGTCTGCTTTTTGAAGAGGACCCGGATTTTTGCGTATGTGTTTGATCAGGATGACTTCGCGACGTGTGTAAATGTTGAAGGTCCTTGAGGGCAAGAAGTAGGGATTGACACGCTGAGGACCTTTCGGCGCCTTCAGGGTGTTTAAGTTGTCGTGCATGCGTAGATCTTGAAGGGCCTTGAGGGGTTGAATTTGGAGGGCTTGAGATGTTGGGCTGAGTGTCGAGCCTCTTCTTGAGGCTTTACTGTCTTGACTGAGATTAGGGTTGGGGTCGTTGCCGGTGGACAGTTTGGATAGGTTGTGGAATGTATGATGGCATGGGCGTTGCTTGACGATACTACCCTTTACGTGGTTTTAGGCGACAGCTTTTTGGATCTGTTGGTGTCAACACGAAGAAACGGAGCCTGCGAAAGCAGAGTTATCGAGCAGTGCAGTGTTTGTACTTGTTTGTGCCGTGCGCAGTTGATGCATTGGCCATTGCTGGCGGAGCTGGCCAACATGATTTCAGACACTCGGCGAGCAAAGCAAGTAGGTAGTGCGTTGCCCTAGCTTTGCTCGTCAGCTCACATGCCTGATGGGGTGCTTCTCTCGAAGCCCTCAAGAAGCACAGGCCATGGTGATAGGCGTTCCATGGCTCTTCTGGGTCACGATCCTTCTCTGTGGCTCGGCTCTGCTCGGCATGTTGGTTGTACCACGGGTAGTAGCTGCAGACGGGCAGGTGGGGTTCTCTATGTCTGCGCGATCGTTCTCCGAAGCACCGTGTCCAGCGACGCGACGGCGATGTTTGAGAGGCAGTGCATTTGAAGCGGGACGTGTCCAATATTGTCCAATACCTGCCTGAAGTGACTGTGACAGGTGCGGTAGCGCTGACAACGAAGCCTTTCCTTTGCCTGGAGAAGATCCACGTGATGGATGTGTAATTGCACATCTTTACCTGGGGGAGTATTGCGGAACAGTCTTTACGTGCATGTTCACGGCTGGAGGCTGAGAGCGGACGCGTTTGTATATGTAGCTCTTTTGCATGCTCCTAGGGTTCAGTAGGTTTTAGGGACCTCCAAAAGCCAGTCGTTTCAACATGTGCTCTCAGGTCTTCAGGTGCCTGATCGGAGACTGCAACTCGAAAGGCACAGTTCAGAGAGTGTTCGCGGTGTTTACAGGATTCAACTGTTGGCGAGCGCAAGCTCTGGAAAGATGTGGGAAAATACTGTTCAAATCATGCAGGCTGGTGGAAGTGTGTTTGTTTGTTTTGTTTGTTTTGTTTGTTTGTTTGTTTGTTTGTTTGTTTGTTTGTTTGTTTGTTTGGTGTGTGTGTGTGTATGTGTGTGTTTGTGTTTGTGTGTTTGTGCTTTTGTGTGTTTGTGTGTTTGTTTGTTTTTGTGTGTGTGTGTGTGTGTGTGTGTGTGTTTGAGAAGTGACTGAGTGAGTGCTAATAACATTTGCACACATGATGTTGCCAGCTTGCGTCGGTGGTCTTCTCTGCAATTCAATTATCATGTGTGGGCTTTGCATGTTGTGGTTTGCTACAAAGCAGGTGGCAGGCCGCTCGCTGCAGTTATGAGCAACTACTACGGATGGACTTTTGAAGGGCCGGTGCCTTAGTTTTGTTGTCTCTGGGTTCGCCATGAGCTGCTTGAAGGTTCCTTTGCTTTTGAGAAGAGGAGCGTTTTCTCAACGAGCGTTTCGCCTTCTTTCCAGTGAGGTTCTATGGCTTGAGCATGGTCACGATGATCTTTGGTATGACGAACATCATTACCGAACTTATCTCAGATTCTGTTGTGATGTGGGTTGGTCATGGTGAGATTTTGAGTGGTATTTGCAGGCGATGTTTGTGGATGCCACATTGTCTGGGCTCAAGTACAATGACGTGCCATCCTTGATGGCATGACGCGTGGGGCAAGTTCAAAATAGTGCGGAGCAGGGCAGAGCAGCGCAGTGCCATCATGAGGTGCAGCGAAAACATGCGAAGCTGCCTTCGGCCCAGATTTAGGCAGAAGCGGGGGATAGCTTTTGGGCTAAGCATCGCTTCACATCCCTTGCGCTTCTGCAGTCTGTGAAACTACGTCGCTTAAGGCATGAGACGAACTATGTGACTCGCAAGCTCAACGAACTTGTTGCTTATCTGCATGCTGCACCAGAGCGTCCGGATTTGAGGCATATGCCAGTAGCTTTTGAGGAACCCGTCCGATTGTTTCTTGTTGTTGCTGCCCAACAAATTGAATGTCGAAAATGCTTTCCTGAAGCCCGCCACATTGAGGTTGTGCGGGTATCAAAGACTGTGAGGCTGTGTGCGAGCAAACGTGCATCCAGACTGCTGTCCGGGACACTTGTGTGGTTAGCACGGTGAACATGGTAAACGCGTGAGTGCTGCTTTGTGGCAGAAGGCTCCAACGTAAAGTCGGATGTTCCCATGTCTTCCCGGTGCTTTGTGTGAGCGGCCAGAGCCATGGTGGTTTCCCAGATTCGAGGGGCCGTCAATGCACTTTGGCACTGACCCGTCATGATCCTGGCAGACCAGACATCACCGACGAAACTGAAGCTTCTGCTGGACTGGCACTCGCTGTTGGCTTGGTGGAGCGAGAAAGCATGTTCAAGCCGTGGTTTTAGAATACTGTCGGCCGACGGTCCATGTCAGCGACGCTCTGCAATATGGATCAGCGAAAGGTGTTATGAAGACATCGGCGAGTCGTGACCGACACTATGTGCCACTGCAAAGGCATAATATGTTGTCGTTGTCATGCTCGGACGGAAAAGTTCAGCTCCTTTTTGTCCTTCGGGCTTTGAGGAAGGTCTCTAAGTCGATGTGAGCCGCATGTCTGAGGCATGTGTTAGGGCAATGCCAGCAACGAAATTCAGTAGACAGAAGGATGTGAGGGCATCTCTCCATCTGCAAAGAAGTAGTTTGAAAGAGAGAACGGGCGGTCTGATCTGACCCGCGGCCGCAGCACAAAAAGGTTTCTTACAGCTATTGGCGCACCCGCGCACAAACACATGGCACCTTTCTGCCAGGGAGATGAGAGAAGCTGACAAGTTCGAGGATTCGCAGTCGAACTGGCGGAAGTCCTTCAAATCGTTTCTTCGCAAAGGGTCGGTAAAGATCAGCGCAGAGCTCAAGAATGCAAGCTGCTCACATTTTGTCCGGTTCCCTCGGAGCAGCGTGCTGCATATGCTGGCGTAAGGTGACTCAGATCTTGACCGGGAGCTTACCCTATCTGAAGCAGAGTTTACACAAGTCCTCCAGAACTCCAAGTTCCTTGGAATGCAAAAAGAACTGCTTCCAGCCCACGGACTGCCAGATCTGCCACTGACACGCTGACACATGGTCCAGCCGGTACATACCCAGCCGTTCAAAGGGCAGAGCGCAGATTCACCCAAGGATCCGGAACCTTCTCGACGAGACCCGTCTCCAAGCTGTGCGCGTCATGTTGGGCTTTTATTTCCCGAGCTTGCTTTTTTTCAAGATGCGCTCTTCCTCTCTCTCTCTCTCCCTCCTCTCTCCTCTCCTTCTCTCTCTCTCTCTCTGTGCTACTGGTTGGTTTGGTCGGTTGTTGCAGATTCGAGGATCTGGACATCGAGCTCGAAGCGAGGCCCGGGATCTTTGAAGCCTTTGGTGCCGACGCGGACGGCCACCTCGGTGTGTCAGAGCTCGTGCCAACACCTCAGCTTGGGTCCACTCTTGAGTCCACTTGTCAAAGCGGGCGCATGTACATGCTTTTGTACGGAATCTAAGCTTCAACTATGTGTAGTTCTGAGCCTTTAGCTTGCACGGCTGTTCAGGTCTGGTCTCATGAGGCCAGGTCCTCAACATCCACAGTTTGGCTCAGCGATGGCAGTTGTGAGAAGCACCAAGGCTACGAGGAGATCTACAGAAGTCGGACATTGCAGCTGCCCCAAACGCCTTGCAACACCTAGCACAATCTTGCACGCCTGCACACGGTTCCATTTGAATCAGAGATGGATGAATGTCGCGATAGTTTTTAATTTCGGCATCCCTGGGGTAAGAAGGTGTCTGCCCAAATGTCGCTGCAGACCATCGGCGAGAAGCTCAATGTTTTCCAGGCAAGTTGCGCTAAGAGCCGCAAGTCTGATCTGCACGTATTTACTTAATCTTATGCGCAGCCATGGGTAGAAGGGCCACTTGAGTGTTTGCCGTAGTTGTCTTCAGGCGACGAATCTGCACAACCAGTCGCGGCTTCTCAATATCCTAGACAAGCTTTCGAAACAACAGCAGCCTTCAGGCACCATGTCTGAACCCGGATGGTCACACAGTGTTGGAGGGGAGGCAAAGTGACTACACTCGTCTCGTCAGTGCTCCCTGTGCCAAGCCGAGGCCAGAGCCAAAGCATCTTGAACAAGATGTGAGTTGCTGCATGTTGGTTCACTGGCTGCGAACATGGTGTGGTATTACAATTGCATTCCATGCATTCCAATGGCTCAAGTGTTGGAGTCATTGAAGTCTTCGGCTCGCTCTCCGAACTTGCAATACTTGGATTAAGAAGTTGAGTATTCTTCGCTTTGTTAAGAATGAGTGGGAGCTGCAAACGGTCGCGACTCACGACTCACGGCATGCTGGTAGATCCGGCCCAAGCGGGATTTTCAGGACTTCTCATATTTCGTCTTGCAGTCCATACCGACTGAATTTTGTGGTCTCTTCGTGGTTTGAGCATTGCCCAAGGCATGCACAAGCCAGTCCGGCCAAGAGTTCACCCCCTTCCCGTCAACAGATTGGAGTTGAGGGGGTACCACGCCGTGTATTCAGTGCCTTTTGCTGCCAGTTTGCATGAAAACGAGCGTGCAGTGCGTGCAGGCCTGCATGTGGAAACTTTGCCACAGGCAGCACACTCGAATCACGAGCATCACCAGAGCCCTTGAAGGTGCAACCATCGCGACAGCAGAGAAGCCGATGCCGACACAGCATGCTTGGACCCCAGGAAGCCATCTGCCCTACCGTTTGTGCTTTGACGAGTATGCTAACCCAGAACATGTTTCGCTTTGGCATGGCGGTAAAAAGCTTAAACATGCTTAAACCATCGACCCTAGGATAGCTTGCTGTTAGGGATGGGAGTCAGCCCTGAACACATGTTGCGCATCGCATATGACTTGCATGCAGTCGGAGATGTTGCATGCTTGCGGAACCTCCCAGTCTGACACGTTTCTAAAACCAGTCTCTGCAGGCTCGCGATGGCACAAGATCACCAGATGCTACGGGCAGGCAGTTCTACAGCTTTGTGATGTGTCAGCTTCAGTAGCAACCTTCACACAGGCAGGACTCTTTCCCACCGCTGAGCCACGAGGCAGGTGAATGCATGTGCTATTTGAGCGCTCAGCCGAATTTCGGTCCAAAAGCCAGGCTCGGGAATGGCTGGCGGGCTGCCCAGCGACTTTGAACATTTCGCTTACAAGTCAGAATCCTGCCTCCCTCCCTTGCCCACACGCAGCCTCTCTCTCTCCCTCACTCTCTCTGTCTGTCTCTCTGTCTGGCACACTGCTCAGGAGGACAACTCTGATCGTCTTTCTGACCAAACACAGAAATGTTTAATGGCATCCTGGACATGTGTTTAGCCACACAGTCCAGCTCCGCCAACATGACTCCGAATCTGCAGTGCACCTCAATTTCACTGATTCTTGCCTCTGGCCAGATTCACCAACAGCTGCAGCAGCTGCTCTTCAAGCAGGGCAGCCCCTCATGGAGGACTTAGCCATGTCACCTTCATGCTCTTGCAAAGTGCAAAGTCCTTACACATTGTAGGTACCGCCCACGACCAGACTGTTACAGAAAGCATAAGCAATGAGAAGGAAAAGAGGTGCCAGCACGTGCCAGCCAAGCGTAGCTTTGGAGTACTCGACTAGGGGAGGCGCAAACCCGATGATGCTGCTCGACTCCTTCCTTTTCTTTGGCACATGAGCTGCCGAGCCCTCTTTCCACTTGCCGTCACTAGGACTGGCTCTCCTACCAAGCTTGAGTGGGAGGCACTGGAACTTGACGTCAGAGATGTGCTTTTTGAGGAAAGGGTTTCTGAAGTCAGCAGGTGAACAGTCCTGACAAACCGCTGTCGCAGCGTGCTTTGGAAGGCGGCAGTAGTGGGGCAGTGCCATCACTACAGTCCACTGCTTCCACATCTGTCGCAGATGGAACATCTCCATGTCGTTCACGGGTTTGCCATGTTTGTCTCCTAGCGGCATCTGCAAGGAGCGCCTCTTGAGCTGCTGGGCAGCGCGTCGAGGGTCTTGCCGACTCGTTTGGCACCAATGTTGAGTTGTCAGTTGAAGGCACGACTGTCCTTTACAGGTTGCTGCACAACGCCGAGAGGAGCTGAGGCACCTCAGAAGTTGAGATCACGAAACAGGGTAGCCTGGAAAATGTCAGGTCTGAGCTTGCCAGTGCGGAAGAGGAACTACAAGCAGCACACGCGGCGTTCAGGCAACAATGTGAAGTGCTTGTGGATGCTGGTGGTGTGGACCAGGGGGACAGCGCAAACCTTCTGTTGAGTGGGGATCCTGGATGGGAAGATGCAGGTCGCAGGAGGCCTCGAACGACAAGTTCGAGCAGGCAGAATGTGTAACATGTACCCGTGAGCTGCCTTGGTACGTACAGAAGCACTTTGTGTAAACACTTTTCCGCGGGTGTGTGTGTGTGTGTGTAATCGTGCTTGGAGGCTGTGGAAGCGGGCTGCGAGGCAAGCTCCCGTGTGCAATGCTCTTTCAAAAGCCATGATTAACGAGCAACGATTAGGATCAGTCCGCACGAATTCGCACCGTCGCCTTTTTGCTTAGGGATGATGAGGGACGATAGGTCCCAGTTGCCAGACCAATATCTGCGAGCTTTGTTGAGCTTCGGGGCGGCGACTCGGACGCTAGCGACGGTTATCTGTAAACTGGTCGCCTCACCCTGCCCGCCCTTCCCCTACCGTTTACAATCTTGAGTTTTCATGAGAAGTCAACTTAATCTGTCCATGCGGCTTCGTCCCGAAAGAGGGTTTCTCAACCTGCCGAGGTACAGAACTTTTCATGGGGGTTTCCGGAGTGGCCTTTAAGCCAGACGCGTGGGAAGTGTCTACGGAGTCTACGATGTAGAACTTCAACCCTGCTATCCTTACAGGCCGAGGCAAGGCACGGTTCGTCTAGCGGGGTCTTCTAAAGCTCTACGAAGAGCTTTTGCTGAAGGAGGGAACGAGGGTTTGGGAGGGCCGATTCACGAACTGCCTCGTTGGTAATATGGGAGTAGCAGGATGCCTTTATACCAACTACTCTGCGAAGGAACCGCCCCTAATAAGCGTCGATACGCCAAAGGTCGGTGTGTTTGCATTTATGTCGGAAAGGCGTATTTTATAGATAGTCAAATGAGATGAGTTCACAAGGGCACCCGGTTGTGGTAAAGAGAAAAAGAGGGTCTCGGTTCCTGCGCGCGTCGAAGAACAACGAGAGGCTGAGATGCGGCGCCTGCGGGAGAAGGCCTTTGTGCCATGATTGAAGTTTTTTGAATGTTTCATCTGTCGCCGTGGGAAAGGCGTCCGTGGTTGAGGCGCAGATCTTAGTTGGTTCAGTTTCCAGGAAAAGCCTTCAGCAAAGAGCATCGATGCATCATTCCTGCCTTGTTCTTGGGGGGCACTTGTTGAATTGACGGGTGTCGGCCACCGGATCTTTGAAGCAAGAAGGCGCGGTTTGTAGGTGTTGCCCTACTCTTGCTCATTCGAGCAAAGTTTGTTGTGGTTCACCATGCTGATGCTATGGCACGATCGGTGCTGGCTGTTCGGTCAAGCCTTCGCTTCAGCCCGCGCGACTTGGAGAAAATGGAGCAAGTATTTCGCCCACAAAGATGGCCTGATTGTTTGCTGGCGCACGTAAACCCTCATCTTCTCAATGTTTCTTGGCCCATGATGCGGAGGTGAAACCGACCCAGTGGTCCGAAGTCTTGGTGCAAAATGCCAGACATGCAAGATCGGCACGATGTTTATCGAGTCGAACACATCGGCTTTTGCGACAACCCAGCCTCGGTCAGTGACCACGGCAGCTGCCAGTCTTCATCATCCATGGCAGAGGTCTCTGACTCACTTGCAATCGTTGCGTGGAGCCACCGCTGCAATAATGCGACTCAAGCGCAAAGGAGACTGGGAGCAGGCGTTGGTTCTACTCTTTAAAGCCAAGTTCCCGGACGTCATTGTGTTCACCGCCGTGGCTAGCGTTTGTGCGAAAGCCACAGCCTGGACATCAGCCGTCGCCCTGCTAGAGGAGCTGCGGTCAAGAAACTCAAGCACTCTGGACCGCGCATTTTTGAACTCTGTCGGGGCAGCGTGTAGTTCCGCTGGTAGGTGGCAGTTTGCACTCTGGCTTTTGCTAGGTGCTCCGCAGTCTGCAGGCATGATGCCTTGTGTGGTTGCACACAGCACAGCAATGACAGCTTGTGAGCGCGTGTCTTTATGGGAAAGAGTGCTTGGGCTTCTCGCCGAGTCACAAGCAGGGGACCTTGCAGGAGCACATGTATACACACCCGCAATTGTGGCCTGCGGAACGGTCTCTGCCTGGCAGCGCTCACTGCATCTGTGGACCGAGCTGTGCCAGACTTCTGCGCAGAACACGATCGCGCTGAACGCAACCCTGACGGCCTCAGAGCGGGCGGGGCAATGGATGCTGTGTCTGCAGCTTCTGAAAAAATCCATAGAGACGCCCCTTCCAAGTCCAAAGCCAGATGGCATCAGCTACAGTGCAGTCATTACTGCCTGCTGCAATGCACGCCGCTGGCCTCTGGCCGTGCAGTTGTTGGACCTGGCGATGTTGGACTCTCTGACACCCAGCACTGGAGCATTCAGCTGCCTGGCGAGGGCGCTGGGCCACGATCGTTCCTGGCAGCAGGCTTTGCTGCTATTGCAAACTCCACACTCGCATGGGAACCCGTGGCAGCTCACGATGGACCTGTGGTCGAGCGTGGCCTGGGCTCTGGATGTGCCTTGTATCGAAATCGACAATCAAGCAACATTGCACTCACTCCGCATTGGACGTCCGCATGTGAGCTGCGTTTTGGGCGCTCGAGTGGTTACTCTATAAGGGACATTAATTTTAACGCTACGCGACCCGCCTCGGCCCGGCCCAGCGCATCCGTGTGAGCATGGTGATTCCGCAGCGCCCAAGTCGCTGGACCCCAAGCAATAAGGGTTGCGTTTGGGCTTAGGGTTCCGGGTTTATGGTTTGGGGTTTAGGTTTGAGGGTTAGTTTAGGGTTGAGGGCTTAGGGCTCAAGGTTCACGGTTTGGGGTTTGGGGTTTTTGGGTTTAGGGTTCAAGGTTCAAGGTCGAGGGTTGAGACGGTTCGGCTTGGATTGGGTTCGTAAAGTTGAGCCAGGCCCCTCAAGCAAAAGGGCCGGGGGTGGGGGGGGGGGGGGGCAGGGGGCCCCCGGACGGGTCCCCGGCCGGGCAGAGGGAAATCAGGGGCGGCAGGGGAGGCAAGGGGGCCGGGCAGTTGGGGGCGGGGGTTAGGGCAGGGGGGGGCGGGGGGTTGGGGCAGGGGTCTGTTTTTGGTCCTGGCGAACGGTCAGCTTTCAGATTGTGTCGCCCACGAAAAGTACCCTTTCCAGGCAAGAAAAGGGGGCCGTGTGGTGAGGATTTGGGGGTGCAACCTATACACCTTCGGCTCGAGGCCTCGGCGGATATTTTCCACGGGGCCGAAGAGGTAAAAAAAGATTACGCGTAAGGTCGCAGAACGGTCCGCGGAAGGCGTGGCGTTCGCGGAAGGTGTTTCTGTCAGCTTCAAGCTTAGACAAAAACCTTAAAAAAGCCAATACGTACTTCGGGATTGCATTGCTGACGCCCGACACGTTATCAACCAGAAGAATCGCGCCCCATCGCTTCTCCAAGCTTTCGGCGGAACTCCGCGGGAGGCCCGCGGAAGGGTTGCGGAAGCTCCGCGGAAGGCGACGGGTCGCTTGGCAGGCCAGAGCCCATGCTTCTCCCATTTCAATGCTTCCCAAGCCCCCAAGTACTCCCTAGACCCTAACCCTCCATATTATAACCCTATAACTTAACCCTGTATCCTTCACCCTTCACCCTAAAGCTTATCCCTTGACCCTTGGCGCTTGCCTGACCCTCAACCCCCAAAACCTTTTGACATCACAGAAACTCAGTGACAGGTTCTTGATTTCTGTTTATGGTGAGAAGGTGGAGTTGGATATTTCCGCGGAAGGCTCGGGCGTGGAATGCGCCACGGAAGGGTCCGCGGAAGGGCTATAATGTCTGAGAAAAAACGCCGCTCACGTGATACAGCTGAGGTTGCTGGTGTTGAGCTCCACCACCCTGCCTTTGACATCGCTGCCTTGGGGCGCAAGCAGTTTGCTTTGCTCCAGTACGTGCAGCGGCGGGTGCAGCAAGGCGACCTGGATGGAGTTCTCTCTGAGATGGTCCGGTTCGCACGCCGCCGGGAGTGGCTGAAGATTGCCGGCGGCAATAAAGCCCGCCTGCTGGAGGCCGGGCCGTTCTTGTGCGACCTGCAACACATCTGAGCCCAGAAAGCATACCGAGATACGAGAAGCTCAGCGTAGCTTCATGATAGACATGAGAAGCAAATGCAGAGACTTGATGGCATTTTTTGTCGCTTGAGGCGGTTCTTCGTCCGGGTGACCGGGTTCTGGAGCTGCTGGGCGACAAATTCGCAGGCGCTCCTTCGCCCAATGCGGCGCCTTTGTTTTGAGTGAACTCAGGTTGGGATGCTTCGTGGGATTCTCGGCTCTACTGGTGGTCCAGCGACTCAGGAGAACTTCTATTTTGACGTTTGTGTGCATTGTAACTCCAGGACTCGAGACTTTGAAAAACTTTCGATGCGCAGGAGGCTGGGTGGAGGCGGCTGTGTGATTTCCTGCGAGCTGAATGCTGTCCGGAACACAGCGAAAGCTAACCTCTTCCACAGCATCTACTGTAGTTCCTGATTTGCAGAAAGTCGGCCGAGGCCAGCGCGCATGTTGCACGCCGTATCATCGCATGGGCCGGAGCTGAAGAGGAGGTAGAGGCCATGGCTGTGGCCGAAGTTAGGAGATCTGTTGGAGGCTTCTGAAGGCAACTGTGAATCCAACGTGGATGTCTTGCAGCGCTGAAAGACTGGAGCACGATCTTCGGTGCTTTCATTGTCGGTATCGCACATGCTGCTGTGTAGTCCCAATGTCGAGCGCCGGTGGTATCGACTCAGCGACTTAGGCGTTCTCTCAAACTTGGCTTTTGGGATCACGTACTAGTACACTCGCTCGCATTTGCACTGCCAGCTACACTTCGGTCATCGACGATGACGATGACGACGGCAGTGACGAATAATCAGAAACATATTATGATGATGATGATGATGATGATCATGATCGTGATCGTGATCGTGATCGTGATCATGATCATGATCATGACGACGATGTTGATGATTGTGACCCACATGGTGATTCAGCATGGTTTTCGGTTTTCGCCTTTCTTTTTTTGCCCTCCATGTGCACATGGCAGTGCTCGCAATCATTGTTCGTACTCTGTGAGTTGTGCTCCCCGCCATCTATCTTCCCAAGCTTAGACTTGCGACACTTTGCGATGTTGCATCACATAAAGAGTCCCACGTGAGTCAGTCCGCGCCAGACACATATTCCTCTCTTTGCAATCTGACTTCCACTGAAGTTGCATTGAAGTCCTTGCCCCGCAAGCCGCAAGAGGAGAGCGGGGGAGAGGAAAACGAGCACAATCAAGAGTATTCTTCATGGGAAGGTGAAGATTGGTTTCGCAGCCGACTGGATAGAGACGGGCCTGCTGGGCAGTCCCGATGCCAGGGCCTTGCTGCTTCTTGCTCGAGGAGTGCACAACAATCTCACTTCCTGCTGCAGAAAGGTGGTTGTGTTGGACCACAGTGCCGCCCGCTATCACGAGGTTCGGAACATCATGTCCTGACGGGGGTTCGAAGCTTTTGATAAACGCGCAAAGAGGCTCAGAGCAAGAGCCTCTCTTTGTAGAAAGCTCTAAGCAAACTTAATGTGAAAACGTGATTGGAGACATATGGACTCTTTCGAGACTTTGCTTTTCACAGGATCTCGTGGCCTTGGAGCCGGTCTTCACTCGAGGCACTCGAATCCTTGCCGACAATGCCGCGTACTCGGCCGTGTGGCTCTCTTCGAGTAAGAGTCCGAAAAAGGTAGCCGTCTTTCACCAGTAGGAGAGACCCCTGTCGGACAGGCCCCTATCGGAAATGGATACAAGCCCTAAAGACACCTTAAACTCTGAACAACCACGAACCCAAAACAAATCCTCAACCCTAAGCAGACCCTTAACCCAAAACAAACCCTCAATCCTCCACAAAACCCTAAATGCCCCGAAACCCTAAACAAACCCTAAACCCTCAACCAATCCTAAACACCAAAAAACCCTAAACCTTAAAGAAGCTCTAAAATGTTAAGCAATCCTAAGCCCCAAACAACCCTTAGATCCTAAACAAACCCTAATGGCCCTAAACCCTAAATAGTCACTAAAACCCTAGCCAAACCCCAAACGGCAAACAAGCCCTAAACCCTAAACCCAACCCTAGACCCGAAGCAAACCCGAAGCAAACCCCAAGCCCTAAACAAGCCCTGAACCCTGAACAGACCAAAGCAAAAAACTTCGAACGCCCTAAGGAAACCGTAAACCCTAAGCAAACACTAAACCGTAAACAAAACCTTGACCCTTAAACAAGCCGTAAACCCTGAACAAACCCTAAACCCTAAGCCAGCCCTCAACCCTAGCCCAAACCCCAAACAAGCCTTATATCCTGAAGAGGTCTTAAAGCTTAACAAACCCCAAACCCCAAACAAACCCCAGATCCTAAACAAACCCTAAACCTAAATAGACCCTAAACCCTAGTCAAACCCTAAAACCTAAACAAACACCAAACCCTAAGCAAACTCGAGACACAAAAGAATCCTAAACCCGAAACAGCCGTAAACCCTAAACAAAAAACATGAACACACCAATACCCAAACCTAAACCCTGAACAAACCCTAAGCCCTGAACAAACCCTATACGCTTAATTAACCCTAAGCCCTAAACAAACCCCAAATCCAAAGCAAGCCTGAAACTCTAAACCCTAAAAGTCTGAACAGACCCTATATCCTAAGCAAACCCCAAACCCTATGCAAACCCACTACTTGTAACTCCAAAAGCCCTCAGGCTATTAGCAACTCCTAAACCCTAGACAAACCATAAACACCAACAAAACCTCAAACAAACACTAAACTTGCCCAGACGGGCTGGGGTAGGGGCCTATGACTTTCCGATAGGGGCCTGTCGGGTGCACCTATAGATTCGCTAGCCCCCTATTTCTGGCGGATAAGGGCTCTATCTGAAACGGGATAGGGGCCTACCCGGAATAGGGGCCTATCAGAGTTCGGGTCAGACCCTATCGATAGGGGTCTATGGGATTTGGCCTATCCAAAACGCATGGGGGTCTATATAGTGGTCTATTCATGCCTTCCTTCCACACAGGCTTAGGCGCGTAGGCGCATGCTTAACTGGTTTTGAAAGCCTGTTCCTGAGCATCACGGCTTCTGCTATTGGGAAAGTTACCCGTTATCAGGTCTTGAGCCCGGGCGCGTTCAGACCCAAGCGCTCGCCACTCCATGCGTTCACACAGTGGCGGATGTTTGACCCATTCTGCTGTCCGAGGCCGTTGCTCCTGAGTGCTGTTGACGGCCGCTATCATGTGGCGGTCCATGAGGCCATCGACAGATTCTTGCTTGGCACAGCAGGATATGAGCTACGAGCTGCAGGTGGAGGAGTTCTTGCGCCGAAGCCGCATGGACTGGGCCACTTGGACATCCAGCGTGACTGCGCTGGCCATTCTGTAGGTTCACAGAATTGACAGGTGCTTCATGTCCGAGTTGCCAGCGTGTTGTCAGCTCGCAGTGCCCTCGAAGAGCACGTGAGCATATCCCAGGTTGTGGTATGTGTCCCTTGCAGTGGGTCTTCCTGGAGTGGTGCAGCTTCCGCGGAGTGCAAAGCCGAGAAAACGTCCCAGGCTGTGTACCTCATGCTATTGGAATCCAGTAGATGTTCCCCGTGACTGGCCCAGGTTCCAGCAGCTCGCAGTCGAAGTCAACAGGCGAAGTGTGCACATGTACATGGCACGTGACTCCTTTCAGAGGATTCTTACACGTGACTGAAAGCCAATGACATCGCGCAACAGGCTCTGCTGGCGGAGCAGTTCAGCATGTCGAGGTCAGCGCGTTCGAGGGGAGGAGTGGATGCGATTGCAGGACTGAACTGAAAGCCTTCTCCGTTCACGGTTCGCAAGGACGTCTGTTCGTTCTGAGTTTCTCCTCCGCGCGGTTTGTGTTTTGGAGCCGCACCCCCCCCCCCCCCCCCAACAGATCCCCTGAAGCCGTACCATGCCGCACCCGAGAAGCTCGTTTTGAGATGACAGATGTTTTGAAACCTTTTTGAATCGGCGTCTTTTGCTTTCTAATGAGGAATCTGCGCTGCCAGTGTTTCGCCGCTGGGCACGCGAGCGGCGGCTTCTGACCTGACTTGCGCTTCGAAAAAGCCCCCAACAGCGCCCGGCCTCTCTTCTTGCTTGCTTTGCTCGCGTCTTCCGGCACGACAGAGCAGCCAAGGCCAAGCTTCGAGAAAGGCCTATGCATTTTGCCTGCATCATGCGGTGACGAGATGTTTCATCATTCGATTCGGCAGGCTTGACGCCTTGCAGCATCTGGCCTCCAAGGCGCAGCTGCGTATTCCGTGCCAGAGCTTTGTGCAATTGGTGGTGGCAGACGCATGAGTACGGCATAGTATGGCTCGACATAACACATCTCTCGAGATGAAGGCCGTCGCGTCACGAGGGTCGCCGGTTGCCTCCGTTGCCTTCTCGTCTCCATTGCAAGGATCCCCAGGGTCCCCAGGCAGCATTCGGAAGTGACCGAAGTGTGAAGCGAAGCGGCATCCAGATCATCCAGCGGGGGAGGGCCCAGCTGAGGCTTGCTCAGCCATGCCATTCCCCCATCCGCAGCGGTTCCCCCAGAAGCGCGAAGCATCGAAGATTGGGAGTCTAAAGCCATGGAAGCATGTGGGGAAGATTGTGATTGCAGCAGCATTCTGCCGATACGGCTGCGTATGAGATCCACTGCAGATGTGCTCCAGAGATGTGCCACAGAACAGATCCCCCCTTTTGAGGCTACAAGGTCTTCACCAAGGCACGGTCTGTGTCCCCGCCAAGGCCTGGAGATGCTTCGCAGACTCGAGTAGAGCTCTCGAGTTTTGCAGAGAGCAATGCGAGGCACGGGCCGCCCGCAGTCGGCAAGCCGCTGCTGTCGCAGTGCAGGCGAGGCTCTGTTATGTATGTATACTGTTCTCTATGTGTCTCTGTTTTCCCCTTTTCCCCTCTCTCTCTCTCTCCCTCTCTCTCTGTGCATCCTGCAACTTGACGTCCAATGCTGACGAGGGTCACCAGTCGAATGCACGAGCCGCAGAGGGCGATGTCAGGATCGCCAAGGCTGTTGACCCACCTTTTTGTTGTGCTTCGTGGTGTGAGGCGACTGACTCTTGAAGCTAGTGCGGTGCAACACTACGGATTGGAACAGCGGCATTTCAACAGTTTCAGACATGGTCTTCCCCGGATGTTCATTCCGTGGGTGAGAGTCAAGACTGCTTCTCAGCACTACACCTCATGCCGGGCAGGGCAGTTTCTACACCCGTGGTCGTTGGCATCTTATTGTGGGGATGATGTGGCTTCTTGAGAGCATGTGTAAGCCCTATGGGATTGGCTGGTGCCCAGGCAAGACTCCCCGGGCCCCCCCTGCTCAGAGTGGCTGCTGCCGCAGCTGGCGTTGCTTGTCACCAGGCCTATAGCTGGGATTGAAAGCGACACGGACCTCCTTCAAGAAGCTAGAAACTATTGTAGCAATCAGCAGCGGAGAGAGGCACTGTCTGGTCTTGTGCAGCCAGCCAGGCAGCGACGTTGGCACACCCCTTGCAGCAGCTTGATGATGTGCTTCCCTGAGCATGGTGTGTTTCCGCAATCGGGAAAATGTGTGTCTCCATGATTCCCCAAGGCTCGGCATCGAGCGCAGGTGGAGTTCTGGTCCGGCACCATTTGAGCTTGGCCCAAAGAGGCCAAATCGAGCATCAACCAGGGAGTAGCGCGGCTCTGAAAGGTCAAGGCTCTGTGGCAGCACGCGCTGTAGCGGAGCGTAGCGTAGCGGAGCGGAGCGGAGCGGAGCGGAGCGTAGGCTTGTGGCATGCGGGTCTTGCTGTGTGGTGGGCCCCTCAAGCTCAACAGCTGGTAGTTTAGTGTTTGGATGGGGAGTTACGCAAGACCTTACAAGGCCTGAGCCTCAGCTCTCTTTGCGAATGTCAGTCTCCAGTCGCTGATTTTGCTGAGTTTGCAATTCTTCCACTTGTCAGCAAACGTCGAATGGAAGGTGTTGAACGGGCCGATACTGGGGCGATTTTGACATCTTTGAACGCCGAGGTCTGTATCACTTGCTAGCCTGTTCGACCCGGCAGAGCGTCGGGGCTGATATGGGCAGCTGCAAGCCCGGGCCACAAGGTTTTTGTCGGAGCAAACGCGGGGAACTAAAGCGATCTCAGGAGTTGCATACGTGACAATCACAAAATGCCAAGTCTTCACTATCATGACGAGTGGTTTCTCTGGCCGGTACATGGTGGAACTTCAAAAGGAAGATTGTTCTGAACAAAATCGCTCTCCTCTCTTCATCAGATTGCGCTTTCGATTGTTTTGTCATCAATGCTTTGCTTCTGCGAACCCGAGTTCTGTGGAAGATCACTCAGCACCAGGAGAGGGAAGTCACGGAACGCATGAGATTTCATGAGACTTGCCGGTTGGCTTTTGCTTCTGACCTCGGCATATACAGCATGGCAAAAGACCTGGAAGGAGCGGTGAAGCTCACGGCTTCCGGGAGCCACTTGGAGTTAGACCTCCTTGCGTCAGCTGTCCCGAGGCCAGCTTTGTGCGGCAGAGCCTCGCATGCCTTCTTTTTGACTTCTTGTGACGTTTCTCTGCAAAAGGTCGTCCGACGACACGCCGCCCCAAATTACCTTGGAACCCATGCCACATCAAGTGGGTGATCAGGAGCCCGGATATCCCCAAGTGGTACGCCATCCTATCGAATATCCGTACAAAATCGTGTGCATGTTCGTCTCGAGGAAGCCACCCCGACGTTCAACCTCGCTTCTGCCCTGGCCGACCCCTCAGACTCTCAAGAGATGCGGCTCCCTATGCACTCAATGCACTCTGTGTTGCGCTCCGTTGCGCGTTGTGGACGTGGCTGTGCTCGAGTCACGCATCTGAGGCCGACAATTCTCCTGGCCAAGCGCCAAGACTTATGCTTGGGCATCGCAGCTGCGTTGAACGTTTCATCCTGCGCCAGGAAAATCATCGAAGGATCCAAAGGCGGTTCGCTCACACTTCGCGGCAGTTCCTGCCAAGGATGTAGATAAAATTATCATCCCCATCCCCCAGGTCAAGGCAAGATTACATATGGCCGGAGACCTTTGCAGTGCAGCGCTCGAAGGCGAGATCTGAAGGCTGTTGGAAGGTTCGTGGTTTGACGAAATTCCAAGCGTTTCCGGTTAGTTTGGTTCCTATATTGGTCGTCAGGAGACCTCGAAGAGCTGAAGCGCCTCCTCGACGCTGGCTATGAGGTGAATGCAGGTCCCCAGAAGAGAGAGGGAGCTCCAGTACTCAAGATTGGCGGAGGGCGGGGTGTGCTGCTAAAACAGGAGGGCACCGGTAGTTACTCACCAGCATCTTCCCTTTCCAAATCAAGGGGCCATTTTAGGCGATTACGACCGCCGGGCGGCCATCCACATCGCTGCTGCCGAGGGCCGCGAGGAGGCCCTTGCGAGAGACTGGGCCTGGCCGGCTAAGCCAGCTAAGCAGAGCTGTTTAGCTACTCTGAGCTGTCTGCCTGCAGTGTCTGTTTGTGGAAGCTTTGAAGCACTGAGTGCAAGCAGCCCGAGTTTGTTCTTTGAATCCGTTACCGGTGTCACATCTCACGTGTCCTTGATGGGTTTGATGGGGTTTCCTGGAAAGGTCGTAGCATTGCTGCTATCCCACGCAGCGGTCAATCTCTCAGTGCTGCGACGGTTCAATGTCTTTCATAAGATGACAAGATGACCCTGCGCACCCTCCTTTCAAGGATGCGACCGTTGTAGATCGTCCTGGCCTGATGTTCCATTCAAGGCAAAGCGCCGTCGAGTGGGGGAAATGGGAGCCGAGGCTGGGGTCACAGCCCATTAGACGAGGCCGTCCGAGCTGGACACAGCAAGGCAGGGAATGATTTCCTCTGACGTCATATTCGCAACTCCACTCATCCACTCATCCACTCATCAGTCTTGTGGCAGGTGGCAGCGATGCTCAAACCAGTGGCGTCGTCGGAAGGAAGCAAGTTTGAAAGGCAAACGCCCCGACCCTGGAATCTGGAAGCCAGGAAGCTTGTGACACCGCGGTGCGGTACAAGTGCAAGTTGGCCTCATAGGATTTCTAGGTCTGGAATGGAGACAGCGGCCATGCTCTGTGCTGCCGCCCGCTACTCGGGATGCGGCGCTGTTCGGCAGCGCTTTTTTTCGGCAGTGCGCACGGCACACTCGGCACGCTTGCCTTGCTTTGCTTCGTCCCTGCCAGGCTGCCACTGCATGGTTGCCGCAGATCGAGACACGCGGTTGCAGAGAAGCAGTGGGGCAGTGGGGCAGTGGGCAGTGGGCAGTGTGATGAAAAACTCGTTTGGACAATGTCGGCATGTACCGTCATCCCATGGGATCCGGGAAGGAAGCTGCTGCTTAGCAGAGCTGACCCCAGTGCGGCTGACTACGATGGTCGTACGGCGCTGCATATTGCTGCAGCCCGTGGGCATGCCGAGGCTTCGATTCAAATGCTCTGTAGATCACCACAAATGCTATGCAGATCACCAGACGCTTTTCCGATCCCAAGTGGCAGGTGGTCAAGATGCTGCTTCGCGCAAAGGACGGACATTGCAACTCCTCACCTGCTTGTCAATCACTTGTTGCAGGTGTTTGCTGGAGACCCAATTTGTGTTTGCCTTTTGTGTTTTTGTGTTTTTTTTGAGGCTCTATGTTGTCTTGCCCTAATTCTTAAACCCTAAATATCCCTAAACATCCCTAAACGTCCCTAAACATCCCTAAACCCTAAACCCTATACCTGCCCACCACCCCTCTCACTCTAGAGGTGAGTGGGCACGCCGAGCGCTCAGCGAGACCATGGCAGGCTCTGCTGAGCTGCAGACCCTGCCAACCGCACCCCTGAGGGGTCGCCAGGCTACAGTCGCTTAGCTGTTTATATATAATAGCCCTAAACCCGACCCTCAAAAATTGCGTTCTTGCACGGCCTATTTTGGGTCCTCGAGCCCGGGAAAGGCCCCTGGAGGGTCCTGGGAGGCCCCCCTGATGGAAAGTTTTTGGAGGGAGCCCCCCACAAGCCTGGCCTGCGGGTGACAGGCTCCTGAGGCTGAAAAGATCTGGGGGCTTCATCTATGTCCTTCGCAAGGTAGGTTTTCCGCCATGTAGCCTTGACACTTCACGGCGTAAAGAAGAAAGACAATGAGAAGGCCCTCCGGCCGAAGACAGCCCCCAACGCAAATGCTAATTTGGCTCTCACAAGCTTCTAGACATGACTTTCACAAGGCGTGTTTGTCGCCATGCAGTTTTGACACCCCGACGTCGAGAATGGAACCCGCCCGCCACCCCTCCCCTGGTGGCCCTAGGAGTGGGAGCCCCGGAGGCCCCTGGGAGCCCCCCTAAGCCTTAGGGAGGCCCCTGCATGGACAGGCCTGGTCCTGCGGGTGACAGGCTCCTGAGGCTGAAAAGGTCTGGGGGCTTCATTTATGTCCTTCGCAAGGTAGGTCTTTCGCCATGTAGCCTTGACACTTCGGCGTAGAGAAGAAAGACAATGAGAAGGCCCTCCGGCCGAAGACACCCCCCCCAATGCAAACGCTGATTTGGCTTTTGCAAGCTTCAGATCTTTCTAGCAAAGGGTCTGTCGCCATGCAGCCTTTACACTCCGGCATAGAAAAGAAAACAATGAGAAGGCCCTCCGGCCGAAAACGCCCCCAGCGCAAACACTGATTTGGCTCTCGCGAGCTTCTAGACATGACTTTCGCAAGGCCTGTTTATAGCAAACATGACACCCCGACGTCGAGAATAGAAACAATGAGAAGGCCCTCTGGCCGAAGACACCCCCGCGTGCAAACGCTAATTTGGCTCTCGCAAGCTTCTAGACATGACTTTCACAAGGCGTGTTTATAGCAACAAGCCTTTCGCCATGCAGCCTTGACACCCCGACGTCGAGAATGGAAACAATGAGAAGGCCCTCCGGCGAACACGTCCCCCAATAGAACACCTAATTTTCTCTCGAGAGTTCGAAATCTAATCTAACATCTTTTCCACGGCATCTTCTCAGATGACACCTTGCAAAAAGGCATCAAGCTCCATGACATAAGGAAGCGTGCTACATGTTAGTCCGAAGTACAGCGTTGAGTGCAGAGGTGTTTGAATGTGGGCTGGCTTTGGTTTGGCTGGCTTTGGTTTGGCTGGCTTTGGTTTGGCTGGCTCCAGTTTGGCCCGTTTTGAGTGGTGTTCGGGTGGCCTTGGGGTGGGCATGTCTGCACACAACTGCGTACAGCTGATCAATGCTACACCCTAAACCCTAAACCCTAAACCCTAAACCGTAAACCGTAAACCGTAAACCCTAAACCCTAAACCCTAAACCCTAAACCCTAAACCCTAACAACCCTAAACCCTAAACCCTAAACCTAAACCCCAAACCCTGAACCCTGAACTCTGAACCCTGAACCCTAAACCCTAAACCCTAAACCCTAAACCCCAAACCCTAACCCCTAACCCCTAACCCCGAACCCCCCAACAACCCTTAACCCCTAGCCCTTAACCCCTAAACCCTAAACCCTAAACCCTAAATCCTAAACCCTCAACCCTAAACCCTAAACCCCAAACCCTAAACCCCAAAAATTCCAGGTTTTCCACAAAAAACTCCCGGTTTTCCACAAATCCCGGTTTTCCACAAAAAAATCCCAGTTTTCCACCAAAAATTGCCGGTTTTTCCACAAAAACTTCCCGGTTTTTCCACTAAAACTTCCCGGTTATTCCGCCAAAACTTCCCGGTTTTTCCACTAAAAATTCCATGTTTTCCACCAAAAATTCCCGGTTTTCCACCAAAACTTACCGGTTTTCCACAAAAAAAATCCCGGTTTTCCACAAAAAATCCCGGTTTTTCCACCAAAACTTCCCGGTTTTCCACCAAATATTGCCGGTTTTTCCACCAAAACTTACCGGTTTTCCACCAAATCTTCCCGGTTTTTCCACCAAAACTTTTTTTCCACCAAAAAGTCCCGGTTTTTCCACCAAAGCTTCCCAAAAAATTCCCGGTTTTCCACCAAAATTTCCCGGCTTTCCACCAAAATTTACCGGTTGCTCGGCGGGCCTACTCTGGGCTGGCTTTAGGGTTTAGGGCCTACTCTGGGCTGGCTTTTGGGTTTAGGGCCTACTCGGTACTGGCTTTAGGGTTTAAGGCCTACTCTGGGCTGGCTTTAGGGTTGAGGGCCTAGTCTGGGCTGGCTTCTGGGCTGGCTTTAGGGTTTAGGGCCTAGTCTGGGCTGGCTTTAGGGTTTCGGGCCTCTCGGGGCTGGTTTTATTGAGGGTTTAAGGCCTACTCTGGGCTGGCTTTAGGGTTTAGGCCCTGCTCTGGGCTGCCTTTAGGGTTTAGGGCCCACCCTGGGCGGCAGCCGACTGAACCAACAATTTTAAGATTAAAACATAAAGTAAAATATTTTCATAATGTTATGGGATCCAATGGGTGGGTGGGTCGATATTCGATACCGGAGTAAGGAGCTCTACTAGTGAAATGCTTGGACTTGAGATGCTGAACCCTAACCTTAAACCCTAAACCCTAAACCCTAAACCCTAACAACCCTTACAACCCTTACAGCCCTCACAACCCTCAACCCTAAACCCTAACCCCTAACCCCTAACCCCTAACCCCTAAGCCCTTAACCCCTAAACCCTAAACCCTAAACCCTAAACCCTTAACCCCTAGCCCTTAACCCCTAAACCCTAAACCCTAAACCCTAAACCCTAAACCCTAAACCCTAAACCCTAAACCCTAAACCCTAAACCTTAAACGCTAAACCCTAAACCCTAACCTTAAACCCTAAAGCCTAAACCCTAAACCCTAACAACCCTTACAACCCTCACAACCCTCAACCCTAAACCCTATACGGGGGGCAACCGAAGGGGGACGAGAAACCAAACAGTCAACCCCAACAGAAACCCTTGATTCCCCTGGAACAACCAACAACCAAACAACAAGACCCCAAACCAAGGGCACACTTTTTACGAAACCTTCGACCGCTTTGGTCATGGCTTGAGCCATAAGATTACCGGGTGCATTGACCCTTCAACTTCCAATACCAACTCCTTTCTACAATACCAACTGCAGCTCCGCACTCCCCCTGTCCTAGGATTTCCTAGGACACATTGGAGGTGCAGATCTTTGGCCAAAAACCGCCATTTAGGCAGCAGCCAGCTGCTTGAAATGCACATTATGGTTTTACGTCTTCCAGGACGAACCTTCAGCTCATTGGCCGAATCCTTTACCGTTGAGGATTTCTTCACCTCGCACTTGAAAAAATTCACGTTCCAGCGGCCCGTTCCTCACCAAGGAACTCGGCATTCACCACCCAGCCATCCTTGAGGCAATGCTTACAAAGCGTCTTAGCCCTGGGCTGTGAATATCGCAGAACATCACAGTCACTGCTTGCGTGCATACAGTTCCCACCCACTGTTGTATACAAAGTGGCACTCGCAGGAATAACCACCGCTTTCTTGATCCACAGCCATTTATACAGCTGCCGAAAGAGGCACCATGCCAATTCCCAGAGTATAATTGCTGCCACCAAATACGCAACAAGGTCTGAATTGTTGATAACCATTTCAATACCTTGAGCCAGAACCATCACCGTAGATGTGTTGGCGACCTTGCACACCCCTTCTTCCGAGCAAAAGAAACCAGCAGTTGACACTTCTTCGCCACCAGTTGCCATCCCTTGCAGAGATGCAGCCACCATCATGACCGCCATTGCAAGCGAGGCCCTCTTCAAGTCAGTCCCTTGTACCAACAGTCGGAGACCCCAAAGTGCCTTTTGCTTTGCATACACCTGTCCACTCATCAACTTGGTCAACAGGTCAGCGATCATATACTCACCGCGAAGATGCGCTATCACCATATAACCACGGTCCACCAGAGACCTGACACCGGCTGCTCGAATTCTCAGGTGTCTTGTCCTCCAGCTTCCAGCAGGATATTGAATGATCGAGCACGTTGAAACCGAATCTGTATACAGCACTTTTTGCAGCGATTCTTCACCTGTTCCAACCAAAGCGGCAATTATAGGGGTGCACGACTGAATCATCGTTGCTCCCTCTATGGACGCATGTAATTCAGCTTCAGCTGTACTTAAAGCCACCGTTGATTGTCTCTGTGTTGCCCACATCACTGGACAGTCACCCCACACCACCACCGCTCCTGAGTGGCTCTTTTCATTTTCACCTGCTGCAAAGCTGGCATCCGCGTAGGACTCCACCACCTTGACGCCTCGTCCATAACGCAACACCTCATTCCTTTCTTTTTCGCATGTTGCGATTGCTCCGAACGTCAGGCCAAACGTTGGAGTTGCAGCAAGGTATCGAAAAACCTCCTCAGCCTTTTTAACCACAAATCGCGGCCTTCGGGATGTCCACAAAGACAACTGGCTCGTGCAGAACGCCAAATCAGGTCGAGTTTTGATTGCCACCAGAGGAACTCCCCTACGGCACCTTGAGCCGCTCGCAAGGAAGGAATATCTACCTCCTCTTCTTCACCTGGAGTTTCTTTCACCATTGGCAGGTTACTCCCTTTTCCAGTTTCATCGATCTGATACCCTCGTCGGTTCAGCAAATCTCTCACAAAGTCCTCCTGGTTGAGAAAGAAGCTGCCATTTCGATACCAGATTTGGACACCCAAAAACCTTCAGGAATCCATCACCACAGCCTGGACCACAGAACTCGGGTTCAGAAGTTTTCCACTCCTTCCTGATCTGTTCCAAGGCCTCCCGGAGCACTGTCATAGTCCCAGCCATCAAAAAATCATCCACGTAAAGACCCATTGTCCCTACCAACTTGCTTGCACCTTCCGGCTTTTCTTGTGCCATAATAAGGAACAGACTTGGGTCTGCATTGGACCTCTGAAAGCTCATTGCTTGTCCATCCTTTGACACCCAAGACATACCTTGAAGACGTTGGTCTCGCCACTCCACCCATGCTGCAGGACTTTCGGCCAAACCGTACAAGGCCTTTCTCACAATCCACCGCTCCTCCTTTGTGCAAAGACCCAATTTCACCGCCGCCCTTGGGGGCTGCACCACCACCAGACGCCCTTCTCTTTGCGCCCTATTCATCGGCGCCGTCAGAAAAGCTTTGGAAATGTCTAAGCCAGCGATGATCCACACCATATATGCTGCGTGCCTCACTTGACACCTGAATGTAGTTGAATCTAAACTGGAGCGTACAGCGAGTGACGACTGAGTGACCTCGGCCCTTCGTATTCTGTAGCTGCCGTTGACGAAATAAAGTTCCCACATGCACAGATACGGGCACGCCTCCTCCCTGTCCCTTGCTTCCGGGTAAACACCACCAGACTGGGAACGTACTCAATCACCGGTGCATTAGGCTCTTCCGCCAATTTGTCCAACTTTTCTTGAGTTGTTGGTTCCACCACCTCCAACTCTTTAACCAAAGACTTCACCTCGTCCGACAATGAATCCCTCCACTTTTCCAGCTCTTGCATGGCTTCTTGTGTAGGAATCGTTTTTGTTTGCAGGAACTCAACCTCCTCTGCTGCCTCCAGCGCGGTATTTTCCTGTACCACCTGCTGAACTTGAGCTGCTTTGACCAAAAACTTCGAGAGCTGTTCCTCAGCCCTTTTTGCTTTAACCAGCCATTCTCTAGTCTCTGATCCTTTTTCCTCATTCGACTCATTGGCCGATCCATGGAACTCGTCCAAAATGCAACATTCCTGTTCAGCAATTAGGCGTCGAATACTCAAATGCTCCTCGAGAGCCCATTGATGCGCTTCGAACACAGCGTAGTCGACTTCCTCTGCAAGGTCGTCCAGCGAGGTCTCTTTCAACGTCATTTTTAACCACTTCCTTTTTTCACCTTCTTCAGCTTGTGGTTCTGGAAGAGGAAACTTGCATTGGAGAAGATAGCACCTATCCTTGTAGCCCAAACGCTCCATAAAAACAGGTGTGTACCCTGTCAAGGATACCCTGTTCCCTTTCCAAGGCATAGGACCATGCAGTTTTCTCGGAAAGAACGACATGAAGTTCCAGTGGATATCGACCAATTTTCCAGGTAAGACTTTCTTCCCATAGGATTGCTCCACCACTTCAGCTCCTTCCTCTAAAACCTTTTCATCCTCAACCCACAGCTGACCATCTTTATAGTCACCAAAGCCACACACATAATTGCAGCAATGTTTTTCATTGTGACTATCCCTATGCAATGACACCGGAGCATTGCACGAGATCTGAAGAGCAGAAAATTTGGCTTCAGGATTGTGGTGCCTCACGAATGATGCCAAATAACGACATAGCCATGGTCTCCGATGAGTCTCTTTTGTAATACCACACACTCCGCCATGAGTATAGTGGCCCAACACCAGAGCTCGCGTACTTGTACACCAATTGTTGATACCACCTCTTCGATTCACCCTCTTTGGGTATACAATCCCTTCCAAAAGCTCCTCGCAGTCCACGTAATCATACATAGACCTTTCATACATTGACTTGGCTTTTTGCTCTTCTTTTTCCAACTGTGTTCCATCCTCAGCAGTCTCACTTTTGCAGACCAAATAAGCATTTTCATGAGGAGAACAGCAAGTCGGCCAATACTCATCACCAGGAACATTGTCCTCAACATCTGCATTTTCTTCCAGCTCCCCCAGACCCTGCATGTCATCCTCGAAAATTTCTAAGGGCGGACTCTCCCCCCGCTTGCGGAGCAAGCGCAAGGAGCCCACATGACCACGCAGTGAAGAGGCCGGGCTTTTTTCCTTTAACCGATGGCGAACTGGAGGATCGCGAGGCGGAGGCAAAGGAGGACCTTCCTCATCAGCGAACCGAAGCGCCGGTTTTTTCCCCTTGAGACGATGCTCTGGAGGAGAAGGCTCCTGTTCTTCTACCACCCCTTCCAGCTCCAATTCAGGCGGTTCCTTTATATTGGAAAAAATCGTAGTGCAGGGAAATAACACCAGTTCATCCGGATCTTTTGCAGTCCCTTGAGCTTCCACCCAATAACCACCAGGTAGGTCATCGCATGGACCCAAAAGAAGCGCGGGCTGCGTACGATCGACCCATTGCCGACCTTTCTTTGTTCCATCCGGACCCAGCAACTCCCACGGACGACGCTTGACTTGAATCTGAGCACCAAAGGGAAGCAATGATTTAGGATTTAACCCCAACTCCCTTTCAGCTTTCTGCCACCGTAACATTGACCAATGGCGAGCAGCCAGTGCCCAGTACGCCGGCCCGAGTCGCGCCTCCTTTAGGAGCGACCTGACACCACGTTTGAATAAACCCACACATGCTTCAGCGCGCCCATTTGTTTGCGGGACTCCAGGATCACCAGTGGTCCTACATATCAGACGAGTTTCACAAAAGGACCGGAAGCGTGCATTGACAAACTCCCCCGCTCGATCTGAGTGGATTCTCAACACCGGATACCCATGTCTCTGCAAGCGCACCATCATTCTTTGAACTGCCGACAAAACAGTTGTTTGCTGCTTGTCCACAATCGGCTCCACCATAACGAAGTTGATCATTCGGACAGGTTGGGTCAAATGGTCCTTCAGTTCCTTCCAGGATTTTTCAGAAGCTTGGATTTTCAACACCTCTGCCTCCAGAACTGGTGCAGGTTCCACCGGCGCAGAGTCTTCCTCCTCGAAGTTAGCGACTGCATCGCCTAACCATTCTCCGACACCAGCACCTTCATCTGCCACCTGATCTTCCACCTCATCCGCGTCTTCCTCCTTTTCTGGAGGGCGACCCACATTGGGATCCAACATTGGAAATTGATACACACCAATAACAGCGTGTCGTGGCTTCTGCTGGTGAGCATCCTTTGAACACTTGTATGGACCTGCTAAGTCCAATGATAAAGTGTAAGCATCCCCATGCTTCCGCCTCAAATGGCGACGCTCTTTGCCAGCGGCAGACACACAAATTTGACAATCACGTCTGAAAGGAATATGCCCCCTTAGGCAATGGTCACGGAAAGCTCGCTCCTCAGCTGTCAACCTCCGTAACGTCCCTTCTCGTTCTCCCTTTTTTAACACCGTAGCTTCCCGTTCAGCATCGCTCTCGTGCAACCATTGTGCCAACCTGTGACGTATTCTTTTAACCAATCCAAACGCCCATCGCGCCCATATGGAGGATTGTCCAATACGTTCTTCCAGGGTAGAAGCGAATGTTGCCGACCACGGAACAACCACGCGAACCTGTTCCAACGATTCCCACAGTTCCATATCAGACACCAGGAAAGTCGTAGGTTTCACCAGAGCATGTCCCAATGCTCCTTGATCAAAATGTGCAGCGTACATTCCATAACGCTCACAAAAGCTTTTAACCTCTGGCCAACTCCAGAAGGTAGGACTTGAGAGCCCTTCCTGAGAACCATCCACCAGATCCTCAGCACTCAAGACCGTTTTGCCGTTCTGAGAGAAATCTTTCCCTATGAGTTCAGGGTCCCCAGGGCTTTCCATGCCAAAGAAGACAGAACTTCCATTGATGACTTCAGCAGTTCCACACCTTGAATGCACCGCCACGTCATATAGGAAAAGCATCTTCAGAAGTAAAACACCATCCTTTTGAGCTAATTCTTGATGTGGCCAAGGAAGACTCTTTAATCCCAACCGTTCAGGCCCACAGCGCCGGCGTAATACAGGTGGACCGCCGTCTTCACCTCTCAACCTTGACACTGTCCTGCATGGAGGTCCTCCAACCACAGCAACCACCTTTCCTTCAGCCGCCAGATGCAGAAGATACTTCCAGACGCTCGAATTATGTAGGTCACCGCCTTTCTTCAAATCCAGCTCCAGTACCTCCACATCCCGACTGGGAAAATGCCATTTTTGTTTTCCCGAAAATAGGTGTACCACCACCCTTTTTGCTCGTGCCAGCCGTCTCCTTTTATGACGGTTGAAAGGCAACGCCGCAATATCTCCACGTGGCAACAGCTCCATCAGCATATTTTCTGGTATATCCCCATAATACCACCGAAGAAACCTCCAGCATGCCTGGACGAACTCCTCCTCATTCGCTGACGCTGTCCGCGCTGCGCTTTGCAACGACGCTTTTACAGCCACCTCGTTGTCCGTATTCGGACACCCTTGAACCATACGTGCCACCTTCAATGCTTGCTTTGGTGAACACCAATCCATTTCATCAATGATCTGAAGCGCCACCTCCTTTTCCAAACAAGGGCACCCATTCAGATCACGAACGCGAAGTTCCCCCAGAACAGGATGTGAGGCTGTGCACTTGCCACCACGCCACTGAACTCTGAGACCAACCAAGGCGCTCGCTTTGCCAATTGGCACTAGTGGATCTACCATTTCAGGAGTTACCAGGGTCCCACCTGGGGTAATACACATCTCCCGAGATCCAACAGCTAAAGACACCAACACCTTTTGCTGCGGAAGCTGTTCACCAGGACGAAGTGATCTGAGAGGATGTGATGCTCCCGAGTCCAACATGCCCATTCCCGAACACTCATTGGTGTCAGAAACCCTGGCCACATGTAGAACGCATACTCCTCGGCCTTCTCCCTGCTTCGGCAACAACGTGGCATCCGACGAACCGACTCCACAGTCCGCCCTTCCATTCCTCCATTGAGAATGGGACCAAGACGCACGCTGCCTTTCAGCATGCAAAACCATTTTTTCAGCTGTTTTGTAATCCAACCACAAGAGCTGGTCCAGCGAAGATTTTGCACCCATGTGACACGTTCCATTGATCACAGTGAGGTTCGCCCCAAACTCCAGAATCAACCAGAGAGGGATAATCAGGGGCCCATTGTCTTCCCTAATCAACGTCCCTTTCTCTGTAATCCTCATTGTCACATTGTCACACCACCAAGCGCGCTTTGCACCATAACAGTAGTGTCTGGTAAACATTCCCATGGAAAAAGCGTCCGCGCAAGATGCGTAGCAGCTGTATCCACCAATGCCACTCTCCCTTCCTGCTGAAGCAGCCCAGAGCCACATAACATTCGAATACTGGGATCCCCGCTTGATGCCGACTGTTCTGATGACAGCTTCATAGATTTCAGCACTTCTAACGCTTCAACAAGGACCTGATTGGCCGTTGATGGCGATGAGGGACTTGCAGAACCTTTATCCAATCCCGCATTAGCCGTCTCATCTCCCCCTTCAGCTACCTCTGCCTTTTTGGCATTTCCCCATTTCGCACCTTTGCCGCCCTTTCCCCCTTTGGGAGAATTCCCTTTAGATCTACTCCTCTCAGGATTTGAGTCCACATTGGAACTTGCACCATCCTTATATGGACATTGCGGCTGCAGATGGCCAACGGCCCCACACTCAAAACATCTTCCTCGCTCAAGGGAGTCTTTGTCATGGCGAAATTTGCAGCGGGATCCGAACTTGCAACCTGCATCGGTCTTCCCATATATCCAACAGAAAGGACGTTCACCATCTCCGCTGTACCTTTTTCCTTTCCCTTTGCCTTTGTCACCCTCCTCTGTCTCGTCACCAGTTCCCTTTTGGGCCTTGTTTAACCTGGCCCTTTTCTTGGCGTCCGAGTCCTGTTTCACCTCTTGTTCACCAGCACTATGCAATAGCAGTTCAAACTCTGCCTGTAACATTTCAGCTAGTTTTGTCGCAGTTTCAGAGGTCGGCGAGTAGTCCACCCGGAATTTCTCCCGAAAGGATGCCACTCTGAAATGAACCGTAGGGTGTTTCGCCAGCAACGCGGATGACAAACCACCCAATCCCTTGATAAGCAAGGTAGCGTCCGGCTCGGCCGCTCTCAACTCCCTTAATCGGGAACGCCATTGCGCCCATTGACGCACTCCCTTAATGGCCTCTGAGATCGAGGTTGCTGGAGATGGTTGCACCAAGAAGTTCAACATTGTGCTGCGCTCATTTGCTCCACCTGGTTGGTAGACCGTCAGCAATTTGTAGAATATCATCACTGACCCCAACATTCGAGTGGAAACGATCTCGGTCTTCAATCTCTCCGGGATCGCCTGTAGCAGCAAAGACACCGCTCTCTGCTCCAACAAAACATGCACAGTTTGAACCACTTGAGCCCTTCCAGCTCAGCCTTGATGCCCAACCTTTCCAGCGGAGAAACACTCAACCATTTGGCATACGCTTGATATGCCTTTGAGTAGACGCATTGCCACCACACTCTTCCTGTATCTGTCAGTGAAGACAACATTGGTTCGATCATTGCGATCCAATCACCCAGTGCCGTCGGATTGCTTGGTGTGTAGTCTGCCAAAGTTGGAAGGCTCATCACATGCTTCCCGAGAGCCTCCGGACGTTCGGTTCCAGAACTATCACCAGTGATTGGCATACCACGTGGCACCACTGCTCCAGGAGGTAAACTGACCCTACGGCCAGGCCCTTGAGGTAGTCCATGTCCTATACCGGGCGTAACAGCTGTGAGCGGAACCTTTTCTAATTCCAACTTCCCAGCGACCATTTTCCACCGATACGGAACATCATCCACCATTGTATATCCGCCCGATCCTGCTGAGTTCTCTTGCGTTGCAGTTTCCCGAGCTGAAACAAAACCGGGCTGGTTCCCCACAGGTGCGGCAGAACCATCAACACCTGACGGCGCAGAAGTAATCGGAACATGTGTTAAACCAGGTGGTCCACTTGCATATCCACCACTTGCAGGACCTCCCGTGGGGTAATTCAATGGAGGCAATCTGGAGGGTTTCTTCCCTTCAGCTACATGCATCATTGGCACTTCTTTTTCATCCTCCACTTGAACATCCCCCTTCCTGGACCCAGGCAAGGATTGAAGATCACAACCCTTTGGCAGGTCGTAGCCCTCAATAGGCAGCCATGACCCATCCGGCAACACAGTCCAAAAACCACCCATACCATCCGTGTAGAAAACTTGTCCTGGCAGGTACTGCTTCTCTGGAGTCATTCCTAGAGGATATGCCGTGTTTGCGTCCACTACTCCAGAGCTCCGTGCCCTTGAAGCTGACCCAGATGCAGCAGAGGTATAGCTTTTCTCCTCCACCCGATGCAACCTGTTCCCCAGCTCCTTTGTTTGCACAAGCAACTCTTTCAGCGCACGCTTTACCACCGCCATATCTTCAGTTTGCTCTTCACCACTAACATCAGGAATGAGTTCTTCGTCGGCTTGCACTCCACCAATAGTACCTCGCTCCATTTGGCCCATTAAGCCTGACGATGGTCTCTCAACAGGTGCAGGTTCCTGACCCAAAAGATCTTGCAGCGAAGGCGGCCTCCTCGTACCTTCACCACTTCTATCCCCTCCGCTCGCGGGAAGACTTGCCGGCCTTGATTGCCTAAGTCTCATTTCTTCTTGAGCCCGCTCGCTCCAGAAAGGATTTGCTGCTTGAACCGGAACCACTTCGTTTTCCACCTGAGGCGTTGGTTGTATCATTGCAACCTCCCTACCATCTGTCAGCGCTTGTACCATTTGTTGTCGATCTTCACCCCCATCACCACGATTTCCTTCGGCTTCATTGGCCGTTGGCGACAGTCCAGGCTCAGAGCGACGCCGCATCATGTCCATGGCGTTAAACAAACGAAAAATCTTTACCAATTCCGCAGGAAGCCTAATTTGGGCTCATAACCTACGGGGGCAACCGAAGGGGGACGAGAAACCAAACAGTCAACCCCAACAGAAACCCTTGATTCCCCTGGAACAACCAACAACCAAACAACAAGACCCCAAACCAAGGGCACACTTTTTACGAAACCTTCGACCGCTTTGGTCATGGCTTGAGCCATAAGATTACCGGGTGCATTGACCCTTCAACTTCCAATACCAACTCCTTTCTACAATACCAACTGCAGCTCCGCACCCTAAACCCGACCCTCCCCCTCCCAAAAAGAACAGCAAAGCGCAAACAAAAAGCCACACAAATGTTCACCGTGTTTGCTACCCAGGTCGTGTACTCAAATTTATGTCTGCTACTGTAGCGTTCTGGTCGAATGCGTCCACGACTGCCCTGACTAGTTGCTATCTACCAGTGGCAGCGGGACCACGGGAGGCTTGGGAGGAGAACTTAACAAGTCCACAGGTTTTTGACACAGAGTTTAGGGAGTCCGTCCTGCTCCGGCCTGCTGCTTGCTTTCCTTGGCCCTTGCCCTGCCCAACTTGGATCTGTCTTACTAGATGTTTGGGGTTCTGGTGGGTCTGGTTTACAGCCGCTGGTGGACATCCTCTTGGTTCGGTATTTGTGGTGCCGCCTGGTCCGTCTGCACACACGAACCGCCGCTCGCGCCTCCCCTGACTACCGGCTTCTTGAATCAGGGCGAGCTTTTGCCGAAAGGCGTGTGCGTATGGTGCGTCCACGACCGCTTGGGCGATCTTCGCCGCAGCCGCCCTGAGTGCGGGAGGCTTTTGCCACCTGTCTACCCAGCTGTTGGGTGACCTTGACGGTGGCCTCCTTGGCATACGTGATCGCACCATCGAGCTGGGCGACCCCAGGCCATCGACCCAGCTGCAGTTCTCATGGGGACACTCACCTTCCCCAACGCCAACAGGCGTCAATACGTCCTTGTGGTGTGTTTCAAGATCCAGTCGTTGTGACTGTGCCGCCCCTCATGGCATGGAACAAACCATTTGCCCGGAGACGACTGCCGCCTCTGGCTCTTTTGAAGGATGGCGCTGCCCAAGGGATCCGCCCGCGTAGCACTGAAGGTGAAAGTGTGGTTGGGAGCGGGTTGGGTCTGCTGTCGGCGCTGGGGGCCGAAGGGCAAAGAGGAGGCCGATGTGAAGGCGGCTCGCGGATCTGTGAGCTGCTTTCGTTGACCGTCCGCCTTTGAAACGTGCGTGCCAAAACGAGCCTTGCTTCAGTTCTGGAATATGAAGCTGAGCATCAACATGATTCTTAGTACTCACGAGTTATTAGTATTGTTATTCGTGGTCGTAGTGGTTGTAATTGTTGTGGTCGTAGTGGTCGTAGTCGTAGGCACGGCGGGAAGTTCCTCAACGTTGGAATAGTTACCAGACCAGCACATGAACAGGCTAGCCCGACAGCCCACGACTCCTTCGGCAAGACTCCAGTGGACGAGGCTTGCGGATTTTGGCCCTTATTCTGCGCATTTTTGTGTTCTTAACTCGAACCAGGTGCTGTGTAATCTTGGAACGGTCCGATCTTCTTCCATTGCGAGAAAGACAAACATGCGTTCCATCACAAAAGGGCAGGGCACATCGCAACAAGCCAAGCCTCGGCCGAGGAACCTCGTTCTTGGACAAACACAGCAAAGTAGTTCCAGATAATGGTCCATCCCGCAAGACTAGTTGGTTGCAAGCAAAGTGATGAAAAGAGCTGTAGGAGGAGTTTGAAAATTATGATAACCGCGAGGGTGAAAGACGCGAACGTGCATTTTGCTTTTAGTTTTGTAACGTTGTACTCGCTTTTGTGTCTTTGCATTTTTTGCTGCGCTTGTCTTGTTTTCGCATTTTGCGTTTTTCTCGTTTTTGCGTTTTGCTATTTTGCGCGTGCCTCGTACGGCACGACGATCGGAAGGTTACCCTAGCCCCTGTTAGGGGTGGTGGAATTTCCGTTCCAGCGAGAAGTTTTGGGCAGTGGTCTGGATAGAAGTTGCCAGCATTTGGGGTAGAAGTTTCACATATTCCGCTCGGATTCTTTTTCTAAGTTCGGGGTACACGTACAAGTGCTCCTACAAGAAGGGAGGCTTCTGAGCCTGCTGGAAGGATGGTTGTGGAAGCAGGGTGGCTTACATTTTCAATTTGCCCTAAGACCCCAAACGCCCAAAACCCTAAACGCCCCTATGCCCTAACGGCCGCGATTCCTAAACCCTAAATTTCCCAACCCCTCAACCCAAAAGCCCTGAAAGTTGGCCAGGTGATTCCAAAAAGGTTGCCAAGTCGTTCGGCAGATCCAGATAGTCTAGGTTGCCAAGTTACAAAGGAATCAGGTTGCTAAGTGAACCAGTTTGATGGGCATGCCTTCACTTTCTCACATTTAAAGCTCGCAACTGCTGCCCATCTTTACCCTCGACGTGGTTGGGGTTGGTTGTTTTCAATTCTCTCTATGGAGCCGGTTTTCTGTGATCCTGCAGAAGGAGGGAGTCTTTGAAGGCATGGTATTTTGTCATCCGGCCATTAAATCTACATGCCTGGGTGATATTCTCTGTGCGATGCCGAGGTCGAGTTGAGATGCAGCAACCACATTTGCACGTCCTTGTCTTTATCATGTTGACGGGCACGGTGCTGATGATAACATATTGCTGGAATGTTTGCAAGTGGAGAAGGCCTTCGATAAGAACGGCCTGATGGAAATGTTGTTTGTGATCTACTTGAGGGTTTGAAGCTTTCACAAACGATAGATCTGCTGTGATCTTGAGTTTTGGCTTCTCGCCGCAAAGTTCGAGTCACGAACCACCAAAAAAAACGACGCGCTGCAAACCCACATCACGAAAAACTAGCAAGTATAGGTGATTCTGCAGGGAAGAAGGGACTATAAAGCCGGTAGTATGGGTGGCGATTGCTTGGGATTTTTTGCGTACGGAAACAGTTAACACTTTCGGTTCATGCAAGTGTAGTAGTGGTACAATAATAGTCTCGATGGCTTGAGGCTTCACGAACCGCAATTTCTGCAGCCGGGATGTAGATGGCTTGGCTCGGCGCTCCTTGTTTTTCCTAGGTGCGGCTTGGCTTGGCTCCTTTGCTTTTCTGGAGTGTGGGCTGCGCAAGCTTGCTTTGAAGCATATCATGCCATCAAGAGGAATGGCTTAATTTTTACGCTACACGACCCACCTCGGCCTGGTGCCATGCAGCTCCCGGAGAATGGGCCGACATTGGGGTGGGGAGGAGGGGGGGGGTGGGATGCGGAACCCTGCACTGTCTGCTCCCACGCACCTCTTGCAAAGTACCCATGCCAGGGCAAAAAAAGCCAAATAAAGGCTGCCAGACAAAGGGCTTAAGCTGGTTGGGGAGGGGATTGGAGGTGAGGAAACCCGAAACCCTCAACCCTGACCGATTCCCCTGCCCATGGCCCCGCATCGCGCGAAGTGGTGGTTCCTCACTCCCCTAACTCACGAATTGCAGGCAAAAAAAGGGGGAGGATTTGGAGGGGGGTGCCCGGATTTTAACACTACGCGACTTGCCTCGGCCTGAGCTCCTGTAGCAAGGGAACGGGGTGGCCGGGGGGGGAGGGGGGGCAGGCGGAAGTGCCCCCTGGTACCTGATGGACCATGTGGTCCCGGACACTTGTCGGCTTGGGGGCGTAGCCAAAAGTGCATAAAGGGGGGCAAACCTTTCTGTGCAGTGTGGGGGGAGAGGACTAGAGGTGGGGTGGCCCGAGGCCTGGGTGGATTAGTCCTTTTCAGACGTGCCATTGCGAGCCTGTCTTGAAGAACATCCTGATGTCAAGAGGAATGACGGAAACAAGCCATAGGAATTGGTTCTAACCCCGTCATGCAAGCATTGCATGTGTAAATGGGGGTGCCAGCCCTCCGCTCTGATATGCCTTGTACGCTTGTCTTGTCATGCCGTCAAAAAGGAATAGCTCCGAAACCAATATGAGTCTGACTGAACTTTGTGTTTGCAAATCGGGGGGGGGGGGGGTTGCGCATCCGCCCTCCCCGAGCCCTCCCCTCTTCGAAGAACATCATGCCGTCAAGAGGAGTTGTGTCAACACCCATGTGAATGTTCCAACCCCGTCATAAGATCATTGTGTCTGCAAACGGAGCGGGCTGCGCCGAGACATGTTTAAGAGAACAACAAGCTCACACCTTTTGGGGCCGAACTCAACACCAAGCAAAACCCCGAGCCAAGCCACGAGCCAAGCCAAGCCAAAGCCAAAAAAGCAGCACTTCAGAAAAAAAGAAAAAGAACAGCCCTCCACTGCTCTATGGCGGCAGGGCTTCAGGGTTGCAGGGCATGTGACCTGAGGGTCGTTGAGGGCTGTGGTTTCAATTGTCTAGGGCCTAGGGCTCTAGGGTTTCAGAGCTTCAGTCTTTAGCTTTTTGGGATATGGGCACCAGGGGTCTAGGGTGTTGGGTCTTAGGGCTTAGGTCGGCTTCATGTTTTCGAATTTAAGGGTGATAAGGGGCTTTGAGGAGTTTAGGACTTGAGGGGTCCGCGCTGTGTGCCCAGCCTTATGCCCTTGGTGCAGTCCATGCGCAGAAGTGCGAAGCAATGCAAAACATGCTCGCATGCCAGGCTGTCTTGAGATCTATGCCAGGGTTACAAACTCTTTGCAAAGGCCACTCGACAGGCCACAGCCTCCGCAAAACCTGTTTGCGCCTTTGGACAGTCTCACCCGACTACCAGCCAACAACTTTCACAACAAGTGCATGCGGCGCGAGTTTCCTATGCAAATGGGGCTGCAGGACTTGAGGTGGTTTGGAGAAGCACATGGGCCCCAAAAAAGACGAGCCTTCCGTCATGCTCATCACAGGATGTCACATGTTACCCGTTTGGGGATGATCCATGGCATCGTGGTGCACAAACAGCCTCCCAAGAAACGAGGGAACTGGGGAACCCGAGTGTGCTTCAATGGCAGTGGGGGCACATGAGCCCATCCGAGCCCTAAACCGCGGTCCCCGCAAAGTTGCTGAGACCTTCCACTCCGCCAGGCCACTCTTGAACTCTTGCTCCCAACAACGTGCGCCGTGCGTTTTGAGATTTCAACTTTGGGGGCTTGTTTGAGCTTTGTAAGGCAACCCGCAAAGAAGTTCTTTTGATGTCAATAGATTCAATAGAATTTGATGTGTCGACGTGTGTTGGTGCATTATCTTTCTTCGTGACTGAGAAGGCCTTTCAGCACAACGATCCGGCAGTCTCTCGGAGAATTTAGTCGAAATGAGTTTGACTGCCATAGGCCCCAGCTTCCATTCGAGGTGATGAGAGCATTGGCAGAAGCCGGCGCAAAGATTCTCGACGAAGCGGCCGGGCAGAAAAACACCGACTTTGAGGCCCAGGATCTCAGGCATTCAAGTTGCAGCAGGTGCGGTATCCTGGTGTGGTTTGCCAGGCACTGAAGACCATGGCAGCATCTGAGCACTGGTCGATTGTTGCCTCGGAGGCGGCTGCGGTTGTTCTTTGCAGTTCTTGAATGTTTATGGCTATGGATCGCAGCTAGAGAGGGTCGGGACACACAAAACGCCGATAAACCCCTTGTTCCCTACCCTGGGTGGGAGCGGGGATGAGCTGTGAGGGCCGGCTGGGGACAGATTGTGTTTTCCTTCGCTGCCCTATCCCGGGGCAGGCTGGGTGTGACTGGGGAGGGCAGTGGAATTGGGCGTACAGAGGATTCCTCTTGTTGGCGGATTCTCCCGGCTTGCCAGCCGCGGCGTTTGGTTTCCGAATCGCCTTGACAGCACTGTAGCAAAGCAGGTTGTGCATCCCCATCATCATCCCCATCATCATCATCATCATCATCATCATCATCATCATCATCATCATCATCATCATCATCATCATCATCATCATGCCAATATGCATGCTGTAGATCATGGTGCCAATCATGATTATGTCACTCGCGTATTTTGTGTAACATCGTCCTTGTGCAGGTGCAGTTTGGAAAGTGTTTGTCCACAACCATCAAGAGCGCGGTTTACCTGGCAACATGGCGCGGGTTGAAGGCAAGTTGCGTGCTTCTTCGAGGTCCGTTCGGATCCGTTCAGTCTTTCGCCATGGGAAAATGCCAGGTCGTAGCAAAGACTGTGAAGGACGTGAGGTGGGACTCAATCAACCGCTGTAACTGGCTGGTCGCGATGGTAATTGACGCTTGACCAAGGGCCTCCGGTCTCAATACGCGCCGCCAAGATGAAGCAAGTGATTCTACTGCTGCTCGATTGCTCTCGAAGTCGGCTAGAGCGGCTAGAGGGTATGCTCTTGAAATGGAAGGAGTTCTGGATTTGCATGGACATCCCCGACAATTGACTCTGGTGCTGATGCCTGGTACTGTACTGAGGTTCAAATTGCGCGGGACGAGCTGCTGCATGAGATCAGGCCAGCACATGCCAGCACCAACACGCAGACAACTCAGCTTCCTGGCTTCCTGGCTTCGTTGGCTCCTGGCGCTCAGGACATTGTCCACCCTGCGACACCCGGACCTTGTACTGTTTTTGGGTGCCAGCCTGGACACTGATACCTGCTTCTTCCTCACAGAGTACATGGAGGCCTCCGCGGCCTTGGCACCCAAATGCACCCAAGAGATCATGTTGTATGTGGGCTTGTGCAGGGTGGAGATGTGGAGACGTACATGCGGGCCAATCGGATCAAGACAAACAGCAAGGAGTTCAAGCCGCCATACCACGTGTGAGCCTCGAACTTCCACTCTCTGTTCCACTGCTGGCTCTTGCAAGCTTCTTTGCTCGTCGAAAACCCTTTGCTACATAAAGCTGGAGGGTCGCGGCATCGGAATTTTTCCTCGGTGATCCGAAGTGTCAGCATGAGGTTGCGCTGTCTTGGTTCCTCTCTACGGCGAGGGCGTTGTCATTCTTGCATGGTTGTGCTCGCCGGGATCTGAGACTGTGACAGACTTCGTGGGAATCTCTCCCTCTCACTCTCACAGCTCCTTTGTCGGCACTTCAGCCTAGGACCCATTATTCACCGAGATCTGAAGCCTCTGAACCTCCTGTTGACGAAAGGACTGGAGTTGAAGGCAGTTGGCCATGCGGGCGCCGAGTGTTCAGGTAGGCAGCAGCGACATGCAGCGACACAATGCGACACAGGTCACAGACTTTGGCTTGAGCAAAATAATGCGTCCAAAGCTCTTGGATCGGTCTGGGCTGCTTGGACTGCAATGTTTTCCTCAGTGCTTTCATTGATTTTTCCCATTTTTTCCCTCTTGGGGTCGTTGGGATGCTTGGACATGTGAGTGTGCAGCATGCTGGAAGGAAGGACGTGTCACCGGCGCCCATGATGTCTGGCGGCCCGGAACCTACCTGCTCAGGGGCTTCAGTGCACTCGCATTCATCAAGAGCACAAAATCACCGTCGACCTTGGACAAATGCTGACGATGCTCAGGTGTGGGCACGTATCGGTACATGGCTCCAGAAGTTGTTCGTTACGAGCAGTACACAGCCTCTAAGCGGCCAGTGTTGCCACGTGGTTGCTCCATTCTTTATTAGATTCAAGACGCATGCGTTCGGCCTGAAATCTCAGGACAGAATCGACATCTATGCTTTTGCCCTCATCATGTATTATATAGCTTCAGGAGGGGTGATGCTGTGATGCTGCTTGTTTCCCAGGCCTGGCTCACTGCATGCTGTCATTTTGCAGGCAGAATGCCATTTTTCGACTTCTGCGCCTTGGCAATCTCTAAGGGCCGAGCTTCATAAGGCGTTACTGTTTGGGAGAGCTGCTGCCTAGTTGCCAGTCTCTTCACATGAGGCGGCGACGATCCTGAGCAGGTGCTTCGAGCCAGGGTCCAAGCTGCGACAAGCTTCGACTATGGCGTCCCTGTGCCTGTGGAACTTGTGTATGGGTGTCTACTTTGCTCCGCATCACAAGGCCTACCTTAAGGGGCACGAGCCCAGACCATCCCTCAGCTCGTCATGCGGCACACCTGAGCCAAGCCCTCAGCCTGCCCTCAGCCCTTAGGCCGTTGATTACGGTGGCATGCGGTGGCCTTTAAAGCCTTTCCGAAACTGAGGCTGCGCAGCCTCATGCAGGATGACCCTTGGCTTGAAATTATTCTGCACGCAGTGTTGGGGCGTGGGGTCTTTCTCCTCAGCAAAAGGTACCCTAAACACCCAGCCAGTCACCGCGCATCTTTTTGCCAACAAAATTTAGAGCCCATTCCAGCAGCCAAGACAGCTGCCATTCTCTCTCTCACACAGACTACCTCGCTCGCACTCGCTCTCCCTCTCTGCCCCAACTTCTGTGAGACTTCTGTAAGACGCTTCAGTCTGCTTCGTCCAAGCCGGTTTCTTCTCCGTGGCTCGGCCAGTCCTCCCTTCTGAGCCGTCGGCGCTGACCGCGCTCCCCACACCTGCCACTCCGCCGACCTCTTGTAGGAGTTTTCTGTGAACAGACTCTCTCGAAGAAGATTAGTACTTTGTTGACAATCTACGAAATGACGACATATTGATACAAACTTTCATGTTTACGGGAGAGTGGGCGCCGGCAACAAGGAAAGCAGCATCCTCCCAATTCTGCCGCATTTGTCACAGATACATGGAATAATTGCCCAACTTGCTGGCCTTCTCCTGTTTGGAGATGAACATGTCTTGCAGCACTTGTGGCTTCGGCAAGTCGCGGGACACCTTGTGCCGGACTCCGTGTTGTACAGAGAACATCAGAGAACCGCACTTCCATGCTCTTCCACGAGCTGGGGGGAAAAGAGGCTTCTTGCCTTATGCAGAAGTTCCATTTGGGCTCCTAAATCTGTATTGGGCCAAACCTCGGTCCCCGTTGCCGGGGCTTGTGCTTCCATGATGAATCTGGGGTTCTCTGTTGCCGCGAATGACGTTTCAGATGCGACGTGCACCTCATGATACTAGCATGCTTATGTGCACATTCAACTCCCAGAGTAACGGCCTGGAACTTGCGGGAAGCTGAGGCATGGGCCGTGAAAGCGGAAGACAGGCGAGGCATGTTGGCAGTGTGCTTCCTGTTGCTTCTTCACTTCCAAAGCTTCCAGCTCAGCTCACGTGCTGTCAGGCCTTCGGCGCAAGATTGTGTCGAACGATTGGAAAAGCTTCCAGCGGAGAAGCCATCACGCATGCGCGGATCCTACACCTGATGTGTACTGTGGCAAGGCTGTGAGAGCGTAAGAAGCTGTCTGGCAAGGTTTGGCCTCTTTTGACGTGCGCACTCTCATCTCCTTCAACAACGCAGGCTCTTGAACTGTCCAGGGTCCAAAAGAACCATGGACAAGGTTGTGGCCAGTGATTTGATCAAAGGCTGACGAAGACAGCAAATTGATACAACGACTACTTACCTACTGTATGGCATGAGAAGAAGCCCGCAGAGTACCGCAGGGTACCTGAACCGTCAAGCATTTCCTTAATCTACCCAGCTCAATGTGGGTGATTCAGGAAGTTCACAATCTCTTGTTCCGCGTCGGTGATCAGTCACTGTGCTTGTCTGGGCCTCTGTGAAGGCAGAGGCCAGATCTGCAATAATCTGCAAGTGACACCAGTCCAATTTTTACAGTGCTGAACCCTCCCAGTCTGTCGCCATCTCAGCGCGAATCATTGGCGGCGGCATTTCGTGGCTGTATGGCTCGCTGATCAGCAAGTTTCATGCAGCTTGTAAACGTCATTCAGAAACCTGTGCGCTACAAGCAGCAAATCACTGCTGTCATTTTCCAGCCCATCCGTCGTTGGAGTTTGGGCAATGCGCAGTTCCGGTCAGCTCGAAGTGGTGGCTGTCTTGTACTTTATGCTTTCTTATAAAGTATAGAGAGAGATGTTATATGGGGGACTTCTTCATCAAGAGTTTGCGGGGTTGTGTAGAGTCTCTAGAGTCGATGGAGGCTATACTGTAGAGTCATTATAGAATCTATGATATCTGTAACGTTTATAGGAGTTAGTAGGACCAATAGAACCGAAGCACTCTGTAGAGTTTATAGAGTTTACAGAGTCAATCGAGTCTTTATAGTCTATAGTGTGTGTATGTAGAGTGTAGAGTCAGTGTAGAGCCTGTAGAGTACCAAGAGTCCATCGAGCCTACGTGATTTGTAGTGTAGGTAGACTCTCGCAAGCTGCGCTGGAGGTGCAGCTCTCGGGCGAGAGTCGTTTTTTCAGCCACCATCTGGTCTCTCCGGCTAGGTCAAGCATGGTCAAGCCCTTTGAAGGAGACTGCTGACCAAGGATCGTTCGAATCATTCGAAGCCGTCCATGGCAGTGCGGAGCTTTAGCTTGATAGGCTTTCGCTTGGGGACATGTGCTGTGAAATGCTGTTGGGCCAGATTGGAGCCCGTCCATGTTCAGGTAATTAGGTGTAGCTATGTTTAACTTAAGGATTGCGTCGCGATTGCGTGGTGCAGGTGGCTCAACAGCATGGTGTTTGCAGGGCGATCATGCCTGGAATCCTGTCCGTGACAGTGTGTTGGGCGTGATAGGTCCCTGCAGATGTTTGGCTTAATTCATTCCAGAAGTTTTTCTCGGCTTAGACGTTTCATGTATAGTTTGATCGAATGTCGTTTCCGCTTTCGCCAGGCACCGGCACAGGTAGACCCCGTTCAGTGAACTTCATCATAAGAAATTTCTGGACGCACAGCCTACCTGTGAAGATGTGTCTTGTAAATTCATTGCTTTCCGACATTCGCAATGTCATACTGCCCGTTGAACCCTTTCGAAAGCCTGCAGGGTTGAAGCTGGGGATGCTGGATTTGAAGGGTCATGGAACAGGCTCAGAAGCATCGCGCCCCTTCTGCTACCGGCTCAAAAGCTTAGATTAGATCCGTCTTCCCGCTGCTGCGCTGGAAGTATTGTAGCTGCACCGCAGCTGCACCGCCACGACCATGGCGATGCGCAAGGAGGGGACAGCCCATATCAGAGTTGCGGCATGCCTTCTGCTGCAGTTCAAGTCAAGAAACCCAAAGTCAGCAGTTTTCAGCAGCAGTTTTAGCATTTCCTTACCAAGATGTCGTGCCAGTGCTGCTGAGCTTGAATTTGGCTTCAGGTGCTCACTCTATCTGCACTTGGCTTCGCTGCTGGTTTGGATGCCCCTCGGACAAGGGTCGAAACGGGCCTTTCAGTCCTTGCCCTTGCACTGCACTACGGGGTCGTGGCAACCCTCCCTTTGCCTTCCCTCTGAGTGTGCTTCTAAGGAAAGTCAGGGCAGGCCTGGCATCTGAGCACTGCTCGTACGGACTTGTGTAGAACCTCACCATCAGCTGTTCCGTTTGCGGCCGTTCTCCCTCGTCTTTGTTCCTCAAAGTTCCTCTCTCTCCTCCTCATGCCTGGCCACCTGCAGCGTAGTCCTGTTGTAGACTTTGGAAGGCCAACCACGAAGGTCATCAATCTTCTGAAGGCAAGGTTCGGCTAAAGTGCAAGGAGTCTCAGAGGCCTAGCGGCGAGGCCTCACAGAGCAGCTTGCCAGCTGCCAGGACATGCAGGGCTCTCTCGAAGCAGAAGCAAAGGAGGACGAGGACACGTACGAGAAGATGCAGTGCTGGTGCAAAAGCAATGGCGACGAGAAGGCAAAGAGCATCGAGGAGGCGCAAGCCCGGATCAAGGCCGGAGAAAGTGCTTCCGGATGCTTCGTCTCACTGCAATCGTCGGCTTGCAGCTTGCAATCTCTCCCCACTGTCAGGGTCTGGAGGCACGCACCGAAGAGTTGGCAGCCACAAGCTCCCGCCTGACCTCCGAGATCGCCACCTCCGAGGAGCAAAAGCAATGAGGTTGACACAGATCTTGGTTGAAATATCTTGCCAATCTGGCCAGCGCAGCTTGTGAGAGGCCTGTAGTCTCATGATCCCGCCATAAGTCTTCAAGAGCCCGAAGGACGAGGTCGTCAAGAACGAAGGTGCCCTCGACACCGCTGTAACATTGCGCAAGCAGCAGCTTGCAGAGTTCCACGATGACGAGAAGGACATCACCTGGAGTCCTGGACGCACTTAATACAGATTGTTAAATGCCACGGGTCGTGCCACAGGACTTGACGCAGTCTGCCACATCAGTGGACAGAGCGCTGGATGCCATCGGCCCCGCTCCCAATGGTTCCATACTGTGCGTAGCTCGGAGAGCGTTCCGTAGAAATGAACTGTCGAGATATTGCAGCCTATTTTTTGTTACGTGGGAGCGCCCTGCAGACAGCAACATGCTTTGTAATGCTAACGTGCTGGGGGCTAGTTCATCATGATGGCGCACGAGCGATCACGATGTTTAGACTTTTCAGGCAGGGGTTGTCACAGCTGGGATGAGCTTTCTGGAGTGTTGGAGTATTGGCTCCACCCATCCCTGACCCTAACATACTGTTCTGAACGGTGCGCGTGATGGAAATTGCCGCTGGAGGACGTGTATGTCAGCTTCGCATGCGTCATCTCGGAGTAGCTTGACAGCCTTCCCCTGGCAGTATGTGGCACAGCCATTCAGATGATCCTCAGATCTTGTCAGAGCCATCCTGGCGGGGAAGCCCGCAAAAGGTGATCGTCATCTGACTTTCTCTCCAGCTGCTCTCCCGTTTGTATTTTGACCAAAAGGGGTTACACGTCGATGCGTGGTGACATCCACCATGAACGGGCGGTCACCTCATTTGCGACCAACTCATTTCCCAAGTCCTAAACCAAGATGTGTAGCTGTACATGAGGTATTTATGTAGTCACAAATAAGAAACAAGGTCGCCACAAACGAGAGCATGTCAGACATGAACCACACGGGCAGCGGTCAAGCAGATGCATGCCTTCTCACACTTCAGGGCTCAAGAGGAATGCATATGAATGCAGCGGCTGACACGTGTGGCTTGCGCTGCGCCGAACTGTTCTGCACGCAGCGCACTTATTGTGAGGCTCTGACAAGTCCTCCTTCTTGCAGATGCCCCAGGCACGGAGAGTTGGGGTTTGCTTGCCAACAAGACCATGAGTTCCGTAAGAAACTGTCCGCATGCCCCCTGCCTGCCCGTCGTAGACTAAGCGCTTGCATCTTATCAGTCGTCTGAGAATGGTCAGCCTCAAAAGTGCTCAGTTGTAGGAGTTCGATGTTGTCTGGTGTAGGCTGGTGCTTTTTCTTCCTTTTCTTAACGGTATTAATGCGAGATCAGCGGCAGCTGAATGACCAGGCACGCCTCATGAGCGCCCTGTCCCAGCTGCGGGCTGTTGTGTCCAAGCACGCCCGGCTTCTGACGAAGACGCAGCGCGAGAAGGTGCCTGACGCAACAGCATCCGTTGTTTTCTGGAAAGTGAGAGCTCCGGCACCGCAAGGTTGAGCATTTCTTCAAGAATCCATTGCAAGCAAGGCTCGGCGGTTTCGTGTTGATATATAATTAGGTCGTTTCGGTTGCTTAAGAACATGCTCATCTGCACCATCAGGTCCGCGTTCCTGCAGAAGGACGCTCCCGACACCACCGGAGGGGTGACTGGAGTTCTGTCTGGGCTCAAGGAGCCGCACGCTGCCAAGTAGATGTGGCAATGCGAAAAGACGTGTGGAAAGATTCGGAAAGATGTAAGCAAGGCTCGGTAAGCCAGGACAACTTCAAGAATGAGCTTTCTGATCTTCAGTCGCAAGAGGAGGAGAACAAGAAGGCAAACCCCAAGCTTCCCTTGCCGTGCGTTCTGCGACCCCATTCTTGGAGGCCCATGACGGACTGGTGAAGGCGAAGACAGAGGAGATCGAGGCCGGCAAGAAGCAGCTGGAGGCGAGCCGGCAGAAGAAGACGTCGCCCCTAGCTCCTGAGGTCTGCACCCAGACTAAGGCCTAAGGTCAAAAAGTCGAAGGAGGATAGCTTAGGCTAGCTCAGAAAATTATGCAGGAAACGAAGTCCTGAAAGGCGAAGAAGGAGCAGAAGGCGACTGCGGACCTGGAGCATGCCCAGGCCAAGCAGGACTCGTGGACCTTGGTTCGAGTATGAATTGTCATTGCTACGAGTAAGTTATTGAATTCTTACTGCAATTGCTCTATGATCCAGTCTACTCCCTTTTGCGTTCTGCTCCTTTCTCGACTCCCGCTAGGACATCAAAGACACGACGGCTGCCTTGGAGGCAGATGGCTCGGTGAGCACCGTTGTCAAGGCGGGGCGTGCAATCCTCTGAAACGGCGCTCTGCCCCGAGTGGGATCTCTGGCGAATACAAGCTCCGCTTGGAGGAGAAGTGTGCAGCCATGGACGCAGACTACGAGAAGCGAAGTGTCCTGGCATGTCCTGGCAGCACTGCCTAGTGACATCTGGTGTAGAGAAGAAGAAGAAGGAGCTCACAAAGCCTGAAAGATTCGAGGCAAGCTGCGGACCGAAGAGCAGACTGCAGTCGCCAAAGCAATCGAAGCGCTGAGCTCCGATGAGGCCACATCCGCTTGAGTGTCGAGATGTATGGAGTACTGGTGAGTACTGGGCATCCGGCATGTCTGTACTTAATGCGCTGGGAACATGTTTGGCCCAAGGCACACGACACGTTCGGCAAGACATTTTCATTTCTGCAGGCAGGTCTTCGGTGTAGTTCGTTCCTGAACACCGGCATCTCACGAGCCGTTCACGAGCCATGCACGAGCCAAGGTTCGAAGTGACAACGAGCGAGCCGCCAAGTTCCTGGCAGAGGTTGGCCAGAAGCAAAAAGATGACCCCGGCTTAACTTTTGGCCATGGCGACATTCGTGTGGCAACAAGCTGCTTTAAGTTGCTCCAAGGCTCGCTTGGCCACGTTGGCGCTTACGATGCACGCTGCCCCAGTGACAGGGGAGGTGAGGATGTCTCCGCTATCACATTGAAAACGGGTGCGGACAGAGTTGTTGAACCGCAGCAGCGCTAACGGCGCTAGCTTCCTTCAGACGGTGAGATGTGTCAGGCGCCCGTGCATGTAGAAGCATCCACGTGAGGAAGCTGGACACCTTCGAGAAGGTCAAAAAGGCGATCGAGGAAATGAAGGCTGACCTGAAGAAGGAGCAGGTCGCAGAACAGAAGAAGAAGGCTCGGACATGCTCCAGCTCGACAACGCCATGCGCGTGTTTTTTCGGGAAAGCACGTCTACTAGAATTTAGAGGACTGGTGCACATCGGAGTTTCAGAAGAAGAAGAAGCTGGAAACACAGGCCTTGCGACGCTCGCACCAAGCCTGGAATCAGTGCAGCTTCCTTTCTTCGGAGGAGAAGACCCAGGAAGAGCAGACCAAGATTGCTGAGATGGAGACCCTTCAGAGCTCGGTCTCGCAGCTGGTTGGAGACATTAAGTTCTTCACCCAGTCGTTGACAGTGAGGATCTTGCTTGCTCCGGGCACTGTATAGGGCACTGCCTACTGATTTTTGTCACACAGCTAGGCTGTTGGAGGATGAGGCCAGGAAGGGATTCCTTGGACAGATACGGCAGAACACATTGGTGATGTGTGAAGATGCCCTGCAGGTCGCTGAAATGAACAAGCAGGTTCAGGTTTCCGGCCAGAACCGTGAGAAGGAAAACAAGGAGCTGGGATGAACCTGGAGTCCTGCTCCGTCGAAGCTTTCGCGCGACACGCGCCTGGCGAAGAGTGGCGAGCTTCCTTTGCACAGGTCCAGGTGGAAGGTTTAAACTGGGTCAACTCCTTCTTGCACAGGAGTTCCAGAAGGTTGTGGCAGAACAGCGCAAGTCCCAAGTTCTCTTGAAGCAAGCGATGCTGTCTCTTAAGTCCGTGTATGCTAAGGAGGCGGGGGCACTTGGGGCATAGAACGACGCGCAGACGGTTGAAAGCTGAATGTCATGTCCCTGGGTCAGGCCGCCTTCGTTCAGGAGCATTCAAAGTCCAAATCCTCTGAGGAGCCGGAGTTCAAGGCCAGGCTGCTCATCGGAACGCAATGCTTGTGAATGCATGTCAATGTCGTGCTGTGTATGCCTGGCCAATGGAATGAAGGACTTTAAGCAGCAGTCTGGCAGCTACGGCGTTGCGAGCTCGTTTTCTGAGCAGCCTTGAGATGTGGGTCTGCCACTGTCTCAGTCACAGTTGATCCTTATCAGGTGCTGAGCATGCTGCAGCAGCTAATTGCGGACGCGAAGGCCATGGAAACCGAGGCGAGGCACGGAAAGCACCATGAGGCAATGTGAGGCAGCTACTGGCACAATCTTGCTCAGCCCACCAGGCAAGCCATGCTGAGAGCACAGCACAGGAGGACTATGAGGCACAAGGGGACACATTGCAGTGTACTGCGTATGTGTCGTGCTAGCGGGCGCTCATGCACATCATGGCGTGGGCAGCATAAACAGCTTTCTGGGTAGCTGCCAGAGAGTTGTGTCTGCGGCGTGCGCAGGCTTTCACCAAGGCAACCACAGCGCCTGGTCTGAAATCAGGGGCAGCAGAACAAGCGCGCATTCTTGGCAATTGCTGTGATTGCTGTGCTCGTCAGGCATCTGTCGAGGCGAAGACAAAGGACATCACTGACAAAGATGCCGAAAAGGGTGCGACCGAAGCTTCACTCGTGGAGGCCACAGGGTACATCCCCTGGGGATGGCGAATTCTGAGAATTCTGGGATGGATGGGATGCTGATTTGCCGCGTTTTGCTGCCTCTGCTCAGGCCCGGCAGTCCAAGGCAGGTCTCAGTGAGGAATTGGCCCAGCTTGCCATTGCGGTCACGGAGCTGCACGTCCCTCTCCGGCAGTTGCTTTCAGAATGACAACCCTCTGTGTGTGTGTGTGTGTGTGTGTGTGTTTCACTGTTAAATCTTGTATTCGGCTTTGTGAGTTTCGTGGCAATCACAACAGTCCCGTGCCTAGGAGTATCCGTTGTAGTTCAGCTGTTCTATCGTCGTTCAGGACCAGTGCGACTTCCTAATGAAGAACTTCGATGCTCGGTCACTGGTCATGACTGGTCAACAAAAGCCCTGCGACATTGTGTATTGCAGAAAGGGGAGCATGTCTTGTCGTGGGAGCAGAGGCTGTTTTTGCCCCCAGTGAGAGCCTGATGAGGCAGACTGCCCGAGAAGACGAGATGGATGCCTTGCAGCAGGCAAAGTCGATGCTGTCGGGTGCGAAGGTGCAGGTCTCGGCAAGTGCGAGCATCACAATCATGCACCAGCTCGGCAGTGATCTGGTGCCAAGGCTTGAGGAGGTGTTGATCCCCTCTTGCCGACAAAAAGCTATCTTGCATGAAACGGTGCAAAGACGTGTCCAGGGCTGTGCTTCACATGGCACTGATGCTTCTGTCTGCCTGTGGCTTGCCCAAGTAGACTCGAGTCTCGTTATCCCCAAGTCCGGCAGAAATGAGTGCACCGGCACCACAAGTTGGACCCAACGGGGCCGTCAGAATCGTCAAGAAGCAAACGACAGCACACTCAGCGCGCTTCCGGGCACAATGGCATGATTCAGGCAATGGAAGGCCGTCGGGACCCCATTGCACCTCCGCTGCTTCCAGAGACACGACGCAGTTTGTAAGGCCTTCCCAAGGGAGCTGCAGAGTCGCCAAGTCGACAGGCAGCCAAAGCCAGAGGCCTAAGCGGCTTGCCGTGGCTTGCCAGTTTTTGCTGACAACTCGTGCCACGTTATACGTAAGCCTTATTGACCCGCTGCTCCGGAACCGAGGAATCCCTTGTTGAACCAGCACCTTTGTACAGTGGCTGGTTGCTCAGAGGACTTGTCAAATCCATGCTCAAGAGTTCTTTTGGAGGCATCTCGGTGCTTCCCACCCTTGCGGCCCTTGCGTTGTCTGATAGGTTACACCATTGGCTCGAAGCTGCCATCGCCACTGCGCTGTTTGCGAAGGAGCGAGCGGTGTAGAATTTGCTCAGGCGCGCAGACTGTTGCTCGTGCCTTTTGGTCCGCTCTGTGCAGGTCCAGCAGCCTCAACTCCGCGCAACCCCAGCCTGCGCAGCCCACGCCGGCCCGAGGGCCTCTGAGGGTTAGAGATTGCCCTGGGCTTCGAGAGACCGACTGTGACTCTGTGACTCGTGAAGGACATCTGATATCTAACGTTGCACATCGTTGCACATCGTTTCACCATTCGTGCAATGCAGCCCTGGAGCTCAGCGAACCTGCGAGGTGTCTCCGTCGCACCTGTCGTCCCCAAGATTGAGGTCCAGGCGGGGGCCCGCGTGGTCCCGCGCAACACCCGCAAAGTGAGTGTTTGGCCTCATGATAGGCCAAGACCACCGTTGCCGTTGCCAAGAGCCGCCCGTCGACTGCTGCTCCCAAAGGAGGCCCGCCATCTCTGCACATCAGACGCTCCGACTTTGTGGGAAGTTGTGAGAGCCCGCCATCGAAGGAGGATCGCTCGCGGGCAGGCGTTGGCCTGCATCTTGTCAAGCCATGCGCTGTTTGCTTTGTGCTTTCACGTCAGGAGCTGTTGCTCAGATTCCCCAGCCGGAGGCCTTGAATGTGAGGCCTTCTCCATGTTCCGTGAACAATTGCCTACGTTTTCTTCCGAAATCTGCCTGAAGTCTGGCCCACTTAGAGTCACATGAATGTCTGTGGGAGGCCGCCGCAGCCCCTCCAACCAAGCCTCGAAAGACCGGACCATTCCTTCGCCTGGGCCTTTCGCTTCACAAGGGCAATCAAGGGCAATTTCTTAGTATCCTTATCCTGTCATACTTTGTTGACATGTCCTGTTTCCTCGACCTCCCGACCTTTTCCCAGGTTTCCAGCCTCTAGTCTCGAGTCATTCTGTGCCCACAGCATCCGGGCAGCTGCTCTAAAGCATGTATACATATATATATATATGTATATACTCAGCATGTTCGCCTAAACGCTGTGGCAGCGACCAGCATCATCTTTGCAGGTGACCTCTTGCAAACATGCGGACGGCGCGCATCGGTGCATTGCTCAAGCTGCCGCACGCCCCTGACCACTCAACCTGTTCCGGTCTGCAGCACGCATGTGCACTCAGCAAGCTGAACAGTTCTCTGCTAGTGGGATGCATCACCACGAAGTTGCTCACCTTGTCGCTCTTCACTTCTTCGCTCTTGGCCACGTATCGGCGAATCGTGTGAATGGCTGTGCCATGGCATCCAAAGAGAGCATGGAGATGCCTCCGCCGCCACAGAAGCGCCGCGTGGGACCGCAGGCCCCCCGTGTGATTTTCTTTGAGATGACTTCTTGGGGGCGTTTTCTGCGCATTCTGCGTTGGATTTGTTATTCACTTGCGGCTTCAAAGGATGACCTTCCGCATCCCCGCAGGCAAGATCAGCCATGTGATGCCACGTGACCTGATCTGAAATTTCCGTGTCAGCGAGGCAATGCTTCAAGAGGAAGTTTGAGTCAGACCTCGAGAGTCGCTTTCGCGACTTCCTGTTGAATGCCGTCCCTCAGGCAGAACTTGGGACTGGACGGGAGACGGGAGTGGCTCGAAGTGACGGGGAAAGCGAGGAGTGGCTCCGAAGGTACAGCCAGGTGCCTTGGGAACCTCATCCAGCAGGGTCGCCCTAGCCATCGGCCGTCGGGGACTCAGAAGCGCCACGCTGTTGATGTTGTGAAATTTTCGGGCCAAGGGATATCATGGATACCGAACCGCTTGTCCCTGAAACTGCATCCACCGAGAGGCCCTATAGGCCCTATTCTGAGCCCGCCATCATCCCATGCGAGTCACCACGTGTCACCCCGAATCAATCGCAAGGCTTCCTTTTGGAGCTTTGCCAGCTCCAAGGTTCTGTTGTCCAAAACGGCTCAACGTTTGCCTCCAGGTGTGGTCGGGAAAGAGACGCTGCAAGACATCATACTGCCAGTGGCATCGGAGGTGCTCCTCGAGGTGGGAGGTATAGCATCCGATACTGGAAGCATGCAATGTTGCGTCTCGGTCAACGAACCAAGCGAGTAAGCAGATGCCTTCTTTCTCGCTCAAGCGGTTCCTGAACGGTCACTGCAAGCCGCCGTTGTTCGGATGTTGTGCGTCGGTTATCCCTGATCTTCATCGGCGAACGGAACGGAGTTATCTGGAGCGTGGACAAGGTAAGTTGTAACGCGGAGCGTGTTCCAAGTCGGCGCCTTTCCACGCCTGCTGTGTTCGAAATGGATGCCTTTCTGGAAACCATGGTTTTCTCATGGCCAGCTTGTCGCACTGGAAAGTCGCCTTCTCGCACAGCATGACTTGCTCCTTGTCTGTCTTCTCATCATCATGGGTGTGTTGTCGGGGTTGTCTGGCTTGGATGTGGGCAGGGTCGATTGTCCACCTTCCTTGTGCTCGAAGAGTCCCACCGAAGCGCGAAATGTCGTCAGCACATCGGGCCTGTAGTGCTCCTGCAGTTTTCACGCCATGCTGGTTACACGTTGTCTGCGTGTCGTGCTAGCGGTTCGCCTTTTGCTTCAATGCCCATTGCTTGCTCTGCCGGAAAGCCTGTGGGCGCGTGGGTGGTGTGGCGGCGGCTGCGGGTGGGGGGAGGGGGAACTCAATCAGGGCGTATTTGGGCTGTACCTTTGCAGGCAAATCGGGTGGGGCTAATTCGGGGGAGGCTCTGTGTCGGCTTCTGGGTTCTAGGGATTAGTCCCCTCCCGGGGCTCAAGTTGTTCAGATGTTTGCTTTTCTGGGATGTGCTCTTGTTTCTTGCAAGGATGGACCTGGGCACAGCTTCCTGCCAGACCTTAGCGACACGCTGGTGCCAAGACTGCGTGCCTTCCTGGACAGCCGCGTGGCCGCCCACAAGGCGGTTGTACTTCTCACCTCGCACCTACGCACTTGTCCTGCGTGCGGGGCATTGTGTATTGCAGGCAAAGCCACTACAGGAACGGCGATGGGCAAGTGTCAGCTTGGAGCAGAGGCGCGCGGTGTATTGTGCACCTTGCAGGAGTCATGAGCCACGGCGCGCGCTACATCGCTCCGCCAGGAGTGCAGCCGCATGCAGCTGGCGAGCTTTGGCGACTGTCTACTGTCCAGGATGTAAATGGCACTATCAGTTGAGGTGGGGGACTGCACTGCTGAGACTGCGTTGTGGCATGATCTCCTATGCATCGAGGATCCGCGAGCCGCCGACAAAGGAAGGAGACCGCAAGACGCCGCATGACTCCGCATGTCATCACCCTGGCGACATTGGATGCGCTGCATCGTTGCAAACCTATGCTTTGTCAGGACCTGACAAAGATCGAAAGGAGTTCAACCTGGTTTTCCAAAAAGCGCAGACCTTAGCCTCCGCTAGCTCGCTTGCTACCCACAATCTCAGCCTCATTTCGCTGTCGGCGGTGGTCTCATAGGGCTAACCTTTCCCACTTGGCTCGCGAGCGTTCAGCATTCGAGCTTTCCTGCAGTCCTGCCGGCCTCTAAAAATAGGCATTCTCCGAATACTGTACGTCTTTGCCCCATACCAAATGGTGTTGCCATTCTTCTTTCATATGGGGGGCCCTCCTCAGGCTGAGGATGTCTGTGACATGATAATGATTCTTTTTTTTAGTGACTTTGTGGGGCCTCTTAATCGCTTCGCTCATCTGCTCTGAGGTGGCCGGCAGCCAAGATCCAGCGTGGACCGTGTCCATCGTGCAATGCGGCGAGACAATCTGGACGGAGCTTCGCATGAACGAGGCCAGCAGCTAGCAGCTGTGGCATGCGGATGAAAAGATTCGGGAAATACTTCGTGCAGGATCAAAGATACTTTACTGCGGTGAACCCTTTCCTCCGGTGGTCCGCCGGTCGTCCTCGGTCCCGTGGTCCCAGGGTTCTGTGGTCCCCTGGTCCTGTGGTTCCTGGGTCCTCTGCCCAACCCCAGCGCCTTTCGAAACCTTGCAAGCTTGCTTTAACATGCATCATGTCACGCGGTATATCGCGGTGACTTGCTTCAAAACCCTGTTTTTCCTTTCCAAGCCTGTCATTCCAGCATGGTAATCTTTCCCGAGCCTGTCAAGCGTTGTGTGTGTAAATACTAAGGGGGGGGGGGTTGCGACCCCTCCCAAATACCTGGCAAGCTCGCTTGAAAACATATCATGATATCGCGCCGACTTGTTTTAAATCCCTGTCTTATTCTTTTCCAAGTCCCTCATACCAGCATTGTACCAGCATTCCCCCCTGCCTCCCCGCCCAGCCCCCCCACCCCGGTGTTTGCAAGCCTTGCAAGGCAGCCTTAAATTACGATCTCAAATGATGTTCCTGATGCCGGAAAAGCAAAGCTTTTTGATCCATATATTTCTTCATCCCTACCCAGAGGCTGTGGCTAGCCAGTCCTCCATGTGCTGCCTGAAGGTTTTCCTTCACAACCATCGCGAACGCATGCTTGCGGCACAGCAGCACAACTTCAGATGCTTGGCTCTGTTTTTTTGGCATCTGGATTGCTGGAGACGGGAGGGCCAGAGCAACGACGACGTCGTAACAGTGAGCTGAGAAGTCAGGTCGCCTTTGCCGAGATTTCCGCAGAAATGCGCAAGCCCTTCAGAGGGTGTTGGAGGGCCTGGACCCTTGCATGTCAGGCCGACTCCCGTGGCCGTGCACCGTATGCACCGTGAAACGGATGTGTGCAATTTTCATGCGCGGTGCTGCCAGGTGATGGCGGGAAGAAGCTCTTCTATCCCGGCATCTTTGACATGGCTTCACAGGTTCAAGAATTCTACGTGAGACGGACGCGAGCGCAGACGGATGCTGCAGGCGCAGCCGGTTGAAAGCTTACGCCGATGGACATGTCACGGCATCCGACCATCGATGTGATGTTACTCGTCGTAGCCTTGAGAGTTCTTGAGACAGGTGTAGATCCAACTGCGAGAGTCAGACGCTTCAACAACTGCATCAAGACTCTCCTCCTGGAGAGCGGCTTGGCCAGAGGACAGCTGCATCAAGAAGCTAATCCCTGGCCCATTGGTGTGCGGACATGGTAGCTGTACCAGCACAGCCTTGAACCAAGGACGCTTCCATGGATAATGTTGAATTTTGGTGTTCCTACAACGGGTCAAAACAGAGCCGCCCTATTCGCTTGACTTGTTGTGTCGGTTGGATCAATTGAGGAAGACAGTTTCTTTGGTGCAATCTTAGGCGGAGCCTTTGAGAAGGTGAGTTTTGCACGCCTTCCCCCTGTGCCCACCAATGGTTTTCAGCTGGCAGCACGTTAGGGCCTGCTAGGGTGCTGAGGGTGCCATAGCCCGTGTGCCGTGTGCTTGATCCAGGCTGTTGTGGGGAGCTGGCTGGGTGATCATGTGCAATGTGCAATCATCTTCGCATGTCGTCTTTCCGAGCATCTCAAGGGCCGCAGGTCCCAAGGGCTGTTCAGCATTCCACACTGCCGAGTTGCCAGTTGTTGATAGGCAGTTCAGACACTACACGCCTCTCAGCCAAACCTCAGAAAGTCCAGGGACTCGGCTGCTACCTGCATGTGCTTCAACCTAGGCTTTATGGACGACATGGACGGGGACTTGAGCATTCTTGACCTGTGCTGTGGGAGGGGCCAGGACATGCAGAAGCGTCTTGATCGCAAGTTACTTTACGCAACAAATTGCTGCGTGTTCCAGCTGTGATGCGAGGTACTCACGGGAACATCGGGCCTGCACCGTTGGAAACGTGGTCTGCATAGACTTCGCGGAAGAAGCCGTGGAAGAAGCCAAGCGTCGGTATGGTCGCTTTGCCTGAGCATGTTGGCACAAAGTGTTGAGAGTCCGACTCGGGTAGAGACATTTTCTGGGCCGAGTTGTTGTCCAAACTGAGGCGACTTGGTGGCTAGAGGTCAGAAGGTCGGACGGCGAGAGTTCGCAGCGTCATTTTACGCTGGCGACTGTCGTAGCGCCGAAGTCTTCAATAAGCTCGCGCAGGATGGCTGCACAGAGCAGCTTGCCATCACATTGGTGGATTGTGCTAAGGAGCAGAGTTCCATTTAAAGATGTGCAATCTCAGTTTTTGCAGAGTTCTGCCGCCTCACCGGGGTTGTCATGGTGTTCAGTTCCTTAATGGGCCGGGGAGGTCGGAAGCTTTCCAGCGGCATTTCTTTCTGAGCAGCCACTGCAGAAGTACTGCAGTGCTGGTTTAGAGTTTCGCGTGTTCCTTTAAGCCTGGTACGGTCACGGCTCAACCAAGAGCAAGAGTTGAGCAGGATACCACAGCCCGCCTTTGCCAGAGGTTCTCGAACTTTCAAGTTCCCCACCCCACCCGCAAGCGATCTCCCGACACTGCCAATAATGTCCGCCCTCGGCAACAAGCTACGAAGGTTTGATGTCGTCGTGTGTCAGTTCGGCCTCCACTATCTCTTGGGAGCAGAGGAGGCCGATTGTCATTTGAAAGTTCCCTTGTTGCCACCGGATTGATTTGGAATTGCAGCTGAGCGAGGATGCCCGGCGCCTCCTGCAGCGGGTCTTCTCACTTCTTCGGCCGGGCGGCCGCTTCATTGCAACGGTGCGGATCGCAGCATCGGCAGCATCCACATATCACACAGAATCACACGGACGCACGCAGCAGCGCTGCAGTAACGCCGTATAGTGCATGGTGGGTACTCCGCAGAAGCATCCGTGCGGGGAAGCTTTGACAGGTGCCTTCGTGCGAGGTTCTGGCCGATCTCTACGAGCAAGCGACTCCGTTTACCGACAGTGCAAGGACTGGTGAAGTGGCGCATACGTGGCGCATACGGGGCGCCTGAGCACCTTCTTGAAAGTCCCTGGGTTGCTTCTAGGATCCACGAACGAGAACTGCAGCGGAGCTTGTTTCATGCTGCTCGGATCAAGTGTAGCAGCTTGCTGTGCTGAGCATCTCGTGACTGCGGGCGATGACTCAAGCCAGGTTCACTTTGGAGGAGAAGCGTGGGGACACTTGAACAGAGGGGCACAATTGACCCTGGATGAGGCTGCGAAGCGCGTAACGTGCTTAGCATGAGCTCCTGTGACCTTGAAAGTCGACAGGTCTTCCAAAGTTGTTGGGGCCTACCTTATCTCTTCGAGTTGCAGGGCGCTGTTTGTGCTGAGGACGAGACCGTTTTTTCGAGTGTAGACAGCCTAAGCACGTTCCGAAACTGTCCGAAAAAGCAGCAGACTTTAGTGACTCGGCCGCAGGAGTATCTGTTGCCTTGGGAAGCGTTCGAAACACTTGCCGAATCCATCGGGTTCAGGCCACAAAGACACATGCAGAGAGTATGCGAGCTTTGCTTTTTTGCAGTAGCTGAGTGGCAGTCTGCGTAGACTCAGGGCATGTGGTGATGTTGTCGTGCGCTTCGCAGTCTGATGGCGGACGCATCCTTTCCGGACCTCCTCCTGGCTTTGAAGGACAAGCCCGGAGCCTAGGAGAACGGCACGTGCCGATTGCACATCGGATTGATTCGGATTGCAGATCTCTGTGCAGAGCATTCTGTAGAGCATTCTAAGAGACTGAGAGGTCGAAGTTCTTCAACCGTGTCTTTTGCAGAGAGCCTCGGTGTGCAGACTGGCAGAGGCGACCTCCACACGAGTTTACCTCCTCAAGCCTGTCCGACATGTCCAACACTGTCCAACACTAATTTTTGCATCATTCGTATTGAATCCCAGGACAGAAACAACGCCAGCATGACCAGCGACGAAGAAGAAGTCTTCAAGCTGTGTCTGTGCTAAAGAAGCATATCCTTTGCACAACTTGTCAAGCTTCTTGTCATTCTCTCCATGCTGTAACGAGAGAAAGGATCTCGGGGTTTCCTCGAAGGTACAGCGGCTTTGTGCTGGAACGCCCGAAGAGTGAGGAGAAATATGCATGCAACACATTTTGCACCGATTGCAAGCGCTTCATTCTGCTTCGCTTGCCTCGCGGCACCTGTCAACATCCCAGGCTGAGCAGCGAAGCCTGTCAGGCTGTCAGCACGAAAGTGGGGATGGGGTGCTTCTCAGCCGAGAATGTTTGTCAACACGTACGTTCACACTGGCAGCACTGGCACAGGTTCTGAGAAGACATCGCAATGGCTGGGTCGATCCAGGCACGAGTTGTGCAGCTGCCGCATAAGTTTCTAACGGTGTTGCAAGGAAGCGCGCCAGACTTGATGCATAGATGCGAAGTTCCAAAGCGCCAGCGCACCACAAGAGCCTTCTGCCAGGACACCGACTCTTGCAGGACTGCGAGCGTTGTCTTGTTCCAGCCGACGAAAACTTGCTGGAGCCGAGCGAGGTCTTCCATCTAGCCTTCTTTGCCAGCAGCATCATAGACTCATAGACTCACATAAAGGCAAGCGCTCTTGCTCTTGAGCTCTTCAGGTCAAAAGTTGGAAGCTCGAGCCTTTGAGCACAATCTGCATCCGTTCGAGTGGTGGATGCTTCCGGCATTATTGAGTCCCACTTTTAGGATGCTCCCACTGTCCCAAGCAGCAGCATCCACACCATGCCACCAGTTACGTCCCGACCTTGGTGGAATTCGAGTAGACTTGTGTTTCTACTGCATGTGTTGAATCGGCTTGGGTGTGTGAAACTGTGAGTGTTTGTGCTGTGGCAGCCAGCGCGCCAGCTTATTGTGTAAGGGTGCTTCCGTTCCGTGTGACTCGGTAGGGCTTGATGTTTGTCGTTGGCCTTGATTTCTGCGCGCGGACTAGGCTGCCAAAGCATTTGGCGCAACCTCCGCCACTACCACCAATGGACCGCCGCTACCCAAGGGCTGTGTTTGCCACAAAAAATGGTAGCTTCTTGTGTGTTCGACAAGGAAGACGAGAGAAAAACGAGAGAGAGTGAGCGAGGGCTTTGGGGCTAAAAAAGACGGGGGAAAACCGAGGCCGGCAGCACGTCTCACGGGGGGGGGGTTTGATTACGGAAAGTTCGGGAGGGAAGGGGGAGGTCGGGGCGTACAGGGTTGTGGGGGGAAGGGGGAGGTTGACTTTGGAGAAGGAGCGACGCCCCTCATGCCCCGTAGAAGAAAAAGAAGAAGAAGAGGAGAGAAAGAGAGACAAATAGAGAATAACTCGAGTAGTTCTAGGGCTGACGGCCGAAAAAACCCATCAGACAGGCCATATCGGGGAATTCCAACCGGAAGGTTAGTTCGCGTTTTCTTGGGCTCTTTCAGCGAAGTTGAGGTCACCCCAAAAAAAGCCCCACAAACCCAATCAAGCAGTCTCACACAAATCAACAGTGTGCAGGGGTAATTTTAACGCTACGCGACCCGCCTCGGCCCGGCCCAGCGCATCCGCATGAGCATGGTGATTCCGCAGCGCCCAAGTTGCTGGGCTCCAAGCAATAAGGGTTGGGTTTAGGGTTTAGGGTTTAGGGTTCCGGGTTTATGGTTTATGGTTTGGGGTTTAGGGTTGAGGGTTAGTTTAGGATTGAGGGCTTAGGGCTCAAGGTTCACGCTTTGGGGTTTAGGGTTTTTTGGGTGTGGGGTTCAAGAATCGTAGGGTGGAGCCAGCCCATCAGGGGTAGGGGGGGTGGGGGGGGAAGGGGGGGGCACGGGGAGGGTGGGAGGGGGGGGTTTGTTGAAGGTTTGAGGGTTCGGCTCGTATAATGCATCCCAGGCCGTGCTCACAGCAGTTGAGCCTCACCAATGTTCTGTAGTGGTTTTGGAAAGGGGGGGTAGGAGGGTGGGGGGAGGGGAGGGGGAGTGGTGGGGGGGAGGGGGCTCGGGCCTCGGCGGATTAGGGGGAAAACAAGGTGTTGCTCCATGTGTGCTTTCTTTACCCTAGTGCCCCTAGCGTGCACGTTGCTGACCTGTCCCCGACCATACTGACCTAGGAGCAGTCGCCCGCCCAGCAGTGAATGGCACAGAGACAGGGGAATGCCCACGGCGAGGGGCAGCATTGCCAACGAACTTCCGGGCTCGAGCGCACTTCGGTGCAACCACTTTCAAAAAAACACAGAGAGAACATGAGGAAGGGGGAGAGGAAGAGGGGGAGAGAGCGGCGGGAGGGGGAGGGGCAGAGGGAGAGCGAGAGAGAGAGAGAGGAAAACAAAGACAGGAAGAACAAATGGAGAGAAAGAAAGAGAGCTGATCTCACCAGAACGCTGTGCCCAAGTGCGTCTTGGCACGACCCCCTCTCCCAAGGCCTACCCGCTAGAAGCGGGCAGTTCGAGGCCGGCAGTGCTGCAGATCTAGAACATACCAAGGCTGTGGTCAAAGCTGTGCAGGTCAGGTGCAGTGGTGGCAGGCTGGATTCTTGAGAAGCCTCTGAGCAAGCGACACGGGCCTGCGCAAGCATTGAATCTTGCATTGCCTGCAGCTACTTGGTGAGATATTGGCATCCGACGTCCGCTCATCGCAGCTGCTGGCTCACAGCTGGATATGCACTCTAAGCCTCTAAGCCCCACTGCGCCCCCACACGACACTCCCAAACAACAAGGACAATCTTTCTTGCTAGAGGGTGGAGTTGCGTAGCTGCCCGCAACATCTGTAAGGACACAAGCAAGAACCTGCTTTTTTTTGCGCGTGACAGGCGCGCAAAGCCCCCCCACCCACACACACACACACACGCAGCACAAACTCATCGACACACGCTCTCTTGCCCCAGACATACTTAGCCGGAGCAGTCGCTACCTCGTGTTCTTCTTGGCCAGCGTCCTAGTGGCAGTTGGAAGGAGCTGCCGTTCGTGTGGGTGATGTGACAAGGCCACGAAGCGCTGCATGGAAAACTTCAGAGATGCCACAGAGGAGGAGGTTGGACATTCTGGCAGAGCATTCGTTAGTCGGCGTTTAATTCATGCTAGGTTCTCTCTCCTGGTCCTCTCATTGACTCTCTCTTTCTCTTTCTTTCTAAGGCAGCCTTGGTGCCCAGCTGGGCATTTTCCTGCTGGCGGCGGGGCCTCAGAGCTTTGTGCAAGAATTGTCTTTTTCGAATAGCTGTTATCTTCCAGATGCTTGTTTCGACTTGTGGCGCAGGTCTATGCTTGCAGAAGGCCGCAAGGAGGTCTGAGCTTGGAAGAGCTCCACCAAACTTACCCAGCGCATTTCATGTGAGTCTTGGTCCGTTCAGGAAACCGCCAAGAACTATGCTCGCACCTTTGTTCGCCTGTACGAGGAAGACCGCAAGGTGACGCCTGAACTCGTCTGACTGCCAGCCCCGGGGGGTCACCATTCTGCCAGGCTCCGAGTGAGATGGCCTCGCAGGAGTACTTCGACTTCACGAAGGCTGGTGCCCAAGGCTGCCAAATCTTGATGAGGCTGCCGTGGTGACGGGAAGATCTGGCCATATGCTATGTCAGATATCCCTCTGGGCCAAGGCATCGCCAAAGAACAAAAGCGGGCTGCAGGCTCAGGGGCAACTCTGGACGAAGGCTTTCTCCTGTTTCAAGTGACAACCGTCAAGGAACGGCCAGCGTGCTGCTTCCGTCGCCGCTTTTCGCAAGTTCTACAACAGCATCGAGGCTGCGGCTTGGAAAGTTATCTCGAAGCACCGTCATGAGGCAGCCATGCGTTCATCATGCTGGTCCTCTTGTCCAGGGAGATGTGTCAAAGCTGGAGCAGCCTGACGATACAGCAAAGTTTTGTCAGGTGCCTTCGTAGCCAAAGCTGTTTTTTCCCTTTGCACTCTCTGCTACGAGCCCCCACCATCCTTGGAGGTCAGTGCTCCCGGCACCCTCAAAACAAGAGGAGGGCCAAGGAAAAAGGAAGAAGCAAAGGCCAGAAGCCGAGACAAGCCGATCTGCAAGATGAATTGAGAGTCGCCCGGTGCCGATATGGTGACCACGGTTGCCATGGTTACCCAACTGGGGGGGTGTACGAAAATAGGGGACCCCGAAGATACATCCCCTAAAATAGTAGGATTCCCTTATAAAAAGGGGCCCCGAATAAGGTATATACGCCTCAGATCGTCCCTTATGTAACAATTCTGGGGCTTGGAATGTCCGAGGAGAGCAGCGGCCGCGCCACAGAGGCTCGCAGAATGACAGGCCCCATGAGGCCGGAGCTAGCTTTCGAGAGACGCCCCAGGCTGAGAATGGAAAGCTTCGTCCTTAATTGTGCTTCAGCTTGCTGGAGCTTGTAGACTTTTATGTATTGTAATGGAAATGCCTTGAAGTGAAGTGGCCGAGGACAATCAGAAAACGCAAGCCCCGCGAAGATCAAAATGATGAGGACTCTGCTTGGGTGTTTCTGAGATACAGATCTTCAGCCCGCTTGTCTGAGCTCCTCATCTCGACTGCAGATCACAGGACGTAGGGGGTCCGGCCGCAACCTCAGTACCATGAGCCGCTACATGCAGCTCGTGGGCAAGAAATCAAGGAAATATGGTTGCCAAGGCTGAAGATAGCAGGCTTGCTTCCCAGATTTGCTTTTGCATTCCACTTGTTTTTGCGCTTGATTCCGCTTTTGTCTGAAGACTCAACTATGGAATGGGTGCACGCATGGTGCACGCGTGTGCGCACTGCACACAGAGTCACTTAGATAAGTCGCCTGGACCAACAGCTCCACTGCCAGCACCAGGCCCTCAAAGCGTCATCGCGATGGGGCAGAGGCAGCTTGCCCCGTGATTCCTCTGCGGTACGGTCTGCTCCGCTTCCTTGGAATGAACATGAATTGAGAACATATGAAATTCATGGGACTTTTCTTCCTTGAGGCTGCGTTCAATGATGATAAGGCAGAGGAGGCATCGAGAGACCAGCATTTTTCGATGGGATTCTCTTATCTTGCTCGGAGGCTCCTTCTGAGCCCGTGGTGGAGAGGCTGGAGAGTCCTACAACTCCATGTCAACTATGTTGCACGGTCTTTGTCAAAGCAAGGAAGACGGTCAAGATCGACAAAGTCTTTCACCTGCGTGGCCCTACGCATCCTCCGCTTGAGTGCTTCCTTGTAAAGTACTCCATGTGTGGTTTATTGCTGTGTAAGAAAGGTTGGCAGATGCTGCGGCGGGCGGTCCGACAGAGAGGTCTCCTCTGCTGATCGGTGTGGAAGCTCGTGTGGGACACAGTGCCGTCCGAGGTCGCGTAGCCGTCCCCGGGCCGTCTTCGTCCACGGCCGCGATCCCTCGAAGAGGATGTCGGCGCCCTTTCAGGGCACTTCACGCCAAAATCTGCCCGACGTTTCTGTAGAACCGCCTATAAGGACCCAGCGGATACACGGCCTGTACGCGGAGCTGGACGGTGAGAAGAAAGATGGGCGCCCCATCTTCGAAAAGGCTGACCATGAAAAGATGCTCGCCAGATAATAATTGCCTGATTCCGGAATCCACAGTCGAGAGGAAGGAAGCCGCCTACCGCCTTCACGTACACGTGATCATGTCATGATGGATTTTGGGCCAACAACATGAGCCTGGTAACAGGCTGGGCGGCCAGTTTGCCAAAACTTTCAAGTGACATGACCGCGATAGAAGGCATTTTCTCGCATACGTACGGTACGGTTGCGCCCTGACGAGCCAGTTTGCTCTGTATGGCACTATCATGGCAAGGGAACTGCGATGCAAGAGGTGACGCCAGTGTTGTGGGATACTTGTGGCAAGGCTTGGCAGTGCTCGAAGACATGTTCTTGTACAGTCCTAGGTCACGTATGGAGGCGGGGATGAAAAAAACAGGTACCTTTGAGAGAGCATACTTTATTCGCATCGAGATGCATCTTTCTCAGAAGACACAGGGTCTCCAACGTGGACTATTGGTCATCTTTGGTAAGAAGGTTCGGTTCGCTGCTACAGCATCGGTTCTGTTCTGAAGGCGAGACACAGAACTGGTTCAACAGTCGTTTCCCACAAGAAAGCTGCAAAGCACGACATTCCAGCACTGTAGCTCGGACACGCCATTGGATGAATGCTCCCTCTTGCTGAAGAGCTGTTGCAGTGTATTGCAGAAATATCAAGTAACATTAGCAGTCATCGTCGTGGAACTGCTTTCGATTCGAGTGCTCGGGCATTGGAGGGTTGTGTGATGTATGCTGCTGGATGCACAGAGTCCTTCTAGTGGCCTGGGTTTGCGAAGGCAAAGCCACGTGCCAGTTTGTGCCATGGTTGCACGCCGCCGCTTATGTCTTGCCTTGACAACTTGAGGAAGACGTACATCTCCTTTTTCGAGAACAAGAACACTTGGCGCATATCCGCCTCGGTGACTTCGCAGGGGGACTTTGCAAAGGTCAAGGACCGAAGCACCGAAGAGGCAGTATTCGCACGTCTCACGACAGCCCTCGAAGTATGCTACGTCAAGTTTCTTGGAGTTCGCAGGAGCCTGCAGAGTTTCCTTGGCTGGTTACCAGACCTTGGAAGGTCTTCAACGACGAAAGAACCTACGAGGAGGACTTGCATGTGCATGCAATGGCCGGTCCTTTCGTTGCAAGCGCATGCTGCTCAAACAACCTTGCTGCTAACTCGAATGCCTTACTGTGGGTTGCTGGACTGCCAAAATCCCAGAACGTGGTCGGCACATGATCCAGATTCAATGCGTGTTACTCTCTCCATGCACGCTACTCTCAGTGGAGGCAAGTTGAGCACGGCATGTTTAACCACATGTAGGACCACATCGCACGTAGGACCCCATGTAGGGCAATTGAGCCCATGGCACATGCGGCGCAGGCGGCGAAGGATGCTGAACGGCAGTTCCGTGTTGTCCACAAGCGGATAGCAGTTCGAGCTCAACCGTCCACAGCCGCAGAAATCGTGGGTGTTGAGGTTCTGGGAGCATTGGTGTCAGGGAAGCTGGTGCAGGTGAAAGGGGAGCAATGGGTGCAAAGAAAGCTGCAAAACAAGGAGGCTTGGATGCTCGTGGATGGCACCGGATTAGGCTTGGGAAGGCTCCTTGAACCAGTTGCAACCACGGTTCCTGTGAAAAGCCATGAGAGCAAGGACAAGGAGAAGAAGGAGGCCACAAGTGCCACGAGCGCCACGAGTGCCACAAGCCACAGTCACAACGTTTCGATCGGATTGATCGGAGAGAGACTCTGGCATTCACCACTACGCGAACTTCCCAGGCCTGAGTGGGCACCTCGTCACGGATACTTCGCATTGTCAGGTGGTCTATCGGCGACTGGTTGGCGCAACATCTGGGTGTTTGGAGGGATCGTTCCTGGCTTGGGCTATTCTGATGACGTGTGGCGCACTGTGAACGGTGGTGCCAGCTGGGAGCTAGTCGTTGCTGGGATTCACTGGAGCGGGAGATCAGATTTCGGCTGCTGTGGTGGCTCTACTGCGCCTGAGCCACGCCCAAAAGGCGTGATCTACATCGTTGGAGGGCAGGGGGGCCCCGGACTGCTGCCCGATGTCTGGGCCTCAGACACTGCTGGTAGAAAGTGGTCCCGCATGTGCGCTCAGGCTCCTTTCGGCTCGCGTACCGGAGTTGCCTGTGCCACGGTGCCCTCGCGGCCACTAGTACTGCTCGTGGCTGGCGGAGTCTCCGACGATGTCCATCGTGATTTATGGGTCAGTCAGGATGGGGGTGTCACATTTGATTGCCTGAACCTTACAATGCCCGTTGGTCCCACGTTACTGAAATGGCCTCCACAGCTTCTCTGTGCGGCCCGAGCACAAAGCGGCCGACTGGGGCTCTGGTGCCTCCGATTGCGGGGGCTCAATGACCATGATGACCATGAGACCTCGAGCTCCGAATCGAGCCTTGATGCAGAGCTAGAGCCCTTAGATGAGTTTTCCCAGAGCTTTGATTGCGAGTGTAGTCCAGACTTTCCGAAACCGCCTCGAGTTGGGCTGGACTTGGAGGCGTCCACCGTCATCAACCTTTCTAGGCATGGCCTGCAAAGCCAATGCCTGCCAGGCCCTGGAATGTCGGTCCCAGGGGACTGCGCCCCATGTCCTCTGGAGAACAGTCCCTGCATCGCGCCTCCGGAGTCCTTTGTCGTTTGCGACATGGATGCTGCGCATACGAGAGGTCATGGTAAAGTCCATGTCTTGACAGAGGATCGCTGCTTCACAAATGATCGCCACCAGTACAAGCTGCAAGATCGCTTCCTAAAGCTTCTTGGCCTGCGCCTGGCGACGAAGGGCATTCCCCTGGACCTGTGGTTGGGTCGCGTGAGGCCTTTCCTCTTGCCACGCCCGCGCCGCATTGCCGGATTCCCGCGCCCAGTGGGCGAAGGTCCGAGGATGTCCGAGGGTCTGAGAACTGAGATGCGATGAGTTATGGTCCCTCCATGGCAGTTTTCTGCAGCGACAGCTGGGCACCTGTACAGCTTCAGCCCTGCACCGCGGCTTTGAGCAGATTTGAGCAGTTCGCTCGAAAAGGCTTGTCTTACGGCCTGCGATCGCGTCAGCCCAACAAGAGTTCTGTGAGGATCCTGATCTACTCTGCACCTTCCTCGATCCCCAGAAGCCGCTTCCGGATGAGGAAGTCGAGGCTACAACGGCCACGCACTCCGGGTTGTTCGGCGTTCTGCGAGTCTTCTCTTCGCGATTTGCGTGCAGGTGTGCCTGCCTATGTGGCCTCCACCACCAGGCAACGTGAACAGCTGTCATTGTTGTGAAGATGTTTCATGCTGCAATGTGGCATGTTGCGCAGTCAGGCTAAGCAACGCAGCTGACCTTCGGTAATTAGTCACGTCGTCGTTTAGCGCACGCTGAATCAGGTGTCTTAATTGAGCAGTTCTGTTGTGGCGCATGCGGCAATCATGGTGTTCTCGGAGAGAGCCTTCCCAAGCTCTTTCAGCCGCTTCTGGCACCGCTCCAAGTCAGCAGCATGAGCTAGGGCTAGGGACAGGCCCGCGACTTGACAGCCACTCCAGATTCCCTGCGTAGTCGATCACTCCACCCAAGCCAACCAACACATTTGTCACGGTGACGCCTCATCTTGTCTCATGGGCAACATGGCGTTATTGCAGGAAGTGCCTTCTCGGTCACCACACGTCACCATGTCGCACCTGTCTTTGGTACGCACCGCTGGGATAAACAGGCCTGTCAATCTGGGTTTTTTTTTGCTCCTCTCGGCCTCTGTATGTGTATGTGTTGAGCGATGCAAGTCACGAAAGCTCCCCCTGGAGAGCTTTCGTTTAATACCCTGTCAGGGCTGGGGCGGAGCCATGGGGGGGTGTGGGGGGGGGGCTGGTCAAAAAACCCTGACATTTTCGCGGCGTCCCCGGGCGAATTTGGGGCCCAGGGCGGTTGCCCAAAACGGTTTTTTGGAGCATTTTTCGGGTCCTCGGCGTGGACTCGTTTTTATGCCTCTCCGAGGAGAAGCGGGACCGGGCTGATGCTGCTGATGCTCGCGGGGCGGCGTGCTTTGGCGGGTCGCTGCAGGACTAAATCTGCTCGTCCTAGACGCCCCGCGGAGTCTTGGCAATGACCCCTCCCGAACCTCCCCTCCACGGAACCCTCCCCAACCTCTCAGCATCTGCACGGGAATCCGCTGTTTATTCCTGTGGATGTATGGCAGCTGTTTTTGTGAGAAGTTTGGAGGCGACGCACAGCACATGCTTTTTGGGGAAGTTGCCTCCACACTGCTAGGCGCACCCTAAACCCTAAACTAAACCCTAAACCCTAAACCCTAAAGCCTAAACCCTAAACCCTAAACCCTAAACCCTAGACCCTAAACCCTAAACCCTAAACCCTAAAGCCTAAACCCTAAACCTTAACCCTAAACCCTAAATCCTAGACCCTAAAGCCTAAACCCTAAAGCCTAAACCCTAAACCTGAAACCCTAAACCCTAAACCCTCAACCCTAAACCCGAAACCCTAAACAGGAGGCGTTTTGTCAAGAACAGACCAGCGGACAAATTCGGGCGGGCACGAAAACAACCAGATGGCCAGCGCGAGCACTGAGACTGCCCAGCATCGACGTCGAAGAACGCGGCAAAGCCGCAGAACCAACATGCCAAAAAAAAAAAGGCGCAGCAGGGTCTGCACGACAGTCGCCAATAACTGCGGTCACTCTCGAAGCACCTCTTCAGTTGGTCTGGGTCCTCCTCCCTGTTTGACCCTGTAGCCCAGATAAACGAAGCGAGTTGAGTTTTCTCCTGTTCGCCGCTTGCAGGGGTCCCCACCCTCATAGCTACAATCTGACACACCGCTTCAACACCCGTGTGTGTCGTCGGTCTGACCTCCGAGCTTTTGGCCGTGTCTGTCTATACACGGTAGGTACACTTGTGTAACTTCCTGTAACTTTGTGTTAATTTTGTGCATGGTGGCTCACTTGAAGCACCGCTTCGCTTTAACCTTTGACTTTGCCACATGAATTGGGTCGGCGCTTTGATCTCTCGGCGCCTGTCTCTTCCTGCTAGCTCCGTGTCCCCAGTCCTGGACCTACTAGAGCTTTCGTCCCAGCCCGTGGCTCTCGAGTTGCCTACTCTGCACCCACTAACAGCCACTGGTAGAATGCCAAGAATCAACGGGAAATTTGCACTGAAGATTCACACAACTATTCCCTGAGTTCCCTGACCGCAAGACTTCGGCGGATGGTTGCCGCGTACTGGCGCGTATTGGTACGACCACGAATGAATAGGACCAATAGGACCAGTAGCACCTAAAGACACAAGATCTACAAGATCCTGAAAAGATATCTGGACATGGTCAGCCTCCCTCCCTTGTGGGTCCTCAAAGCCGGCTGCTCCGTTGCCCTGTGCCTGCCCCCCCCCCCCCCCGCCGCTCCCCAGTTCTATTCTCCGATCTCACACTCCAGAGAGACACTCTCCAGACACAGGACACACACACAGAGCACAAAAAGCCTTGCCTATACGTGCCTTGCAAAAGCCCGCCTAAGCCTTGGGGGGACCAATAAACGAAAACGGCGTATAAACAGTGCCAGCGGCCTGAGGCTGAGGTGCAAAGTAAAGGCCACCTTGTCCAGCAGCCATCAGGGCACGTCGCACAGAGGACCTGCATGGGATAAGGCTGCCGACGAGCGGCATGGCTGAGTATCATGCTTACAGTCCTGGCTTCGTGAAATCAATGAACACAACTCGGGATGTCCGGGCCGGGTTTCTGGCTGAGAGACTCAATGTGGAAGGATGTGGAAGGTGTGGGGCGCTGCGAAGCAGATCACATCTGCTGTGTGAGCAGTCAGTCGCTCCTCTCATCACCCCGCCACTTGAGATGGAGTTTGGTTTGTGTGTGCAGTGTGGGCTTGGTACATGGTTCCACTTCCAGGTGCAGAGAGTAGCTCCGAACGTTGCGAAACATAATGCTGCTATGACAAACACAGCTTCGGAGCCTTCGCGTTTGGAAATGCTTGGTGTTCGCGTCGGCCTACATTGACCTTCGTCATAGACTGATCTTGGGAAGGCCAGTTGGGCACATCATCCTCCTCCTCCTCCAAGAGGCTTCCTTTCAGAAAAGGTCAGAATGCTGTGTGCCCGCCAGCAAAGAGCTGCTAAACAAGGCCCAGAACGGCGCCAGAAAGTCAGTCATCCTCCGCTGCGGGTGGCCCTCCTGGCGCTGAAAACTCGCATAGCTCTCGCCTGCCTGGGTCAGTGGCAAGATGTCGCAAGTCACCTGCATCACGCTGACTGAGCAGGTGGTGCTAAGCCAAATGGGCGCGTTCTGAAGATTCTCGGCATGGCGCTCACTTCCACAAGTCACAAGCAGCTGATGCTCAGCTGTCCCTGCATGTCAGTATCATCGTTTGTCTCGAGAAGCGAAGGCCTGGACAACTCCATCAAGACTGCCAGTCGTGTCATGGGTGTCTATGTCGAGCAGGCTGACGCAGTGACGCAGTGACGCAGCTCGGCACATCTTGCGAAGTTTGGATGTAGAGACACAGCTACAGGCCGCGAAGCGTTGCGAGCAGCCAGTCTTCAAAAAGACGGACGAGGCCTCTCTTGGGCCCTTTCGAGGAAATGCCACTGTGGGCGCCATTCGTGGGCGAAAAGACTAGTGTCCAACAGGCGAAGCCCAGCTTCTTGTACTTCGATGCGCAGAAGGACCCCACACTGGGATTTGACGGAGGGCCAGTGGCAAACCCACCAGAACACCAAGCACTGCTCGGGAGCAGATGCCCCAAGAAGTGAGCGTGAAAGAGTGAGCAAAGAGAGTGAGCGACCAGTGTCGAAGAACGACAAGAAAAGAGGGTGTGAACATTGGCAAGACTTTTGAGGAGAGATGGCGCATCGCCAAATCCATGGAAGAGAAAGGTGACGGCGTGCGATTGGGCGTGTGCGGGATTGTCCTTGAAAGCCTGCCAGGTGATTATGCCCACATCAAGGCCGATCGGACTCTGGGGGCACATGACAGGTTCATCATGACTCATCACGGTGCAGGACAAGGGCCAGTTGCCCTGGCAGCTGAAGAAGCCTTGGAAGGCCTGGTTGCCTTTTCTTTTCCCGGTTAGAAGCTGAGCAGCGGCAACAGTTGACGCGGTTCTCTAGATTCGTACAACGCCCTCGAATCCGAGCTCATGTCCAAGACGGCTTCCGCTGTTGCAAGACTCGAAGAAGACGTGTAGGTCTACAACGGCGACAAGTACGAGGAAGTGCAGTTCTCAGATCATGCAGCAAAATAGGAAGAAGTCAGACGACGAAGACTGTTGGAATTGCAGTGAATGTATTCCTACACAAGTTTGAGTGGATGCTGTGTCCTTAGTTGTGTTCGTTGTTTTCGTGGGTCGTCGTGTTGGGGGTCTAAAGAAGTCGCTCAGAGGTCTCTGCGCTCCAAGTGCAGGAGGCAGACCCATCGGTTCAAGAGGCCTGTTGCAGTCAGCTGTCGGTTATCGCTGTTCAGCTTTTGTCGGTGAACGTCTTGGTAGTCTTTTTCTTGCAGAGGAAGCCAAAGCCAATAAGGGCCGGGCCAAAACAACAGAGAAGCGTGGCAAAGTCAAGGAGAGTAGCACGGCCACGGGAAATGGATCAAAGAGGACTCGTGACAGGCTGGACATGTTGATCCCCTGGATGAGATGAAAATGAATCGCATCTTGTGTCGCGATGTGCATGTGACTGTACAGGAAGTGGCTTGGCCAGCAGATGAGCGCTGATGAGCTGCCACTCGAAGCCCTGAAGGAGCTGCCCAAGGACCCCTTGTGTGAATGGATGCGCGCAGTATCTGCTATAGTAGTCAGCATGGATGCTGGTAGGTTTCTGCATCCTGAGGATGCCCCAAATGGACACGATGCGTGGAAAGTTGTGAAGTGGGAGCCGTCCAACAATCGGGTGCGGGGAGTGACCTGCAGAGCTTTCGCATACTTAGCCTTGGCCCATAGCACAGCACCCGGACGCGATGGCTCCGTGTCAGGCGCTCTTTCAGTTCAAGGGTGTTCGCATTCAGACCACTCAATTCGGTGCCTTGTTTCAATAATCCAGTGGTATTGAAAGAAGGAGTAAGCATAGTTCTTTTCGTCCCGTCCAAGGGGGAGCTATTGAAGAACCGTTGGGCTCTGGGGATGCTTGAGGATGTCTTGGGCCTCGGGCTTTTGGGTTTCGGTCGGTGCTTTGGGCTCAGACCTTTCTTGGCAGCCTGGACGGACAGGACAGCCCACGCTACAGTGGTCCGGTTTCAGGGTATGGCAAAGTCAGTGAGGTCTCATGGGCTCGACAGGAACTGAGGCGAGCTAAACGTGAGTGAGAGGTATTACGTGCCGCGCAAAGCAGAACGGCTCATCTGAGGCTGTGGGTCAAAGCATGCGGCAGAAGTCGTCGCCAGGGCCTGCTACGTCATGCTGGCTGACGGAAAAGGGAAAGATGAGGCCACCAAGTTTCAGCACGCAGTATGAGCTTGGCTCGTCACAGCTTGCAGGTCATGAACTTTCGGGATGGTTGGTACCGAAGGCCCGTTATGATTTCCTAAGATGTTACATGCAATGAGCAAGAATCATCGAAAAGATTCATCCGATAGTGCTAGGCGAGGCAAGCAGCAATGAGCAAGCGCAAGGGTACGTTGCCCTCAAGATGGGTAGACAGGAAACGGTTCGGTGTCTCCTGGTGGCGTAGCCTACATACCTTTCTGTAACTTGAATCCGCGCACGTGCGGGTTGTGCGCATCTTGCGAGCTGCTACAATCTGCACAAAGCTCGCTTCAGACCAATTCAAGGCCCAGCGGTTTAATCTGTGCTCGTCGCGCTTTCCTTGCCCCAGGATTAGATCTTTCAAGGCAGGGGAGGCGCGCACCAGATCCTGAACAGCTGAGCTCTGCAACGCGTGTGGTCAGTTCTAAACGCGCATTCAGTGGAGGCGGCGACCGCGAACGGACAGGGAAGCAGCAGTGACATCTCACCGAACGAGCGGAAGAATCACACTGCTCCAGATGAGGCTGGTGTTAGGAGCCGTATCTTAAGAGCAATATGAGCAATAAGAGCACTGAAAATGGTGCGCAGCCTGAGGGCAAAGAGCAAGCAAGCTCACCTTCGCCAGACGAAATACGTCAGCCCGGCCATGTTAATAGACAGCACGTCGTCCGGTCAGCCGAATGCTTGATCATTCCTGTCTCGATCCTCGCAGTTTCTCAAACTTTTTATGAACTCTGTGTGTGCGTGTGGGTGCTTCAAGGCGAGTCAAGCTCCAGCAGTGGATCTGAAGATTCAGACAGTGCTGGCAAAGGTTCCGACACTGAGTCCCAAGAGGAGCTGTTCTTCACTTCATGAGTCTTCATGAGAATGCATGTGACACGTTGCCAGTTGCATAAAGTCAGGACGCCGTGGATGCAGGTTCGGCAATGCTTGCTCGACTTTGTGCCATATTAGCAATGTCTCTACCAGTTCTGCCTTTCCCCGCTCTCTACCTGAGGAGGACAAAAGGGCTTTGGCTTTCTTGATCCGCGCAATCCGCCTGGTGCGCTGGGCAGGTCGAGCCCTTCCATGGTCCTTCCACTGATCTTGTTGAAGATGAATTTACGAATTTACGAATTTACTCAACGTGCGCACCGCAGCTGTTTGCAGGGTGTGTGCGAAGATGGCGGTGTGCAGCTCAGCATGGCCCAGTCTGGCTAAGCGGCAACGCACGCGTTTGGGGTCTGAGTCTCATTTGCCAACATGAAACCCAGGTCCGAACAGGCATTCGCTGCTTCAAGTGCTACTTCGAGAGACATAAATGTCAATGTAAGAGCACCTGATCCATGTCATGCTGAGAGTGCGTTACAGTACTTAGTGCTAGCAAACCTTTCGGAATACTCTCTTGGCATGCGCATGTGCATCAGGTTTGCCTTATACATAGATTTCAAGGGTAGTTAGGGCTGAGCATCAAGCCTTTGCTAATTGAAAGCACTGCGCACCTACATCTTGATGCTCAGATCATCTCAGATCGGCCAACAAGGCGAGGTCAGCTGCCGTTTGCCACCGAAACTTCTGCCTTCATCATGCTGGTCGAGTCGCACTGGTCCAGCCAACCAGATGCAATACGAACTTGCCACCGCAATCATCGTCAGTAATAAGCTGCACTCGTTGGCAAGACGGCGTTAGCGTTGATGAGAACGGCAATCGATTTAGCCTGGAAGCGGTACATATGCCGGTACTGCAGCTCGCATGTCCTCGTTTGTGGCATCGAGTTTAGCATTGATGCCGCTGGCAAAGCCTGCCCAGCGCGCGAATCGGTGCAGACTGGGTGAACGGCCCTGGCTTCCAGGATGAGGTAGGAGGGGACAGGCGCAGCTGCTCTGCTGCTTATCCTGGCTCCCCAAGATGCAGAGCCAGCACAGAATTGCCGAACCTAATCTTTCGGCATGTTTGATGCCTACGCATGCCCTGAGCTAGTAAACGTCTGCAGTGCAGCACGCCTGCCCCAGACATGGTGCGTGGAGACCATGAACTTGCGGTGAGAATTGCTGCAGCTGCCAGCCAAAATGCTGCGTGGACTTGCGTGAACTTGCGTGAGCTTGCATGGACTTGCGCGGGCAGCCTGGATATGTTGTGTTCAGATGGAGAAGCCTTGAATAAGCAATTGAGGGAACAGCTATGAACCAGTGGATAGCTAAGCAGGAATCAGGAATAAGTCGGAATATGGACAAATACAAATAAGATGCAGGGCGCAGTGTTCCACAAAGTGAGAGGATACCCAACTGCAGGCAAAAGCGCGTCTCTTCCGAGCCGCCTCTGACGGAGAATCGGGATCAGAGCACAGCCCTCGAGGCGGCTTCTTCTGGCGGTTTGGCCCCTCTGTTGGTTCCGTCTGCGAAGCACTTGCCTCAAGATGCCAGGATCTGGCGGACCTCAGAGGTGACAGTCAAGACAAAGGGCGTGGACTCGAAGGTCACAGATCTACCAAGGCGGGATCCCTCAGCACATCTCGGCATTTTCTGTAGGCACGGCGCGCGCGCGCGCGCGAGCGCGAGAAGCGTGCGCTCTATGTGTGTATATGTGTGTGTGTCCCTGTGTGTGTGTGTGTCTCTGTGTGTCTCGGCAACCGGTGTGTCAGGCTGTGTCAGGCTGTGTCAGGCTGTGTCAGGCTGTGTCAGGCTGTGTCAGGCTGTGTCACGCTGTGTCACGCTGTGTCACGCTGTGTCACGCTGTGTCACGCTGTGTCGCGCTGTGTCGCGCTCGCGCTGTGTCGCGATGTGTGTGTGTGTGTGTGTGTGTGTGAGTTGCACACCGGGCTCCAGGCATGTGGCATAAAATACGACTCCAGCTCGTGTGCTTCCCTGGCACTTCTACAGCTTTGTCAGGGATCCTGCGGCTCGGCCCCAGCGTGCTGCCTGCCATGGTTCATGCTCTTCATGTCTAAAGTTTGGATGCAGTCGTGGACAGGCCGGGTTATGTTCTGGCAAGATTGTATGCAAGGAGGGTTCACTAGAGGCCAGCCTTCTTCCAGAAGCTCTAGCCCAAAAGCTCATGAGCGGCAGCCGGCAGCCCACAATCTTTGTGGAGCAGTCGGGACAGTAGCACCGCGGCACACCCGCGCCAGGTCTTGCCAGACTTCTCCGCACCATCAAAGGCGCCTTTGCTCCATCATCGGCATTGGGCTTGAAGGGCTTGGGACCAGTCGAGAGACAAAGAGTGAGAGAGGCGGAGCGAGACGTTGTCAAAGAGTGTGTGCCCTTCATGTGGCATTGCAACATGCAGCGGGCAGACAGGCCCGTCATGAACCGCATATCACTCATCGCGTTGCTTCCCTATGGATGCATATCATGCATAGAGTGAGGGCGAAGAAAGTATCAGACTTAAATGGAATGTGTCAGACAGAATTCGTGGTGTTGCTTTGGGGCCTTGAGAAGCAGGTTGAGCGCACATTTTTTCACTTTTGCAGGTCCAAAGCTTCAGAGCCTGTGGGGCTGCAAAACCTTGGCAATACGCCTCTTGCCCCATTATTCGGGAGCTATTTGTGGCATTGTTGGTATTCGGACACACCAGGTGAAGTGCGTTTGCTTTGGTAGCTGCTTTCGGGTCAGCAAGGTGACATTCTGTGACAGCTCCGAGGTGTTTCCTCAATGCTGCAGTGCAGTCACTGGCGCATGCTCCTCTCTTCGCTCAGTTCTTCCTTCGCAGGTCAGCGTCTCAGGCCTTGAGGCCTTAAGGCAACAAAAGCGCTTGAGGCTGACCTCCTGTAATAAAAGTGCCAGGCGATTTGAAGCAGATCTCAACACGTCCAACCCGCTGGGCACCCGGGGGGTCACTCCGGCACGTTGCAGCGCATTTGTGGGTGGCGCGATGATGACACTGCACCCTGGTTTGTGGAGTCAGTTTTTGTTTGTTTGTTTTGTACACGTTGGGGTTGACGGGCGGGCCGGTGCGGCTTGGTGGTGTAGGCCGTCTTGCTGGGACATGCGCCTATGCAGGGGCCGGTCCACGCCACAGCACCACAGCCTCGGGGTCGGAATGATTGACGTCCAACAGAGCAAGAGCCTTGACGCCTCAAAGCGAACCAGACGATTTTCTGCGGTGTGTCGACACCCGACATGGCTTACCAAATCTGCCTAAGCATTTTTGCGAGAACGATTGTCGCATAGCCTGTTGTTGACAATGCTTCAAAACACCAACGCTGACTGAGACTTGGCGAGTATCTTCTGGTCTGGTCTTTCGGTGGTGCTTGGACGGAACGGTAAAATTCTCATTCTTCGACGGCCGAGCAATGATGTGGCTGAGAAAGCAAGACTTAGGGAGCGCAAGGAACACAGGAGAAGCAGAAAGGCAGCTAGAAGCAGATGGAAAGGAAGAGAGGAAGAATGGAGGGCAAGCACGAAGGAAGAAAGCTACCACACCAAAGGCAAAGTGAGCCCCAAGCGACATAGATGCAAAGACGCATGTCTGAACTGAAGCAAAACAAAACAGGCAAGAATTGGAAAGGATGTGCGCTCACCGAGCAGCTGCTCCATTCCCAGGGTGCCAAACAAGGAAGTGAGAACTGACTTGGTACTGGCTCTGCTAGTGTGGTTTCTGTAAGAGTCCTAGGAAACAGTCGGACATGCAAAGAACAAGATGTCTGTCGGGCGCCACCTCTCAAAACATTTGACCGCTCCTTTCGCTGAACACGGTCCTTGCCAGGAAATGGCTTCAGCCTTTGCCCAGCTACTTCAAAGACTCTTCCCGGAAGGCTAGGACGCGAGGGCGTTTCAAACAAAGTCGAAAACAAACATGGGATCAGAACAGTTGACGCAACGATTGTTACAGTCAGTCCTGTCGAGATTCCCAGATGGCAGCCGGCGACTTTCAGTGGAGGAGAGAAAGCTGAGAAGTCGCATCGCACCAGGCCTGCCTTCTCGCCGGAGGAGAGGGCCATGCAAGGTTCCTACCAGTAGGCCAGAAGAGCTATGAGAGCCAAAAGAGCTAAACCTCTTCTGGCAGGACTTCTACCGGACACTCTGCAGGCCGGGAGCTAAAAACAAGCTCAACAAAAGCAAGCGGGCACAGTATAAGAGGATAAGGTGACATCATAGTAGCTGGTGCTTGTTTTGTTATTTCATTCCTGTGCCTTTAGGCATTGCGCGCTGGTGGCCGAGCAGCCAGAAGCCCAAGAGTCGGCGAAGTCGGTGCAACCGCACGGGCCAATGGTGTGCTTACGGTGTGCTACGGCTCCAAAACCTGGATGTTTCACCTCAATGCAGAGCAGCAACAAGTATCAGGCCTGGTGTACAACAAGATGCCCAGGAGGCAGATGTGTGCGTGTGGTGGTTGTGGGCTATCCACTCTGTCAGCTCTTTGGCCGACCAAGAGTTCAGCTTGCAGGTAATGGCTTTTCTCCTTGACGCCATCCATGAGGATGCTTGTTGAAACCGTGTCCACATAAGGTCCCAAAGCAGAACCCAGAGCTCGTCGTTCTAATGCGCCTGCGCAAAGCTGTGAGCTACAAAATGCCGCGAGGACCTGAATCGGAATCGCCAACGTTCTGAGTTCAAGGCTCAAGCCCGTGGTCTCGCACGGGTGTGCTGCTTACGATTGCTTACTGGACTGCTGCAGAGGCCTCCCAAAGCTTCAGAAGTGACGATGCGCGCTGCGAGGAGCATCTGGCTGCGGAGGTGGAAGCCGGTGGAAGCTTTTAGTGACTTTAGTGAAGTCGCAGAGAAGTCGCAGAGCGGACGTCGCAGAGCGAAGTCGCAGGAGAGCCTCATCTCGTGCGCAGGCGTGGTATGCTCATCTGCAGCAACACCGCTCTGTTGTCGTCGACCTTTGCCAAGGGCAGCTGCGGTCGCAGGCGGAGCATGTCGGGGTCATGTCGGGCAAGTCAACACGGTGCAACGAATAGTCCCAAGAAAAAAGTTCAGAGCATACTCCTAGCCTCTAGATGCAGGTCCAGTGCTGCGAATGTGGCTGCGCACTTGGGGGTCTGAAGTGTTTGCGAAGTTTGGGGAGCCTTTCAGTGTCCAAACTCGAGAGTACTGAGGCTGCGCTTCGATCACCTTTGTGCATCGAGCTGATTACGTAAGATTTTTGAGATGTAGCGCAAATGGCAGCGCAAGTGGCAGCGCAAATGGCAGGACCCCTTCCTCTTCCTGTCCTTGCCAATGCCAAGTCACCTCTCGCGTGGTGCTGGCGGGTTGTCGAATCATTGCAGAATTTGTAGACTTTGTTGATGAGGGTAGTCACAAGGAAGTCACAAGCAAGGCACGAAGAAGTAACGCAAGCGGTCCTTGGGATGCTCGACATGCTTCGCGTAGCTTTTGCGTTCGGGCACTGCCAGGTGGCAGAAGGGCGCACATCGAGGCAAGTCCCTGCAGACATGCTCCTGTCATGCTCTTGCCATGGTCCTCAAGACAAAGGCTCTGGCAAGATCAGCCTTCCTAAGCTCCCACGCAAAAGCTGTTGGTTGCTGGCAAATTACCACACACGCACACGTCTTGCTGGAGTGTTTTTTCGATCGCTCTTCTGTAAACAAATGTCTCCATCCTGTCCCCACAAGCAAATCCCTCTGGGACCTGGCCTCGGAGCTTTGCCTTTGAACGCCGAGACGAACAAGAATAGAACCTTACGCAAGTCGCAAAGCGAAAGAAGCATCCTTCCGCGTGACGCCCGCTGCACGTGTGATTCCAGACGAAGCATGTGCTACCATCATCTGGACATGGCTGTCTCTGTTTCTGTCCTTGTCTTTGTCTTTGTGGTCGTCGAAGCGGCGGTAGTGCTTGGCGCTTCTAGTACCTCCGTTCCTACTGGTGCTAAGGTTTGTTTTTGCTTTGTGTTTTCTTGCGCTGCTCTCGTCGATTCGCTTGTAGTGCAACAGAAGAACATGCGAAGAAGCGTCGCCATCGCCCTGCCAGGAAGCGATCAAAGCGTTCTGTGTGGAGGAGAAACTTGCCGGAGATGACTCATGGGGCTGCCCAAGGCTGTTCTGCTAGGGCCATTGGATGCCACCGACCTTTCTCAAGAACTCCGTGTCTGAGAGATGTTGCTGTCGAAAAGTTTTGTTGAGCGATCCCTCGGGGCCTGTCAGAAGTAGAGCAAGGAATTGATCCATCGTGGGCTTTCAGGTGTGACCGGCGAGTAAGTGCTTCCAAAAGATTGTCGCTGTGGTCTGAGGCCAAGTTTGGACATGTTCCGCATTGCTTAGTGATGGTCTTGCGGATGACGCTGCCAAATTTGTCAAGTAGTCCAGAAGCTGCATCCCACATAGGCTAGACACAGACCAGATGGGCGTGTGTTTGTTTGTTCGTATGTTTACGTGTTTGCGTGTGACAAACATCGTTGTGCATGCTCCGCCCGTTGGGGGGGGGGAGGAAGGGGAGTCAGTATCGATAGTATTCACGAGCATGTGCGTCAGTGCCGGGCAACGGGAGTTACAGCTGGCACGCAGTAGCCGGGTGTTGCAGAGTCACACGGGCACAGGGCTCCTCCTTTCGCATTAGGGCCTTTGACCTGCAGCTTTTGCCCGCCCCCCTCCCCCTCACGTGGTACCCTCAGGCCCTATACATTACCAGTTTTCACTCCGTGTGGCTGCGTTGGCAGCCAGCACAGCTCTGCAAAAGTTCGAATTCGATCTGGCCCACAGCTTAGATTACATGCATGAGTTGATATGACGTTGAAGGTTCACACAGCTCGTGCAAAGCGATTTTTGCTAAGTAGAGAGAGCCTACAGGGAACTTGTTTGACAACTTTGGCCAGCAACATTGATGATACACCCTTTGCCAGCGACATCATGTGGATCGGAAGTGGCTTCCTCAGCTGAGGGAGTGTACATTACAGGCTGCAAACAGTACCACCAAGCTCTTGGAATTCGGCATGCGGGCCCAGATTGAGTCCCTATGTGTGCTTCATAACCGTCCATCCAGGTACGGTGGGCATTGTCCTGCGCATCCTGCTCCATCTTGCCAGAAGCTTTTTTTTTGCGGGGGAGGGGGGGGGCTTGGGGTTCTGTTTCGGCTTTGGTCCAATTGAATGAACGTCAGCTCTCGGGTGGTAAGGCCAATGCCTCGCAGATGCTGGAAGAACACTTGGAAGTCAACAGTCCGATAACATCTCATGTCAGGCCTGAGTTGGCTGATGTTGGCTGTGTAGCTTGAGCTCGGCACAGCTAGGGTTGACCAGGTTAAAGGAAGGCCTCTTCTTCCTTAGCAATGGCATCTCGCCTTATGCTGGAGACACCTGCGTGGACCCCAGTGCCGAAACTGCCCAAAGCTCCTGAGCAGAAGCTCTCCACAGCTCCACGAGGCCATCATCCACCGCTTCTGCTCTTCTTTCTTCAGCAGCTTGAGCAGGCCATTCTGTGGTTCATTTTCTTTGCAAAAGCCTCGACAACGAGCTTGTAAAACTACTTGTTGCTTGGTAGATATCTCCATGGGCGCACTTCGGCTTCCTGGTCTTCATCGATGTGGTGGGGCCCTGGGTTTCTTGGCCAAGTCGACGTGTTGTCAGGGAACTGATTCGAAAGTTCAGGTCACAGCGCTGCTCCTGCGGCAGCTTGCTGTTTGCTACCACCAAGCTCGGCGACAAGCCGGGCAACCCTGGTCAGATGCGTCGGATCCACAGCGTCAGCATATCCTGCCATTGGGCCACACATCAGTAGATTCATGTCTTGTGCGCACATGAAGGCAGAGATGTCTCACGCTATCTGGCAAATCAGCTGTCGTGGTCCAAAGCGCCTGCTAATTCACTCTCTCACTACCACTCTAGATTTATCTAATGAAGCTGCTTGACTTCCTTCTATGTGGCTACTGAATTGAGTAGTACCGCAGACCAGCCAGCTCAGATAGCCCCTTACCGGTGTGTCCATGACATCGACCACTCGGCACTGCATGGCGGATCTATCCGCGAAGAGACCGCCTGAAGCTCCGGAGGCGAGTGAGGGGTGGCGAAGCGCTTTGCTTCAATCTCCTCAACCAACTCCCAGGGCCTAGTGGCTAGGACAACTTGAGACGTAGGCTCGATGTTGCACAATTGGTTCAGCAGGATGCATGAGTACTGTGCACATTGAGAGACATTTTGGTTCACGTTGCGAGATGCTCTAGCTGCCATGGTGAGCTGTCGTCTAGAGATGTATGACACTGGTGAGAAGACGCAAAAACACATGGAACATCCGATGCCGACAGGGCGATGGCTCCGCCTCACAGCTGAACACGCCTGGCCTCGCACCTTGCCAGCACCCACGAATTTCTGCGTGTTATTGCAAGAGCTCCCGAGAGGTCCCGAGAGCTTGTAGCCTCGAACGAAGAGCCTGACACGGCAACTCACCTTAGAACGTCTGTGGCTATTCAGGGGCCTTTGTTTGCCCTTGTTTGCCCAAGAGAAATTACCACCTCGAACGAAGAGCCGCCTCGAACGTGCTCGAGGTGCGAGAGTCCTAACTCCGTTGTCTGATCAGTGTCTGACCAGAGACAGCTACTGTACCCTTACAGATGCCCGTGTCGGTAATGTGAGCCCCTCGGGCTGCTTTCAACCGCCCGTTCCCGCAAATGTGCCATGCTCTTTTTGCAAGAGCATGGCCTGCCAAAAGGCATCCCTTCTGATGCCTGCGTGGGGTGAGAACAGATTCCTGCCCAAGAAAATAGTGTCTGATCTTGCAGTTTTTAGAAACGAGCCAGAGTGATTCGCAAGATGAGGCATGTTGAGCTCACACATCCGCAAAAACGCTACAGGTTTACATGTTCTTGTGTGTGAAGTACTATCGTCGTCTAACCGCCCACTTTGGGCTGAAACAGGGCATGGCCGCTTTCACCAAGAAATACACTAGTCGGCCTGTACTTACGGCCTGCTGGGGCCTTGGGGCATTAAGTGGGGTTCCGAGTGGCTTGCATCGTGCATGAACCTGGGGTAAAAGTCCTCCAGCACTTCTTCAAAAGGCCTCCCTTGTTGCACTTTTGCCTGGCGCCTCCTGATGCCATGTCACACTAGATTCATATTGATATTGCTCTTCATCTGATGAGTGGCCCCACTACAGCTCCCGGGACCCTTGCCATACAGGGTCTCCGCCTTGACATTGTGCCCACACCTAGGATATACAGCATGCAGCCTACTTATGCTTGCATGCACTGCGCTCGGCTAGCCTTTTTGCCTTGTGCCGCAGCCGTCGAGAAGTTTTGTGCTTAACCTCTGTGAATGTCATCGCCTCGCAACAAGTTCTCTGGATTTTTCAAGCAGTCAAAGAACTGCTATACTTTCCAGTCTGACTGTTGCGCTTAGGCTTTTTGGGTTTGAGTCTAGGGTATAGGAAGAAACCATGTCGAAAAAATCGAAATGGGGCCAGCTGAACCTTGCAGCTTCGTGCTTGTAACTTGCTTTGTAACCTTCGTGCGCCAGAAGCCAGGAAATGGTGCCTTCAAGTGCCACGGACAGCATTGATGAACAGCAGAATGCTGGACTGGACATGTTGGTCAGACGCTTGCACGACGAAGTCATGCAAAAGCTGGAGGACCAAAACCTGCTATTGAAGAAGGCGCTGCAAAGGAAGATTGAACCTCCGGCGCCGCCGGTGTTGTTTGACGTTCAGGCTGCAGATTCGAATCCTTCAAGCCCATCGATGACATACAGTCCTGTTGTGCGTGAAGTGCCGTCACTTAGCGTTGGCACTGGCAGCGCAAGCGTGCAGGGACCTGACAGAGAATACAGAAACAAAGTGTGTACCTACACTAGCTTTGATATGCAGCTCAGGGAGGGGGCTGACACGTTGTCTAGCCGTAAGTCAAGAAAGGACTTCGCAGAAATCAATTGCAAGCAAGATACGCCTTGTGAGCGGCCGCCGAGAACGGAGAGGCTGAAGAAATTCGTACGACATCCGTACTTTGATGTCTTCTTCGCTGTTGTGGTGCTCACCAATGCAGTTTTTATTGGCATTGACCTCCAAATACGATTGACGAGACACGGGGATCAGCCAATCGCTTTGCGGGTTATACAGTACTTCTATGCCCTCTTATTTGCAGTCGAGCTTGCCTTGCGAATACTGGCCTTCGGCAGGAGGCTCCTCCTGTCTGAAGACTGGATGTGGAGCTTGCTTGACATCTTCATTGTTGCAACATCGCTATGGGAAATTGCTGCGGGCATCATGCGAGAGGTCGGCATGGAGGACGTGAGCAGCATCGGCGGAGTATCCAGCCTGAAGGCTTTCAGGATAATTCGCTTGACGCGCATTCTGAAGACCGTCCGAGTAATCCGACTCTTTCGCTTTGTCCTGGCACTGAGAACTCTGATCACCTCTATCTTCTCAACTCTGAAGTCGTTGTTCTGGGCTCTGATGCTGTTGACACTTATTGTTTACGTGTTCGCCATACTTTTTGCACAAGCGATTAGCGACTATCTCGAGACTCCTGATGCCGTCCAACTTCCTGAACGGGAACTCCTGGCGACCGAGAGATACTACGGTGATCTCTTCAACACCATGCTCAGCCTCTTCATGTCGATTGTTGGCGGCGTCAGCTGGGAAGAGGTGATGACGCCGCTCAAATATATTTCTCCAATCTGGGTTGTGCTCTTTATGTTCTACATCTCCTTCACATTCCTGGCAGTGCAACTTGCCTGGTCAACACATTGTTGAAGCTTTGTGCGCTGTTGCATCAGTAACATCGACTGGTATTCCCCGCTTCCCAAGCCTGCTCTGGTCTAGGGGAGCTTTAGGCGGGTAGCTTCCCTCATATCCCCCCCAACAAGCACAGACCTCAAATACCCTTATGTACCCCTTGCAAAAGCCTTTCTGCGGTGCCCGAATTCGGGGGGGATTCCTCTCCTTCACGGTACTTGCTTGTCCCGGGGCTTTCTCCTGCACTAAACCCCTACGACATTCCAGGACCAGCTTCCCTGCCTTCCTGAGGATGCTTTCAAGATCTACCACGGTTTGGGTGCTGCATTCTAGTCCATGTCCTGCTCAAAGGAAAGCGAAAAAGAGATCGGACCCGCTAGTGGCAAAAGCGGGAATCGTTTCGGTTCAGCCCGCTGAACTCGGCTCTTTGCAAGTCCCCAACAGGAAAAGGGGCACAAGGGGGAGCAGCGAGGCCCTGGCCCTTCAGGGAACTCAAGCGCTCAAGATTTGTTCTCCAGGTCTCCAGGAAAGCAGCCAGAAATACACTTAATAGAGTCCTAGAGCACAAACCTCCCAGCTCTCAAGAAGTATGAAAAAAAGCACCGTTGAAAGAAGATAGGAGTACTGCCGTGTGTTCATGCCTTTTGCCGGAGGGGAGCCGGGAAGGGCAACAGATCAAACGGAAACATCCCACAGAATTTCACAGAGACAGGGGTCAGCGCTCGCGGATTATATTTCATTTCGAACGTGAGCACATCGAGCTGGCCAAGGTCGACACAATCTTTCCCTGTGCGTCAGGCCTAGGGTGTGGAATGTGGATCGAAAGGGAGAACTGGGTCGATGCGCATGGGCACGATCGAACACACGTTGTCACACAATAAGAGACAATGATTCTTGCAGCCTCGCCTCTCGAGCAAGATGTACGCTGCTACCCGCACGTGCCCTTCGACCTCTAGTGAGAAGCCGAATGCAACACGTGCCCTTTGCAATGGCAAGAATCCTGGATTTTTTACCGTGTTTGCGCAGGGTGACATCCATCTAAAAAGTTCCCCCATGCCTTCATGTCGCAGCCGCTTTTAGTGAAACCCCAGTGGATGGTGGTCCGCCTCAACAAATCACGATTTAGTCGGGTATCGCACGTTTTGGTACTCAATCTAAGACGATCACATCGAACTGGGGATCAATAAAACCATCAGACATCATCTGAGTGCATTTGTTTCTGCAAGCGGTTATCTAGAACCTCGTCCCGGTTCTGTTAGGCCAGTCTCGCATTCGTAGTTGGCAAGTTTGTGTGATCTGCTCCCAGAAGCTGCGTGCCAGGGCGTGCGTGCTTGCGTCACAATTTTTGCGTTCATGTCGGGAAAGTTAAGCGGCTGAACGCCCCTTTGACGACGTTTATGATGTTTGCCTTCATCATCCATCTCCCAAGCTGTTCCCAAGAAACTTGATTTGTTAGTCGCACTGTTCCAAAGCTCCCAGGTTGAACGTGGTGACGGGAGTATTCTGCCAGTCCGCGATTGCTGCCTGGCCCTGTTTCAATTGCATTCGTTTTTGAGTGTTCCGGTTGCAGGAGTTCCCCAGCCCTGAAAATGAAGATCAGCGCCGCAGCGGTGGTTTAGTAGTGTTGCAGGACAGCGCGCAAAGTGATCAAGCCATGATGGTGCAGAACATTCTGGACGACAAGCAATCCCACCTGCAAAAAATCAATGCGTTGTTTAGCCAACTTGGTGCCGATGGCTCAGGGGCTATCACATACGAGATGTTTCTTGGGTGAGACACTCCATTATGTCCGGTTTTCCTGTCGTGCGATGTGTTTCAAGGGCTCGATGGTACAGTCTGTTGAGTCTGTTGAGACTGACAACTCAGGTTTGAAGAAAAGTTAAAGTCTCCAGCAGTCCAGCAATATTTTCAGACGTTGGGCTTAGATGTCTGGGATGCGTGGTCTTTTTTCAAGCTTCTGGATCAAGATGCGGGCGGTTCAGTGGAAGTGGAAGAGTTTTTAATGGGATGCCTGCGCCTACGTGGTCATGCGACCGCCATCGATGTGGTCAAGATTTTGCAAGATCAGGCGTGGATCATACAAACATCGGATCGATTCCACACGTACGTGCACGTGGAACTTGCGGGTATCAAGGAAGACCTCGAAGCTGTCACTTCATTGCTCGGAAATGGTGGGCGCCATCAACAGCACACGGCGAACCCGCAGTCTTTGACCAGAGAGGTTTGATGAGGACCTCCTTTGTTTTTTGGTTCGGGGATGAGACTTTGGACAGACTGAGTGCTGTCATTCATGTCAAAAGCTTCGAAAAGGGGTACCATCTTATTCAATCATGTGTGATGTTCAGTTGTGCCAACCAGCCTTTGACGACTTTCAATGTCCACTGAAACCCTGGGTGCAGCACTGCAATCAAATCGATGCCATTCGGCTGGCTATGCAGGATCGGACACGCTGCATGGGCAGCAAGATGCCTTGTGATGGATTGGTTTCACCCTTTCACTTCTTTGCCCTTCCGCGGCTGTATGCTTGCATTTTGGCATCGACTATAATGACTCCGTGGGGGTGCAACATGCTCAATTTGCATTGGCCACATGCGCTTAAAGATTCTGTAGCTCACAGCATCACGTGGCCAGTCCTGTGTTTGCTTCCGCCAAAGGCGGAGTCCATATCCACTCATCAGACAGTCACAATGTGCCTCAAAGTGTGCCTCAAAGTGTGCCTTCGAGTGTGCTTCTCACAGTGCATCAACAGGTCCCAGAGGGGAGCACAATTCTATGACAGCGTATCATGCTACTGCGGGCCTAAGCTGCTGCTTAAACATGCGGAGTTCTGTTGTGTCTGAAGATTTAAAGTCCCTACGGAGTCCCCGAGACGCAGAGTCCGATTCGCAATGTCTTTCAGGTCCTCGGCAATGATCGCCAGCACCACGCTGACCACGATGCAAGTTGCGGAGGGCCTTGAGGAAGGGGGTGGGGGGGTGGGGGGGGGGGGGCGTGACTTCCCAATGTTTGCCAAGGGGTCATGGCAGCTGTATAGCTGACAGGATGTCATGAGCCCGGCCTTCGTTGGTTGGAACCTGAGATGACTTTGAGTTCAGGAGTTACACAGTTACTCCGAGAATGCGTCGGGCCAAGGCTTGTTCTACCTCCTGAACCCGCTGACAGTTGCAAGCTGCCACCGCCGCAGTTACGACGAGCATTTGCAAGAGGTGCGATGGGGAAAGAGAGCCCGAGGTGTGGCTCTGTCTGTGCAGAACCTGCAACACCTCTTTCTCGTCTTCGCCGTCGTGGCTGCCGGGGCCAAGCTCCCGGAGGGTGGAGAGTGGAACTTCAAGGTTACTACTGTAAGATCTCAAGCTGAGAAGTCAGCAGCACCGATCGGAACATGTTGGACCGGCGCTTCATAAGCAGATAAAGAAGATCGTAATATCGAGCATACAGAACAGCTGTTCATGTTTATAGTTATATGAACGGTGGTCGCCCCCCGGAATGGAACAGCCTCAACATTTTCCACCCTCAAGCAACGCCATAGTTGCCGTCCGGTGCGCACACTTTGCTTTAGGTACGTAGGCGAGACAAGTTGTGTTACTTCATCTGAAAGGATGTGGCACCTAATTATGTATAACAAACACATGAAAAAGGGGCCAGGTCAGCACACATAGGGTTAGAAGCTCTCTTGCACGTTATTGTTGAAATATGCTCGCGAGACCATGTATGCATCTTCGCATTGCAGTCTTTCTTCCTTTTTGCTCTGTCCCAAGCATATCTGAATAAGTGTGAACACGACTTCGTTAATTTTTGCTTGTTGAATGCTTATCAGACTTCATGAAGATCCTTGTGAGTTCACTTACTCAATTCTGTTCAATCCTATCAGACTCTTAAGAAAGTCGCAAACACCGAATGGCATCTTATGAAATTCCTAACATTCCTTTGCAAATGTTTCAGTTCTTTGATGTCGAAAGTTTAGCATTCGTTGTTCTATGAGATGATCTAACTCCCCTCATTGGGATCCCATTAGCATCCGAACTTTTTGAGCAGCGAACACGAAAATGTAACGGGGATCTTCAGAGCATAGTCAATACGATGCTTATTGGAAGCCAACTGGGCTTTTACAGGTTTTGCGAAACTAGCTCTGTTCAATCCTTTTAAGCCCCTACTAAATAGATTGCAGTCTACAGTCTCAGTGGCTGCGTGCCAGCATCCCATGAACCTCATATGCTGAACATGCCATTGCAAGGGAGTGAGGGTCAGTCGAAAAAAGTGCTCATGAGTCAAGGCCCCTGAGTCCCCTGAGTCGAAAACGCGATGTACCCCCTGACAGAAAATACCCCCAGAAACGTGAGTCGAAACATAACCCCTGCCTGAAAACCCAAGCCTACTCCTCTCCCATGCAGTTGGGATTTAGGGTTTAGGGGTGTTAGGCTTTAGGGTTTAGGGTGTTTTAATGTGTTTTAGTGTTTAGGGTTTAGGAGGATTTTAGGGTTTAGGGTTTGGGGTTTTTTAGCGTTCAGGAGTTTTTGGGTTTAGAGTTTCAGGATTTTTAGGGTTTTGGGGTTTGTGCGGTTTAGGGCTCAGGGGTTTTAGGCTTTAGGGGATTTTAGGGTTGAGTTTTTAGTGGCCTTTCGGGAGGTTTCAGGTTTGGTGCTTTTGACGTTTAGATGGTTTAAGTGTTCGTGGTGTGTAGGGTTTAGGGGTCTTTACGGTTTAGCTTCAGCCCCCGCCCCCCCTCCCCCTCCCCCTTCCCATTCGCAAACACAATGCTCACATGATGGGGTTTTAACGCCTTCATCTATGCTTGCAGCAAGCTTGCATAGGGACCTATCTGAAAACGATAGGGGTCTATCGCCCACATTAGTCTATGTCAGAGCTCACCTCCCCCCCCCCCCCCCCAAATAAAGGGCCTTATCCTACCTATGGGAGGTGCCGATGTGGAGGTACCTGTCTATCCCCCTGAAGATAGACGGGTAGGGGTAGGGGTCTAAAAAGAAAAAGTAAATAAATAAATAAATATATATATATATATATATATATATATAAAGTAGGTACCTACCCTAGAAGAGATACACGGCTACTTAGCAAACAGTCCATTTCGTTGTAGAGATTAAGCTTTGTCTGCTTGGGGCCGTTTTCTGACTCATTGTCTTGCTTTCTGACTCGCGTCTCCTCGGTTTTCTGAATCACGCCTTTCCGTTTTCTGACTCGGTCTTCCTTGTTTTCTGAGACGGTCTTTGGAGTTTTCGACTCGTTTTTCTGACTCGACCCTCACCCAAGTCATTGCAAGGTATTAGTTGTTCTGCTGGTTAAAGTCTTGTCGAACTTCTGAGGTCATAGCCAACCTTCGCTAGAATTTGACAAGTGTCCCAACTTTGCGAACAATGAACACTGTTGTAATGGGATCCTGAACAGCTTAATCAACGATTAGTGAAGCGAAGTTTTGTCTTCAAAATTGCTAGGCTTTACGTACGTTGCGGGAAGGCTTCCTGTAGCGAAATGTACATTCGAGAAGGTAGGGGCTCTCTCTAGTGAGGTATCCGCTTCAGTGATGCACATGCCAGTTCTCAGGCTGGCAAAGGCGGGTTGAGTGCCGCCGGCATTGCTGCGTCGCTGTACGTCGTGGACTTACCAATTGAAGATCTGCGCTTTGGCTTCATCAATCGTGTCAGTGCAGGTTTGTCCATTTACACCGGTCCTGCTTGTTCTGCCGTGCGCTTGTCTGGCCTACAACCAGCGACCTTGCTGCAAGTGGACATTTTGCAAGTGCTTCGCACAGCACTTCGCAAGTCGCGACTCGTTCTTGCAGCTGAAGCGCTTCCGACGCCGAAATTCGCACGAAGGCAGCGCTCTGTCGAGCGAGCCAAAGAAGACCGTGAGCATTCCGAGCGCCTCAGTTGCAAGCCAGTTGACACATGTAGGAACTTGTTCGACAAGTGTTGACACGTGTTGACACCTTGAAGTGTTCTGACCGATTTCGACATCATTGCAGACACTCAAGCGCAAGGTACGATGCATTGACAAAGGGACAGGTCGTCTCGCCGATGTTTATGCAAAGTGGCCAAAGTACACACGCCTGTGTACATTGATCACTGTGGTCCAAAGAAGTGTGTCAGGTCAGCCTTGGCTTCCTCATGTACAGTGCTCCGTGGCTGCGTCTAGATTCTAAGTGCTCTAAGATGGCTTACATTGTTGCCGAATTGTTACAAGTACCATTGTAAGCCTTCACAGTTGTAGGAATGCAGAGCCACTGGCTGACCGAGAGGTTTGCTTCTTGATGGTGGTGCTCTGCTCCTTTGTCTGCCTCTTGGGGGCGCCTTTTCCGCAATTAGACAAATCAGACAGTTCTTGCATCTCGTGGATGTCCGAAGAATCATGCACTCTATCCGGCTTCCAATAGTTTGCATGGGTGGGAGCCAGCCAGGCATCAATGGCTGCCATGGCAGGCGAGCTGCAGTTCGTGGAGGCAGAAGACGAGTGTTTGACAACAGTGTTTGACAACAGCCTCTCGCCTGCCTTTGCCACCCATTGCTAAGGCTGCCTTCTTGTCAGTACTCAGCATACGCGACCTGACCCCGAACACTGGCTTTTTCTGGTACTTTTTCATCGAGGCCCCCGGTCGCTGGAACTGTGGGAACTTCACTTGCCGAAGCTGCTGTCTACTGTCTGGTCAGGTTTTTCAGCGCTACTACTTGCTATTCGTGTTTGCTTTCCATGCCCATATCCTTTTCTACTCAGCTTGGAGCCTCAGTGTGCCGAGATGTGCCGAGTGTCTTGGAGTTCGATGCATGGCTCGATGCACGGTCACCACCCTGAGGTCCCGCTTCACCTGCGCCTCGGGAGCTATGCGCCTACAGGGCACCTGCCTCAGAGCCATCGTCACGTGCACCGAAAGCACGCGCAGATCGAGACGTCAGACCTCGATGAGGCCCTTCATCCATTGCAGCGCTGCGATTGGCATGGTGGAGCCTGCTCATCTTGACCGTCACTCCAGTCCGAAGTTTTGTTACTCTTCCGTTTCTTCTTTGTGCAAGTTGCTGACCCGATGTCTTGCCAGATTTCCCTTTTCAAGCCCTATCCGACAGCCAGTGCCTGCAGCCGCATGGGAGAGAGCGCCCTCCAAGCATCCCTTACCGCGTCTCACGCCGTTCTCCAAGGTGACTACGCCCTGATGGTTTCGGCCATGCTTGTTCAAGCCGAGCTAATTCGAGAGAGCCAGCGCCGGCCTCGCAGAAATTCGCAGAACCCTCGTTGTCCGTGTGTGTGTGGCAAAAAAAACACACTTCCCCGCATTGTAACGGCGCCCAGGCGCTACTTTGCTTTCCTCCTGAGTGGCGTGATGTTCGGCCTGTCCATGGTTCCCACCATGGTGGCGGCGCTGCGCTCAGCCGGAGGAAGAGTTCCCCGGTTGCCAGGCATTCCGGGATTTCTGGGCTTCAGCTGAGCTGCGCAGCTCTCTGGCCGGTCGGATTAGGAAGCTGTGCGAAGGTTGAGTCACGCTGCCTCAAAAGTACAGATTGGTCTGACCATCAGCGAGCCATGCTTAGAAAAGGGGTGGGCGGGTGGAATTTGTTCATCACGGGAAATGATTCATCCTAGTTCCATGGGCAGAACTGAGGTCTGGTTGGGCAGGAATGCAGGTGGGGCCCTTGAGGATGCTTGCAGGCATGTTCTGATGATCGGTGCTCCGTGCACAGGCAATGCCAACTACCTGTACAACATGACGCTTGTGGTGAATGCTCTGCTCTGGGTGGTTTTGCATGCCCCACCAACGCAGCACATTTTTGAAGTGCCACGAGGTTTTCGGATCCTTGACTTTGTCGGAATGGGCCCCTCACCTGCGCCGAGTTCTTTCATGGACGTTCAGACTGAAGTTCGTTCGTGCTGAGGTGAAAGCTGGCATGCGGCTACGAAAGCGGCAGTTCCGCTTGGCATACTTCCGCAAGCTTGTTCTGGCAGTGGCAGATGAGGCAACTGTGCAGACGCAGCTTGTGCACATAGATTGTTTCACTTGACTTGTTCCAGGTGTCAGCCAACCCAGCTGCTGCCAAGGCCAATGCCGACTCAACATGCAGACTTTGCGGCAACGTGAATTATTCCGACAGTCGTGACTGTGACACCAGGCGAGAGCATCTGTGCCAGCTCCTGATGCTGACACGACGGTGACATAAGGAGAGTGCGAAACAGAAAACGGATTGGCCGAGCGATCTTGCTGCTAAGAGCCACTTGGGCAGATGGTAGGCCAGGCAAGGGCGACGATGGACATGTCATGGCATGAGGCAAGGGCCGTTAGAGTATTGGGCACCAGCCTTGTATCAGCAAGGTCTACAGTGTTGCGAAGCTTTACACCTGCATCTAAAAGTGAGGGTATTTCTCTCAGCTCTCTTCGACCACCTACGCCTTTTACCCAAGTTGCTCGTAGGAGCCGCGTGCAATATGAAGCCAAACCTTCCTTCCCTGAATGGTTCTTGTGATTGCGTTCTTCTTTTTGCGCCTCAGTTGGGCCCTCTTGGATCCTCTGCACGTCAATCTGTGCAAGCACGGAGAAGGCCCTTGCCTGCTACTCAAAGCTCCCAAGAAAAAAGCGAGCGCGAAGCATCAATCAACCGTAGTGACTAGATTAAGGGGCTTTACGATATTAGGGGCACCTTACTGGGGTCCTTATGATCAGGGGATCCTACTATTTGGGGGTCTACATTGGGGGTCCCCTATTTTTTTCGTAAGCCCCCCATATATGAAGAAAAACTGAGATATGCTCAAGCACACGAAGCCAACCGTCTCAACATGTCCAAGTTGCTATGACAATCTCGCACACCATGAACACAACACAACCCAAGCATGCAGAACCAAACCTTTCAGACATTCCGTAAAACAAAAGCGAGGTGCTGGAAACGCCAGATTCTGGTAAAACCGTTTTCCACTACTTGTTCAGTGTCACTCTAGACCTGAACACCAGCAACTATTGAGCTCCAGCAAGAACAGAGGTGCTCCGGAGCCGTTACATCCCAATGTAGGTGAACTGTTCAAAG
>CAJNDS010002368.1:1067510-1080010 GCA_905221605.1 Symbiodinium natans | reverse complement strand
AGACGGCCAATTCTGCTTTCGCATTCCTCAGTTCTTCCCCCTCTCCCCTCTCTTCCTTCCTTCGAGCTGGTAGACTCCTTCAAGTATCTAGGAGTCATGATCAGCTACTCAAACCCGGAAGATCTTACCTATTCTTTAAGACAAGAGAGAGCGGCGAAGAAAAAGCAGACAGTGCGCAAATTCATTCACAATAAGCGCAGGACAAAAACCGCATCTAGGCTGCTTGTCTGGAGAGCCACCGTCTGGTCCACGGCCACTTTTGGCCTGGAATCCGTTGGTCTCTCAGGTAGGCGGGCAAGGGCTCTCCGCTCATGGCATGCCAGACAGGTGCGAGCGGTAACGCACAACCCTGTGCATAAGACTCGTGAAACTACAGCAGCGCTTTTTGCACGTCTGAAACTTGTCTCTCCCATTCAGCAGCTTCATGATCGCTCCGCCCAGCGCCTAGACTCTCTCCGCAAGCGCCGGAATGCAGCCCCAGCGAGTGAGGTCACCTCCTGCTCAACATCCACGCCGGCCAACGCGAGCTCTTCGCTCCTCACTCAGTCCGGCGCCTGGCCACGTGAAGATATCTTAACTATTCCCTCCACCCTGCAAACGGCGGAGGAAATTGTAGCCTCTTACAGCAAGCTGCTCAGGGAAGCCGACATTGACCCTTCTCCGGACGTGCCCATGCACACATGCTGTGGAAAGGTATTTCGTACTGCGGCGGGCCTGAGAACACACCGGACAGTCAAGCACCCGGCTCCTGTTCCGCCACCCCTTGAATTCTCACGCCTAAAGCACTCCGTGGGAGGCCTGCCTCAATGCTCGCACTGCCAGGCGAAATTTAAAAACTGGCATAATCTACAACAGCACGTTGAGCGCAGAGTCTGCCGACAGGCTGGGTTCAAGCTTTCTAGACCTGAGGCGGCCACTCAGGCTGACGAAGCTCCTCCCAAGGCGAGTGAGGTCTCCTCCAGCCAGGAGCTCGTGCCCTCGTCAGACTGCCGTGCTACTGCCGCACCCTCGGTCCAGCTTACCTTGCAGATGGACACAGTGCCTCTCATTTCGCGCATGCGCACCGAACTGCTGCAACAGGCCGGAACCCAGACCTTCCTCGAGCTCCTCACCGGCCACCTTGGCCAGCAACTCACCAGGACCTGTCTGCTCTGCGACTCGTGGATAGCCTCCACGACAAAAATAGCCTTCCACCTCACAAAGAAACACGGGGCAGAATGGGACTCTTATAAAGCCTCGGTGGGGAATAACACCTCTAAGATGTATGTGCTGACCCGCCTGTCACCCTGTCCTGCCTGTGGCGTGAAAGTGGAGAGCGCCCCCCGACACACGAAGCAGTGCCCGGTCATTCAGCAATTACAACTCTTCTTCTTTCTGCACCCTGACGCCCCTCTTTCCAGAATGCACTCGTCCCTCCAACACACTCAGCTCTCACATCTCTCGCCTCCCACCTCTGGGGTTGGCGCATCTTCTCCTGCGGTCCCTAACCCCGGGCAGAGCACGACAACATCACACCAACACGCATCTCCCACACAGGCTACCCCCCAACCAAAGACGTTCCAACAGCGGACCCTGCAGGCTCCTAATCCCAGGTCCAAGCAAAGCCAGCTTCAGCGATGGTTTCGCCCAGGGAGTGCCTCCCAGGCTGCACAGCTAGGCGCAGGACCTCCTCAGCCAGCACCGACAGACCTGGATGCCTCTGCTCCGCCACCGCCTCCTGCAGCTCAGCCTATGCCACAATTGATTAATCCTCATAACTTGTGCTACGCCATTTCAGTCTTGCAGATGATTAGCGCTCTGAGGGAAGACCCCTCAGTGGACTGGTCGAACCTCCAACCTCTCCAGCGGGAACTTCGAGCAAGGGCCTCGCACCCAGTCTCTATTCTCGCACTAGAATCGCTCCCGCATTGTCATCCAGACTGGAGGCTTGCTAATAGGCAAAGTGATGCACTCGAGTACTTGACGTTCTTGTTGGCTAACCACCATGGCTCCTTACAAGGTACCCCCTGGAAGCGAGTCTATCATGCAGACATACCCGACTCAACTGGCTTCTCCCCCCTTCTACTAACCTTCCCGGAAGGCACCGACCCGACCAGGCTGTCCCAGCCTGACTCCCTAGCGGCGCCCCACTTAGCTTATTCACTGTCCTTTTTTGTGCACGAGTGGCACTCTCCGCATGACTCGAAGGCGGCACTGTTGTATACACCTCCTTATATCTTTGTGTCTCTGCCAAGGTTCACAAATGCCGGAGCGAAGCAGCACTGGAGACTCACGGGCTTGCAGGACGAAGTACAGCTGCCTGCATGGACCGGGCCTCACTCTCAATCCTTTGTTCGCTACAGATCCGTCTCGGGACTCTTTCACATAGGGCAGGAAGCCACCTCAGGTCATTACAGATCCTTCACCTTGCTTCCCTCTCTCCAGGTAGGTGATGACTCCAGCCCAGGCTTCTCGCCTACGAGCGAGGAACGTGCACAGATCGGGTCAGGAGCTTACCTTTTGCTCCTCTAGGTTAAGTCCCGTTCATCTTCGTGTGAGGTCCCCTCCTGAAGGTGAACGGGAAGCGATTTCACTCGTGATACCATGCGTGTCCTCCCCAAGCGCTATGGAGCAAGCCCAGCAGGAGCTGCTGAACAACCCTGCACTATGCCAAGTGCTCTTTAAGAACCTCCCCCATCTTGCCGCTTCATCCATGGCTGCGCGGGCATTTGGCCCTGATGAACGTTCAACGTCCAGAGAACTGGTCCCTGCTCACGACAGGGACAGGCCTCCCAAACAGCGCCGTCAGCAAAAGGACCTGGAGCAGGACGAGGAAATGCCGCCGACTCGGTTGCCCTCACCGTCCAGGAGGCCCAGGAGGACTGGTCGCCGTAATGGCTCCAGACCAAGGGCCTCGCAAAACGGTCTGCCGAAATCAAAGCAGGAGGTCAAACCAACCGCTGACCTCTTGGCCAGCATCATCTTGGCCCTGCTGAATCACGAGGATGAATTGACAGCCTTGCGATACCATCATGGATGGATCTTCTACGCCACGGTGCACCAAGCGAACAGTGTGGTTCCCTCCTTGGCACGGATCCAGCAACAGTGGAAGTCGGACCAGCCCCAGGACACCCCTGGCAAGCCCGTTCGCTACGCCCTGTTCCTCGGTCTCCTTCACGAGCTGCACACTCGAGCCCAGGGCTTCGATCACGTCGCCTACGACAGCACGAATCAGGACAAGGAATCAGCACTTATCTCTCTACCAGGAGCACTTGCCTCCCGAGGTCGACACCACACGGACGAGAACCCTGCCTTCTACTGGAACTACATGAGATGGGACGCCAAACAGCGGAAGGTAGTCATCGATGCCCAACGCCCTCCTCTCTCGCCCAAGGTTGTCTCCACCCACCTGGCGGCTATGCTCAAGCTAGATCAAGAACAGCTCACCAAGTTCAGGCCGTCCAGACCGCTGCGAGCCAACCTGACGGAAGAAAGGCCGGTCATCGCCTTCCTCCTAGAACTGGCCCTGACCATCGGAGACGACCATGAGGCAATGCACGCCTTTCGACTTCTAGCGAACAACTCAGTCTGGAACCTAGTGGGGGTCACCATGCGCAGGGAGGGCCTAAGACGGTCTCCACAGATGCAGACCCTCCGTGATCAGCTAGAAGCGCTGCGCACAGGAGGCAACGAGGGCTAAAGTTTTCCAGGACGCCCGAGTCGAGGTCCCCTCCTGAGCTGTCCAAGGCCCCCTTGCCCTCCTGGGGGATCTAGCAAGTCACTTAGCCTCAGACAACCCTCCTACTCTCGTGTAGAGGTCCCCTCCTGAGAGAACGAGGGCGCTGATAAGTCAACCTGTTTTTCTTTCTCCCTTCTCTGCCGCCTCGTGCGCACCGTGCCTGCCAGGAAAAGTCTTTTCTGCACCACACGTCAGGCTTCAAGTGGCGTACTGACTATTGCATCGAACTGCCTTTCTCCCATTACAACTGAGGCCGAGCTACACTAACGTCAGCTGTCGACCAGAGCGAGTCACACTCCAGGCTCTCGCATTGCTTACAAGCTGAGAGACTTTCCGCCATGTGCCTGACTGAAGCCCCAACTTAACTCAGCATCAGCCGTTCTGCTCATATTGATCAGTACAGATTGTTCCTCCATCATCACCACGCCATGGCAACCAACCCGGAGGGCACGATTCTTGCCATTGAGAACACCCCTGGCATTCACACCCAGCCGACGACAAGCCAGGCCAATGTCGCCCAAGCGCTGGTTAAGGCAACGGCACCTCCGCCACCACAGTCATCATGCGGAGCAGGCTGCGACCAATGCCACAGTGCTCCATGTGTTCGACACAAGCCGGGACATCTGTGGCACTGCTGCTTCGGGTGTAGAGACTCCTGGGCGGTGCAACAAGCCCGCTCCAGATACTGGTAGCTATGAGCAGGATAGAGCTCGACTTTTGCGACCAGCAAGTGAGGTCTCCTCCTGCAGGTAAAACGCAGCCATGTTCTCACAGCTGCGCGCCGTCGACCGAGCCAACAGTCTCAACTAAAACAATCTGCCCTAAATGCATGACAGCACTTAACTTATCTAATGTCTCTCCGCTCCTAAATTGCTGCACAGGCCCCACTGTCGAGCCCAGCACTCAGCCAGTCCTTGTGCATTGCTGAGATAAATGTCTGACCTTACGCGCTGGCAAGATTCTGTGCTCAAAGAAGGTCCACTAGGTCTACAGCGCAGGGCACCTAGGACCATGCCCCCGCGGAAAAGACAGTCGAAAGCTTCGACTCTGCCCTCGTTCGATCTCGCCTCCAACATCTGCACAGAAGCTGATAGGCTGCTGCCTTCGAACTATGTCCCCATCTCGCATAAGAGAATGGACGAGATCAGAAACTACCGCTGGGAGAAGGGCCTCCGTGCTATATCAAGAAGCATGATGGCCCGTCAATCGACAAGGCCGGTCTCGAGCCAGAGACAAGCGGATAAAGAAAGCAAGAGACTAGAAGAGCTGGGAATAAAAAAGCCTGGACTCACTGCAGAGGACTTAGCGGCCCTTCCTACCTCGGACGTGTACAAGAATCTCTCTTCGCTTTCCTTGATCTCGGTCGATACTTCCCGACCGGCAAGCTCCAGCGTGAGGTCGCCTCCGAGGAGCGGACACAGGGAAGCGAAAACAGAACCATCCTCCTCATCTAAGCTCCAGGCAGAGCAGGCGAAAACCTTCACGGCAGAGCCAACACGAGAGCATGCACCGCAACCCTATGCGGGCCAAGGCGTGGGCAGGAAAGAAACCTGCAAGGAAGAGTCGGACTCAGACATACCACCCTGGGCGGACTCGAAGAAGTCGCGCTCATCTCAGTACACCGGTGCAGGAGTTGGACAAAAGGAGGCCTTCGTCAGGCAGCCACCCCCACCTCCATCTCCTCCCGCAAGACAATCAGCTCCCGACCCAGGCCATCTTGAAGGCATCGCGCGCCTCACTTCCACAGAGGAGCTCCAGGTCGTCAATCTTACGCAAGCAGCTCCTCCTCCGCACGAGTTCCTGAACTACCCGGTGCATCAAGGAGTGATAGTTCTTCCAGCAGCCACAGTTCAGGCTCGCGTGGCAAGCAAGAAGGAACAAGACAAGGGCAAGGCGGTCATTCACTCCTTCCCCTACTCCTACCCGCAGGAATTCCCTTTGGAATTGGATGTTCACGTGCAAGTTCGGAAATCGCAGGACGAGCAAGTCAGCATGGTTCTAAAACTGATCCGCACAGCATCCATGAAGGGCGTCACCAGAGCTGTATACAACTTCAAGGGCGGGGAATTCTACTCGGTCTTCAAACTCTCAGTTGTTGCTCCCCAGGAAGAACAGGCCCAAGACGGACTTCAGGCTCATGAAGCGGAACTTGACTTGGCACACGTTTTCCCAGAGATGGTCCCCACGGTGGCAAACGTCTTTGCTATCCAGCTCAGAGTGGCTTCCGCGGTCAATCCCCTGGAGTTTCCCAAGTCTCCCACGCCGAGTGAGGTCTCCTCCTGGCGGGGAGACTCGGGCCCGCCGAAGTATCTCCTCATTCAGCAAGCCTACGGCATCATGGTGGAAAAGGTCCAGCCGCTGGATAACCTCCCACCGCATCTACGCCCCAGCATGGACGAGTGCTACCTGCTGATTCTCCTAGTACTCAAATCGGCGCTCCTAGGATACTATGTACGAGACTGTGGTTGGTCCAACCTGGGCAGACGAATCTCGCCGGACTCCAGCACGGATCTGCCCTTCTTTCTTGCTCTCGACACGTCGGCCTGGCACAAACGCACACCTCCGGCTCCTCAACAAGCCACAACTTCAACCGCAGATCATGTCCGAGGACTCTTCTCGACCCTAGAGTACCTGGCGGAGGACAAGCCGGCAATCCAGGCAGCCAAACAAGCCTTCACGCATCATCAGCGACAGGTCCCTCCTCTTGTCCAGCACTTCTTCTCCCTGCTCCGGACTCCGGTGGGCAAAGAAAAGGCAGAGAGAATCTTTAAGGACACGCCTCTGGCGCTCTCTGCTGAAGTGTGGGACGCCTTCAGCTAACCTGCACTATGTAGCCATTTCGTGTGAGGTCCCCTCCTGAAACGGCACGCCGGGACAAGTGTCTGGCACAAGCACCCAAGCTACCTTTTCAACTCTCGCTACGGCACAAAAACAAGCTGACTGGTTTTCTAGGCCGGCTCAATGCGCATTTAGCACAGCACGATGCCTGCGTGCTCCAAGACTAGCTCAGCTCAGGTCACGAGCTCACAGGCTTGGCGCTCAGTCACCAACCCTGCCTTAGCCCACAAACGCAAGGCTGAAGTAACATCTGTGTATGTGACTCCAGTCATTTCCATCCAATGTCGCGTGAGGTCTCCTCCTGACAGCCATTTCAGATAGGCAAATAGCCCTCTCTGCCCCCTGCGCCATGGATCTGGCTGCTCCCTACATCAGGCTTCGAGGCCCGGAACACAGCGTTTGCCTTGAACGCAATGGCCTATTCAGAATGCAGGATCCGGAACCGCGGTGCAACTTCGAACCATCAATCACTGACAACAAAGCAATGGACGACATCCACGCGCAGACCCAGGCCGCCTTCTACAATCGAGTACAATGGACGACGCAAGATCACAGACTGGCATCGGAATGGAGCGCCTTGATGGCCGAGCACCCGGATCATTCCTTCCCCAATTCAGTTGCCTACTGGCCAAAATGGGACTCCACGGTGGTGTTCCGTGATGACTACTGCACGCTGATGCTTGGCACCCAGCGCACTGCTCTCGACATACCTGAACTCAAAGCGCACCAGGTTGATATCATCGTGACTCTCAACGCATCATCGCGCTTCAGGGAGAGTTATGACACAGATGCCGATTGGCAGTTCATGTACCAAATGGAGGGCATCTCCAACTTGCGCTACCACCTCTCGGATGTGCGCATCTCTCGGAACGATCAAGGCTTCCATGATGTGGTGTCAAATCTTGCCAGGACCTGGATCAGGATGATCGACGAAATTGAGGGCCAGGAGTGCAGCCGCACCAAACCGATGGTCATCCTGTTCCATTGTCTTGCGGGCATCAATCGCTCGACTTCTGCCCTCTGTGCCTACCTGATTGTTCGCTACCACCTCACTGCTCGGGAGTGCCAAAATTGAGTTCTGTGCATGCCTCACTCCTGCGGATCTCGTCTTGGGACAAGTGGGCCTTCGGTAATTATCCAGGTCTGGACTGTGCCCGGAGGAAGTGGGCTTCCTGTGGCAGACAGTACCGAGGTGCGCGCTGGGGGGGACCACGGGCTGAAGGGGTTAGGAGCAAGGGAGACAATCGGTCCAGGAGTGATGATCCAAGTGCCCACTAGCGTTGCAGCTTCTTGCGCGGGATGAGGATGAGCTGCGGCTGGGGGAGACATTGAGGCCCCCGACGTTGAGGTGCCACTTGTCGAGGAGGGACGTGCCGTGGTTCTGGGAGCACCTTCCGCCATGGGAGGGGAGCTATGGCCTGAGTGGTCCTGCGCTTGGAAAGGCTGGTGAACCGGAGTCGGGGGAGGGGGGCCCGACGGCTGGTAGGCCTGCTGGGTGGCTTTGGGTACGGTTTGAGCCTGGTTCGCCGGCGAGAGTGCCTTGGTTGTTATGGGAGTGGGCGGAGGCGGGCCTCCTGGGGCCAATTTCGGCGGGCTGGTTCCGGGAAGAGGCTGTCCGTCTCGAGGAGCTCCTTGACAGGGATTCCACTAGGTCGTCATCATCCTGAAGGGAAGAAGCCTCAGAGTCCAGGTCAGCCTCCGTGATCAGACGGGAGTCTGAGTCCGCCTGATGCCTCTTGCCGCGAGGATGTCGTCGCTTGGAGGGCTTGTCTTCGCTGTGTCGGGTTTCTCGATGTGAATTGCCTTCCTCCGGCGCTGACATGGCCAGTTAGCAGTAGAACAGGAGGGAACCTCACTCGTTCAGGGCCGCTACTAACGATGGCTTGAGCTGTGAGCTCTGAGGTAGAGAAGAAAGAGCTGCTCTGAATGTGTCTTTGGCAGGATGACCTCAGCTGGTTGAGGCTGAGGCGAAATCCTCGATGTGAGGCGGGGCATGGCGAAACCTGAGCAGAAGCCAGGAGAGGGCAGTTGCAAGCGAATAATGCATGATGTAGATGATCAGGGGTATCACGCGTTTTCTGCACAAATTTGCGTTGTCAGTACAGTCGCCTCTAAAGAACGTAAGGAAAAGGTGGGGTTCGACAGGAGGGGACCTCACTCGTCGAAGTCGTCCATGTCCTGAGGGTCATCGTCTGGTGTCGGTCTGAATGCGTCTCCACAGGCCATGCATAGGTACCCCAGAACAGACTTCTTGCATTCTCTGGAGAGCCAGTGTAGCGCGAGAGGGAATTGATCTCTTTCCTGCCAGTAGCGTTGACCTGGCCTAGCCGAGAGTAGAATCGCTATCGCTTGTTGGCGAGTGAGGTCACCTCCTGCTAGGGAGTGCATGTGTCACTGCTTACACCTTTTCAACCCAGCAGTATCTCAGAGACGAAATCCAGCCGCGCATCACACTGCTACCGCTGCCTAGACTTAGTCCTCGACGTGCCACACCGAAGCCATGCTCTATGCACCGACAAGCCAAGGTGGGACGCTCTACCACAGACAAAGCCGGCTCCTCACTCTTAGTCTTCCTCTGCAGCACAAACTGCCGTAGCACAATCCAGCTGATTCGAGTTGCCAAGAACTGATAGCTTTCACCAACCCTCTCTCCAGGCTCAAAGGCAGAAAAGCGAGGTCACCTCCTGCTGCCTAGCCCCCCCTCTCAACCCCTGCGTCATGTTGCATACATGCCCGTTGCTCCCGCTACGACCAGACTCATCGACGATGCCAATGAAGTCCAAGCTCGCCGCGCTGAACCTCTTCTGCAAGGCAATGCTGTACACAGGCAAGAGAACCAGTGATCCGGATGCAAACCTCTACCTCTCGGATGAGGCCAAGGGTCTTGCTCGACGTGAGAACTGTATGCTGGCTCCAACCCTGAGACTGGCAGCACGCAGCTACAACTGGATTCGACTTCTCTCCCAATCAGCTCAGCCTAATCTTCCCTTGCTGGTCGAAGCTGAGATGGCATCCCTATTATCACCCACAGAGCCTCCCCCTCATATCAAGCACTACGAGGCGGAACGGAGCTCACTTACCTTGCAGATGATACTCGAAACGGTGCATATCTACACTGAAGAGGAGACCATGGAGCCGGACGACTTCAAGCTAGCCGCCCTTATCATTTCCCAGACTCTGTACAATCTGGGAATGGGCGGGCAAACCGTCAGGGACATTGTCAATGGCGCTGCCCAGCATCTGCGCTGGATCCTACCCAGTGACTCCACACGAGTTCTGAACGGAATACACCTTTGTCTCTTCCCTTCGGATATCTCGCCGTGGCCGCGCGAGGCAGACACCAATCCACATACTCAAAGTGACGAACATGCATTGGGCATCCTCGACGCAGAAATTCACATGCTACAGCGAGCGTCCAAGATTTACCGGACCATGGCCATGGTCGACTTCATGGTCGCCCGAGCAAGAGGAGCACGAGTGCCAGACGAAGTCTGCCCCAGCGAACCCTGGGACGTCCTGCGACAGGATCAAGCCATGGCACTCCTTTCATATGCGGAGCACTTGACGGAACTCCATGATCTCCTGACCACTGATGCGTACCAAAAGATGCGTACAGACCTCCGCCTGGGCAGAACCTGGCTATCGCGACCCATCACAGCATCCGAACTGGCCTCGCTTGAAGCAATATGGCACAATACCACGATACCAGAGAGTTTTGCCAAGCTACACCTCACTCTCCAGCTCAAAGGGCAAATTGCTGCACACCTTCCGGAAGACTCCAGAGCACAGGACAGACTACTTACCATACTCTCTCCCCTGGAGAATGACGTCCTGGACCAGGCCTTCCCCTGGATTCTGGCCTTTAAGATGCTCACGCCTGAGCGCAGGATGATATTCCGATATGCTCTTCTTACGGCAGCGGGCCCCTCGGCAACAGCGCCGGTTACGCAGACCGAGTGAGGTCCCCTCCTGGTCAGCTACTTAACAAACCTAGTCAACTTCTTTCTCACAAGAAGATCGATGACGCCTGCTGCTAACAGACAAAGGAGAATTATTCCCGCTACTCTGCGCCTCTCCCAAACACAAATCTAGACACCCCTCTCCCTCTCCGAGCAGAGCCTCAGGTCCTTAACCAGAAAGAGGGAAACACGCACCAGCGCCAGCGCCTCAGCTCTGCCCACCTTCAGCTTGAACTCTGCTGCGCAACCCTACCCCTGCAGCTTAGCCCGAGAGAGGCCTTCCTTGAATTTCACCTCCTGGTTCCTTACCTTCGGCCTAAAAGCACCAAGGCAGCTGTGTTTGCTCCGGCTAACATCAGAGCCTTCATACGAGTGAGGTCCCCTCCTGTATGAGCCTGACCATGGAGGCCCTCCCTCCGGTACTGAGTAGGGATAAAACCATGGAGGTGCTTCTGGAATCCCTTTTCCTCCCGCTTCCGGTTTACCCTGCATCCTCCCTGGGAGACCACGAGGCCAGCACTATACAAATGGCATCTACACGCATCCCGGCAGAAGACGCCCTCCGGCACTCGGACCGTCAGATACGCATAGCTTCCCGCACCTGCAGCTTCATGAAACTGCTCACGGAGAAGATCAACTGGAGACTGGGCGACCTTAGACTCTACCTCCCCAAGACTGCCACTCGACAGCTAGCAGCCAAACGTAAGCGCGAGGAAATGATGCTCCACGAGCCTCAGGAGAACACTCTGACCTACATTCGGCGGCGTCAGCTCATCTTCATATCTCAGGCGATCAGAGACTACACAAATGATGGCCCAGGCCAAAACTCTTTTCAGATCGAAGATGCGGAGAATACCGCACTTCGAATTTGGACGTACCTAACCCGCCACTTTGCCAAAGGAGAGATCAACTTTATGATAGACACCGCCTTGTCGCATCTCCACCTCCTGATGAAGTCGGCGACACCATGTCTGATGTCAAGCATGGAGCAGTCGCAGCCGTCCATGGCTCCGGGACAAGGTCAGAGTTATTTTCCCCCACATCTAGGCCTACCCGAAGACAAACACTTGGATCTCCAATACTTCGACCTTCAGGCACTCAGGCGCGCGTCGACGATATACCGAGTACAGCAGCTTCTCAAGATATCTCACTCAACCCAGGGCGGTGAGTCGCCCATCACCAATGGCTGGCGCTTCCAGCAACAAGCGCAACACCTCGACTCATTGCCCTATGACAAGCATCTCCAGGCCTTGCTGCCACACCTCCCGGACTACCAGGACCAACTCCGAGAGAACCTGGTGATGTACAGGAAATGGCTCCTACGAGACATCACTGAAGAGGAGACGGCCTGGGCCCGTGACACACTTTTAGAGTCGGCAGTCTCGAGAGGAGAACTCCGCGAACTTTTCGAGCATGCTCTCCTCAAGCAGGTAAACCATACACTTCAGGCCAGTGCTGAGTCTCCTCACCGCGTTGATTCTACTCCGAACTTCCAAAATAGCATGGCTCTTCGCTTCTACCAAATCATCAATCCTTTACATGACGACGTCTACGAGGAGTACAAGCCGTTTGCGATCGTCTATAAGATGCTCACTCCCCCGAACCGCCAACGGGCTCGATCACTTCATCGTACTTTGTCGCACGAGAGGCACCAGTCCTTCCTTCGTCTTTTTGAACCCTAGCCTGCTAGCAACTTTGCTTGTGAGGTCACCTCCTGCAAAGTAGAGCACCAGGTTAGCAACGTCTCTGTCTAACTAGGACACCAGCAGCCTTTAGCAAGCCAAGATAAAGCAGCGGAAAAGTCTCCATCTCCAACTGCAGCACAGTCCCTTCTCACTAAGATCACAGCGGCATTCTCCGGCAATGAGGTCTTTCTGCAGATAGTTGGAGCCTGCTGCAGAGCCAATGCCTCAGCCTTGGCTGATTCACCTAGTAACACATTCAAGTCTGCAGCTTTCTGCTTTCATTGAAGCTTGCCACAGCCG
>CAJNDS010002368.1:990010-1062510 GCA_905221605.1 Symbiodinium natans | reverse complement strand
CGCACAACATCATAAAACTACGCCGCTGCGCCTTTCACTCATGGTTGCAGATGGCTGCAGTGTAAGGCAATCTTTTGTAATAGCCGCTGCGTCTGTGCCACCTCTAACCCTGGAGCTGAAGTTCCAGTCCAGACCCTAGATGGCAAGATGATCCGGCGAGGAACCTAATGAACCAACGACCGGCCCTGCAGCTGCGCGAGGCCTCATGACGCTGGACGCGATGCCGGCAGAGGCAAGGCCCAGGGGCTCGTGCTGCAATTCTTGAAAGGAACTCTTTCAATCCTTTGTGTTTGTTTGTGTTTGGAGGATGAGATACCACCTCCTCCAGTCCCTTTTGTTGCCGCGCCGCGTGTGGCAGCCAGAGGCCGCGTGAGAAGTGAAGCGAGAGATAAAGTGCGAGACAAGTGCGACAGCAAGAGTCCCACGTTCCTATCGTGCCACGGTCGATTTCAGATTTGCACGAAGGTAAATTGGACATTGCTGCTGCGTTCAATGCGGCCCATGCGGAGGGCTGCGAATGCTGTCTTCCGAAGCAATCCGCCCTGAAGCCTGGTTTCTGGCAAGATGTCGGCTTCGGCATAAAGGCTGGGTGACGTTGGGTTACATTTTGTTGACAGGTGCTGTAGAGGCTGTCTCCGGATTCTTCGTGCTTTGCCCTGTATGAGAAGATGCCCTGCAGGCAGAAACCTCTGAGGGCCAGATTGTCCGCGAGACCCTAATACGGGAGGCGTGTGACGGCCAGGGATGGGCCAGGGCTGGGTTGGTGCATGTTCTACCTGCTTTAGTGTTTGGGCCCCACCAAGACAGTGGAAGCGGGTTTTCGCCTTGTTTATGCGGCCCCATGGGGTTTTTCTGATTTTAATAGGGAGGAGTTTAGATAAGTCGAAAAGGGACATCGATGTTCGGCAACTGAGTTTATAGGTGCGCCGCGTGGAATTTCTTACCACACCCGGGCGGTTTGCCTTAGTTGCGGGTCCCACTCTCCATCCACCCCCAAATAGTCGGGGTGTCCTGAATAGAATCTGACTTTACTCAGGGGCCCCCCACGAAAACAGGTAGCACACTACTCAAAGCATTCAGAGCGAGGTCGAGGAGGAGGCGCAGGCGATGTCTCCCATCGAAAGAACCGCCGCCATATTCGGCTGGAAGCGAGCGGGTGGGGGTCCTGGAGGGCACAGGGACACCCTTGCTGGCGGTTTGACCTCTGTTGTGGGCTCGGCTGGAAGTTCTTTCTTTTGAGGTGATATGGCGCTTGAAGATGCCACTCGGCAAACAGCTTGTCGTACGCTTACACGAACACACGCTTGTGTGTGTGTGAGAGAGAGAGAGAGAACCACTTTAGTTCAGAGGCGCAGTGGGTCACGCCCACGGTAGCAGCACAACCACGTTTGCTGTCTTGACCTTGTGTGGGTTTCTTCAACCCAATGTACGGGGCTATATTCTTGAAGAGCCGAAGCAGTTACAAAACACAGCAATTAGGGCGCTTTGCTGCCGACCTCCAGATGGCAGCCGGAAGCTGTGATATGTGAATAGATGTGAATCATCTATGGTCTTCGTTGTGCAATTGCCATCGCTGTTGTGCTTTCTCAGAAACTGCAAGGGAACCGACTTTTCGCACAAGGATCTGCCGACCGTGTAGTAGAACGAGAAGCGGTTACCACTCCCCCCCCCCCCCTTGTCTGTGTGTGTGGACCAGCCGTACCTGGGATGTGCTTAGTCTCCTGATGTTCCCTGAGTCTCTTGAGATATTTCCTGCATGCTGTGCATCGACTCGTCTTTCGGAGACAAAGCAGCCTGAAGATCCCTGAATGCCAAGCTGTCATATGAAACAGTGGTGCGGGGGAGACTTGCAGTCAGCACCCAACGAAGACGCTGCGTTTCTCTCGTGATACCGTTGCAGACGCGCAATGGCGTACCTGCAGATACCGAACAGCATCGACTGGGCATGTGTGTGTGTGAAAGAGAGTGTGCGTGTTCTTCTGGATTCGCTCTTGCACCACTGCAGATCTAGAATTCTTCAGATGTGTTCTCGAACAGGAGCAGAATATGGATGGGGCTGGGGACTGTTATGCTCGTGGTTTGGCATTTGGGGCTGCCGTGGCCTCAGGGGCAATGGGAGCACAGTAGCACAGTAGCAAGTGGGAGTTTTTGGCCGCTCAAATTGCGTGTTGCCAAGCATAAACTGCTTGAATGTCATCATGCTGCCCAGGTGTTGGGGGAGGCGGATGGCTTGGACGCTTTCCCGGCGTGGTATCCGAGATCCTCAGTTGCACACTTCAGACATGGCCGCTTGAATGACATGAGGCGAAACATGATTTGCTTAGCTTTCGCATTTTTGAAAGGAAAAGAGGTGCACAAGCTGTGCGCAGAAGTGCTGGCCAGGGCAGCTTTGTTGGACCGAAATCCGCTGGTCTGTCTGATCTGTGTCAGTGTCGTTCTGCAGTACACAGTGCAGTCCCCTGCAGTGGTAGATGCAGTTATAGAAGCTCGCCAGGAGTTGAAGCTGGCAGAGGAGAAAGGATCCAAGGCCTTCGGAAGCACTGCCAAGGGCGGAGACTGTAGTCGAGTACGGAACCAACAATGGCACACCATGCCCACCATGCCCACCATGCCCTTCGCCCAAGCTTTCTCCTGCTCCCCCGTGCTCGGAAGCGACTTTGGAGAACAAATATGCTGCTTCAAGTTCAAGCTTAGATTCTTAGATGGCATGACTTCACATGCGAACATTGGGACTGAAGGATTATGACTTGACACGCGTTCTGCGCTGTATCATGGTGTGCCATGGCGAGCAGCAGCAGCGGCGGCGGAAGGCAGTCGAAAGGGAAGGGATCTGCCACCGCGCCAGAAGTGACTCCAGAAGTCGCTGAAACGGAGCCGCCCAGACCAGCAAGGAGAGGAGGACTAGCAGTGACTAGCAGAACCAACTAAATTTGGCCCATCTTATCACTAAAAACTATTCACCTGTAGCTGTAGACTCATTATCCTTCACTGAGGGCAGCGGCGACATATGGAGACATCGATGAGCGGGCGGAACTTTCGGGGCGCAGCAGCAGCGGAAGACGCGTGCAGCGGAAAGGTTCCATTATTTCCCAAGAAGCCTTCGAGTTTGGAACAGAGCCGCTCAGACCAACCAAGAAGAGCAACGATCAGCACAGAACAAAGTGCAACCATATGTAATTGGGGCTGCAGTGCCACCGTCTCTCTGAGGGCGGTAGCAGAACTGCCAGACTTCCGTGAGCTGCCGGAACCGCCGGGGCCTCGAATATGTTATAGTGCGAAGGTTGAAGCCCGGGCCCCCAGATCCCAGCGCCAGGGCACCCAAATTGGAGTGATTTGGCTCTGACAGAGAGGAAAGTTTTTTTTTTGAGGCGGGGGGGGGGGGGGGGGGGGGGGGGGGGGGGCGGAGGAGGGAGGGCCCTCCGATTGGCACAAAAAATCGGGCGGCTTGTTGGAAAGGCGCAAAGTGTTTCCAGCGTGGACGACGGTTTCGGCTTGTTGGATGACCGCCAGGAGAAACAAATTAAAAAAGTGCCTTTTGCACCACAGGTGAGGATCATCGTCGACATGCAAATCTCGATGCTCTGCCATTCGATGCTCATGGTGTGGGCAGAAAGTGGTTTGAATGGGCACAGAACCCCGCGAAAAGCCGCTTTTCTTTTTGGCGGTGCAATCTTCTGAAGTGCACGAAGTGAGATCAAATCCGAAAAACACTCCACCCTAGTCCCTGCGGGCTTGTGTTGAGAGACCTGATGGGATATGTTGGAGACACTGGCTTTTCTTGAACGCATGGCTCAGATCAGAGACACAAGCTTTCGGAGCTCTGCTAGGCTTCCGTGGTAGCCTTGCTAGGATGTCACGGTTTGTGGTTGCAGGGCAGACGGGGAGAGCCAACCTGCGCTGATAGGTGGTCACCGCCTGCCTTGGGGTATCCCACAGGGGGGGGATGATCATCCCCACAGACATGCCGTCTAACAGGCCCCCCCCCTCCCAACTGAGGACAGAGAGAGAGAGATAGATACAGATAGAGAGAGAGAGAGAGAGAGAGAGAGAGAGAGAGAGAAGAAGAGAAGAGAGAGAGAGAGAGATGGCGCGCCCTCCGGGGCAGCTCTCCCTTAGGGGGGGGCTAAGCGTGCAGAGAGAGAGAGAGAGAGAGAGAGAGATGGATGGATACAGAGAGATCAAGGGAAAGGGCGAGAGACATACAGAGCGGACAAGAGGACCTGAAAAAAGAGTGGAGAGAGGACAGATAGAGTCGAGAGGAAGCAAGGAGAGAGGTGGGCAGAGAGAGCGAGAGAGATCAAGCAGCTTCTTGGCCGCAAAGCATATAATGCTTAGGGCTTAGGGGTTAGTTTAGGCCTTAAGGCCTTAGGCCTAGGACCTAGGGTTTAGGGTTTGGTTTTGGGTTTGAGCTTTACGGTTCAGTTTTCTTTGGTCTGGGGCCTCTGCCCTTTCAAAAGCCCTAAGCCCGAAGCCCTAAACCCTAAACTCGGCTAAACCCCCTAAACTCGTTAAGCCCTACAGGCCCTAAAGGCCCTAAATTCCCAGAGGCCTAAACCCCCTAAACCACCTAAGCCCCTTAAACCCCCTTAACCCTAAACCTGAAGCCCTAAATCATAGGTCCAGGTAGGGATCGGCTGAGCGTGCGCTGTTAAGCCCTGCCCTAAATCCTCAATCCTAAACCCCTTAAGGATCGGCTGAGCGTGCGCCGTCAAGCCATAAAGGCCCTAAACCTAAAACCCTAAACCCGAGGCCCTAAACCCTAAACCCGAAGCCTTAAACCTTAGGGCCTAAGCCCGGGGCCCCCTAAGTAAGGATCGGCTGAGCGTGCGCCGTTAAGCCCTCGCCGCTAGTGGGTGTAAGTGTAGGCTTGAGGCTAGGGTATAAGGTCAGGGTACATGGGCTCCTTGGTCTTATGGGGTGCAGCCTTGCAGCAGCTTGAGTGCAGTGCTTGTCTGAAGCTTGAAGCTGGGTGGGAAGGCTAGTGTGGTTTCATCTTTCTCTAAGGTTATACGGCAGGGCTGGGAGGAGCAAGCCAGTCTGGCTACTGCCTCTTTTTGGCCAGGACTACAGGAAGAGCTTGTAGCTTCAGATCTTCTCAGACTTAATATGCCTTCAGGCTTTAAAGGGTCCAGCTTTTCTGCGTGCAGCAGGAGCTGCAAGCCTAGAAAAACGTCTCTGGCAAGTAGCAGGTAGCAGTCCTTCGGAGTCTCTGTGCCAGCAGGAGAGAGACCCAAGGACTGGTGAAGGACTGCAGAAACAGCACCGCTGAAGGACTGCAGCAGTCCTGTTTCATTGAAACTTGCTGTTGCTCGAGCACCCAGTTTGCTGCTTCTGCCCTGCTGCAAGACTCGAAGACCTCAGATGCTGTGAGTAGCAAAGGACCATAGGCGGCCCTCTGCCTTCTGCCCTGCTGCAAGACTCGAAATCCGCCCGCGCTAGGAGCAGGTAAGGATCTCAGGCGGGCCTCTTAGACTCCAGGATTTGTTTTGGGGAGGGCAAAAGACGTGGGGTCCGTAGGATTGTCTGACGTGGGACCCGGACCCATTTTGCCGTTTATAGCACGTGGGAACAAGAGTCATTTCGGCCGTTTTACAGGCGAAAACGCGTGGGATTCAGACCCATTTTGCCGTTTGACCGTGGGGTCCGGGCCCATTTCTCCGGTTTTTGTGCCGTTTTTGTAGCAGGCGAAAACGCGTCGGGTCCAGCAGCTTCAAAAACAGGAGAAAACGCGTGGGGGCCCGGGCCAATTCAAAAGCAGGAGAAAACGCGCGGGTCCTGCAAATTCCGAAGAAGGCGAAAACGCATGGGGCCTTGCAACTTGAGAACTAGGAGAAAATGCGTGGCATCCCGAAAGAAAAGCCTTGGAGTCTAGAAGGCCTGGCCAAGGTCCTGATCTGCCTGGAGAATAGCTGGAGCCTCTAAAGCCTAAAGCCCTGAAGTCTGAGAGGCTCCGAAGCTACAAGCTCCTCCTGTCTTCCTGGCGAAAAAGCCAAGGCAAGCAGTAGCCAGACGGGCTCCTCCAAGTCCTGCCCTAGAGCCTTAAAGAAAGATGAAGCCACACGGGAAGGCCCGCGCAGCTTCAAGCTGGAAAAAGCACTATGCTGAAGAGGCAGCGCGGTCTTTTCCTCGGGACCCAGAAACAGTTCCTGCAGCTGACGGTTTGCTGCCTACACGCTTGCAGACAAGCTTCAAGACTTGCGGTGCTTGCAGCAGCCAGAAAGAGGCAGGCCCCTCATGGTTCTTAAGCCGTAAGCTTGGCTTTGTTTTTCTCAGCCACATAAACCCTTCATAGTCCTTCTGCGCAAGACAAAATGCAATTTCGGCAGCTGAAAAGTGCATTGGGCTTCTTGGAAGTTCTAGCCCGGTCTGCAGAAATACTTGATGACTTCTGCTGCTTGTGATGATATGAGAAAGCTAGCCAGGCCGCCAGGCCCTAGCGGCTTTATCCGTTCTTCCTCAGCCAAAGAGACCCTGAATAGTCCTTTCCCACAAGACAAAATGCAATTTCGGCACCTGAAAAGTGCATTGGGCCTGTGTCATCAGCTAGCGAGGCATCTAACGGAGGCAAGGGCTTTTTAGGCCTGCCGTGCCTGTTTTAGGCTAGAAGAGCATCCAACAAGCCCAATGCACTTTTCACATGCTGAAATTGGGATTTCTCTTGTGCAAGTGCACAACTCAAGGTCTGTCTGACCGAGGAAACGATCGGGGCACGCCTAAAAAGCAGTAAGATGCCTGGATAGGTTCATCAGCAGCAGCAGAAATCTTGAAGCATTCCCGTAGCCCGGTTCCAAAAGAGCCCCCACCCAACAAGCCCGATGCCCTTTTGACCTCTTGAAGGGCTGATGTCAGACCACTAGACAGACAGACAGACAGACAGACAGACAGACAGACAGACAGACAGACAGACAGACAGACAGACAGACAGACAGACAGACAGACAGAGACACATACAGAGAGAGACCGGCATTGAAAACTCAGAACACAGATAGAGAAAGAAGGTATAGAGATAGATGCAGACATGTAGAGAGAGAGACACAGAGAGAGACCGAGAGAGAGGGTTAGACAGACAGAGGCTGGCAGATAAAGAAATACAGAGACAGACAGGGGGGGGCAGGGGGGGGAGGGGAGGGGGGGAGAGGGGGATGGAGGGGGGGAGAGGGGGATGGATGAAGGGGGGGAGAGGGGGATGGAGGGGGGGGGGGGCATGTTTAGGTGCACGTTTGAGGGGATGTTTGGGAGGACGATCATCCCTTTATACAAAGTAGTAAGCAAGGCAGGGTGGCGACCGCAGTGCTAGTCACTAGCAGTGACTAGCAGAACCAACTAAATTTGGCCCATCTTATCACTAAAAACTATTCACCTGTAGCTGTAGACTCATTATCCTTCACTGAGGGCAGCGGCGACATATGGAGACATCGATGAGCGGGCGGAACTTTCGGGGCGCAGCAGCAGCGGAAGACGCGTGCAGCGGAAAGGTTCCATTATTTCCCAAGAAGCCTTCGAGTTTGGAACAGAGCCGCTCAGACCAACCAAGAAGAGCAACGATCAGCACAGAACAAAGTGCAACCATATGTAATTGGGGCTGCAGTGCCACCGTCTCTCTGAGGGCGGTAGCAGAACTGCCAGACTTCCGTGAGCTGCCGGAACCGCCGGGGCCTCGAATATGTTATAGTGCGAAGGTTGAAGCCCGGGCCCCCAGATCCCAGCGCCAGGGCACCCAAATTGGAGTGATTTGGCTCTGACAGAGAGGAAAGTTTTTTTTTTGGGGGGGGGGGGGGGGGGGGGTGCGGAGGAGGGAGGGCCCTCCGATTGGCACAAAAAATCGGGCGGCTTGTTGGAAAGGCGCAAAGTGTTTCCAGCGTGGACGACGGTTTCGGCTTGTTGGATGACCGCCAAGAGAAACAAATTAAAAAAGTGCCTTTTGCACCACAGGTGAGGATCATCGTCGACATGCAAATCTCGATGCTCTGCCATTCGATGCTCATGGTGTGGGCAGAAAGTGGTTTGAATGGGCACAGAACCCCGCGAAAAGCCGCTTTTCTTTTTGGCGGTGCAATCTTCTGAAGTGCACGAAGTGAGATCAAATCCGAAAAACACTCCACCCTAGTCCCTGCGGGCTTGTGTTGAGAGACCTGATGGGATATGTTGGAGACACTGGCTTTTCTTGAACGCATGGCTCAGATCAGAGACACAAGCTTTCGGAGCTCTGCTAGGCTTCCGTGGTAGCCTTGCTAGGATGTCACGGTTTGTGGTTGCAGGGCAGACGGGGAGAGCCAACCTGCGCTGCAATCCGATCGGCCGCCTGGCAGGAACTTTTCGGTTCGGACGCTGAGCGAGATCAAGCCGCCCCAAGTGCTTAAAATCGCCCGTGAGAAAGGCTTGCGACTTCTGTAGCCAGCGGTTATGTCAGAACAAGAATGAGCCACGCCTGCACTCCCTCCGTCAGCACCGCACACAAAGCTGCACGAGGAGGGCCTAATGGCTCTCCTTGTCATTCTTGTTAGTACTCTTCGTAATGCTTAGCCATGAGGGGCAAGCTCCTACCCCTGCACACCCAACTTTCAGATGACTCGGGCCCGAACCCTCAACGCTACCAATCCCAAGGCCAGTACAGATCTTTACGCCCAGCAATGCTGCAGTTTAGATTCGGATACTATGGGATACCAGGATACACAGTCTTTTCCAGCCTTCGAAGTCATTTCCAGCCTTTGATGCTGTAGGAAGGTCTCGAATGGCGCGGTTTCCAGCATCTGGCTTAGGCATTGTCACACCTCAGGGATAATTTATCGTGTTTGGAGTGGCCAGCCTACCATCTGGTGGTTCATGACGCCCACATGGCAAGTCATGGCAAGTTAGTTCACGTTCTGTGGGTCCTTCTTTTCATGTGGCCAAGGTCTTTTGCTTTGACAGACTATCGGTATGCCCGTTCAACACGATCCGAAGCTTCTTCTGGGACCCTTGGCAAGTGCAAGTGCAAATTATCCCTTAACAGAGCATGAGCTCCAACGAGCAGTTTTGACCAATGACCAAGACAAAACCATAACTTGTTCATGATTCCAGATAGAAGAGATGCGCGCTCTGGATTTGCAGCTAGCAGGTCTGATGCAGACTGCCGCCGTACCATGAGTGATACCACAAATGCGCATCGACGAGATGTTGAAGCCGCCTTTGGATGGTCCGAGTCGCTCAGTTGAAGTGTTCGACTCTGTTCTGCAAGACTGCGGCTAATCCTTGTTTGCATCTGCAGGTCGCTGGGCATGTTTCAGCGAGCGGTCAGTGAAGGGCTGCCCAGCAAACGGGAGCGGCGGTACAGCCAGGAGGCTTTCGATTCGAATCTTCCGCCGCTCGAGCTGATGGTGCGCACAAAAGGGCTTTTTAACCGCACACGCGAGGCCGCCTCGGCAAGGGTAGCGAGGCTAGTGCAGGGTTCATGGGCAGGGCTTATAGGGTGCCCAGGGTCCAGGGTTGGGTGTGGGGGTGTAAGGGCTGGGGGGGGGTCAGGATGCCAGGGAATTTCATATCCGCCCACTGTGGCTGGCACAAAGCCCCCTCTGATTTCGGGACGTCGTCCGCCGCTGGACGCTGGTCGGCTTGGGGGGTACCCAAAACGGGCCAAAACAAACCCGGCCGCACACATGCCCCAGCGCCTCCCCAAAAATAGGGGGTCGGTACACCTGTAGAAGATTTCCGAGACCTGGATCTAGACGCCTCCGGCCTCCGGCCTCGGCGGATGTCCGGCATGTCGATGTGGTGAGTGAGGTCACAGGAAAGGGTTGAATTTGGGGTGGGGTGCTCTCATACACAAATCACACAGGCCTGTGGCAGTCGCGGTACAGTGGTCAGCTGTCAACGGTCGTTTTGAGCAGTCAGCCTGATATCCTTCAAGATGAGGCTGTCATATGCAGGGTGTCCTGGCTGCACATAGGCCTTCAAGGCACAAGGCACAGACAGCGTCCTCCTGAGATTTCTACTTAGGCCGGAAAGTGCTGCCGAAGAAGAAGGAGACGATGAAATTGACAGGGAAGCGGCTGCAACGTCCCGGCCAGAAAGTGCCGCCGAAAAAGGAGAAGGTGAAACTGACAAGGTAGAGGCGTTTGAAATTGACAAGGGTCCTAAGGAGGAGACAAGGAGGAGCAGCGTTGTTCTCGGAACCCGGCCAACTCCAAAACCTGTGAGGAAAGCTGTGCGGTACAGTTGGAATATGGAAAGCCGTCTTGCCTTTGGGGCATATGTGATCCTCACGGCTAACGATTCCATCATCAAAGCCTGGTCCAAGGGATCCAGCAGAACAGCTTTCCCTTATTCTGTGTTTTCTGTCATGTTGATGTCTGGGGTGGTGTCCTTGGTCATCGGTGTTGCAACAGCCGTGAGCTATGAAGGACGTGAGGGTCTGAGAAAGTGCGCAAACTTGAATTCCATTAAGAAAGTGGCTCGCGTCAACATCTTCTTTCAGTTTGCTGGGTACCTGAAGTTCAAGGCTCTGACCCGAGTTCCGCCAGATGCGGTTTCCATACTGTCCCAGATGAACTTGTTCATCCTTGCGCTTACGGTGCAGTTTTTTACAAACAAAGTCTTCTCGCGCATGCAGTGGGTGAGCCTGGTGATGACCTGCGCTGGTGTTGTTTTGTACATGAGCTCCAGGGAAGGGCAAAGCACACTGATTGGATCCCTTTTGCTTTTCGTGGTCGCCACGGGTTGCACATTCTCCACCTTAAGGGACAGCCAGCAAAAAGGATTCTCGAGAAGGCTGCTGCTGCTGCGTTTGGCGCTACAGGCTGCGTCAACCATCTTGGTAGTGGACAGTTGGCCGAAGCGTATGCAACAAAATCGCCACATCCCGGAGCTCGGCGTCCGTGCACATTTGTCGGCAGACGTATGGCAGGGCGTCCTTTGCATCTTGGGCATGTGCTGCTGTGAGTGCTTCGCGTCTGTGTGTTTGGAGGTCTTTTTCAAGCAAGAGACATTGGATCCGAAGGAGTCATGCAACTTTTACATACAGAAGGTGCACGTGGACTGTTCGAGTATCCTCTTTTCCTTTTTGTGGGCTTATGTGCAGGGAGTTCTTCAGGATGGAGACACGGCCATCTTGGGGTTCTTTGCAACACTCTTCACGGGCTGGGACAGATCCACCTGTGTGGTTCTGCTGCAGATGGTGTGCAAAGCTTGGCTGGCTGGCCTTGTGGCTAAGTTCCTGGACTCAGTTGTGAAGCAGATAGGCTCCTGCATGGCCATCGCCCTGATGTTCGTAGAGTTAAACTTCATCTTTACCCCCTTCGCCTCTGTTGGAACTACAGCAAGTGTTGCCGTCGTGGTATTGGCCATCCTCCACTATATGACAAGTTCTCTCAACATCGACAACAACACAAAGAAACACAGCGGCGACGACGCAGGCAGACGCGTCCTTGACGACGCAGGTAGACGCGCTCCTGACGACCCAAAATGGACGGCCAACTATGCGTCGATGTCCCGAAAAGTAAAGTAACTCGGAGAGCTTTGCAGTTGAGGCCATGCGTGTTGCATGTGCTGGTACAACCTGCAGTGCCTCACCATGTGGATCTTCTTGTCGGAATCCCTTGGAATGTCAAATGTTTCACGTAAGGCACAAGGCTGGCCTTACCCCGGCTTGCAGCGCCGAACTTCGCGGAGAAAACTTGCCACTGGTAAGGTGAGGCTTATTTATGGTTGCCTGTACGAGTCGCATGTGCTTTCGCATCACAAGGATGCCCGGGTACTGTTAAAACCTCTTTGGAGCGGGGTGGAAAGGGAGTGGAATGCTTCACGTAGGCTTTCCTTGAGCGTTCCACAGCGACCGCCGGACGCGCTCTGGAGTTTGACTCCCAGAACTCCGATGCTCAGGTGCCTTGCGTCGAGGGAACGAGAACCCGGGCTCTTTACATGTTTAGTTAGACTGCGGACAGGCTTCCACTTGCTTGCTGCCTCTTGTCGTCAGGTTGCCCTGCGACGAGCTGCGTGTCAGCTGGCAGCGGCGTAGAACCCTTCAACACAAAGCATGATTGCTACTTACTACTTTCATAAACACAAAAGGATCAAAAGGGGAAGACTGATCAAGCATGAGGTAAGTTGCCACAATTTGTCACACGTAGACTCTTTCATGTGGTGTGGTGCGTGATCCCGAAGCGAACGTGCATAGCACGTCACCAACCGCGGTCACTTGCACACACAGATTCTCCGGTGTACAGTTGTGTACAGCGAACTGTGGACAACCATGCGCGGATCAAGCCAGAGACCCGACTTCCTGGAAACAAGCTAAGGGGGGCGTAGCACTCATCTTTCTTTCGCAAAACTGAGCATGCCCATACTTATAAATATGCCTATCTGAGCATATGTATATATGTATACATACATGTCTAGAAGTCCATGGCGATGCAGAGTCTACAGCAGGAGCTGTGGCCTCATGTGCGGCAGGAGGGCATGGGAGAGCTGCTTGGTAGCAGAAGCTGCACATGAACCATGATGAATTCACATTGAATATCACGCGCATGACTGCGACGCTCTCTGGGAGGTGGTCTTTTCTGGACAGCGCGCCGAGTGGACGCAGCTGAGATCAGCAGAGCATCCAGACTGTAGATTCTCGGTCGATTTGAGAGTCGGCTGCAGGCTGCAGAGCAATCATGCAAAGTGACGCTGACATCCACATACTGGTGGAAGTGGATAAAAGCAGCACAACGTTGAAAGCTTCCTTGCGTGGTATCCTTAAGCACAGCGGGCTATGTTGCGCTTCAGATGCGCCGAGCGATAGTAGCTAGGCGGCCTTGTTGACACTGCGGTGGCCTTTGACGAGATGTCATGGAAAGAGAGCTGGCAAGTTGAAGACTGCATCCATTCCCGCAGCTTTTTCATGAGGGATGGGCATGGGCCCTAGCGCAGACCAGTTCCATCGTTTCATCGATGCCCAAAGTGGCTATCGCCAGCCATAGTCTCAGAGCGTCAGTGCTATGGTTGTACACCCTTGCCTTTTGTACCTGTGTGCCAGCAGCAAGTCTAAATCTGAGGTCATGTCGCGAAGGCGCACAGTTCCCATGGACAAGACCATTCTGGAGGCTTGCAAACGAAGACGCTGTTGAATTTGCGTCGCTTGTGCTGTCGCAACTGGCGGGTAAGCGAGCGAGGCATTCTTGATACTTGCACGCTCTTGATGTCTTGCCAGCCATGACTTCAGAAGCCTGCAGGCCTTGACGAAAGTGGAGAATGTAGATGGCCTTACAGACAAAGAGCGATGCGAGCCACATGCCAGCAAGGAGTGTTTAGGATCCTCCTGCTTGGGCCTGAACATGGGAGTTCTTGCAGGTACTTCCCTCAAGTACGATCATCAAGTCAACATAAGGATCAGGAAACTTTTGGGGGGCGTGAGCAGGAGCCGAGGGCCTTACCACATACTTGAGATGACAAAATGTGGAAGTCTTTGGGGGCCCCAGACACCGTAAACCACAGCCGCGGCATTTGGAGGGGCAGGGCGCAATTTTCACATGCGCCCACCACGGCTGGCCAAACGTTTTCCCTGGTGTGGTCCGCGGCTGGACACTGGTCGGCTAGGCGGGGTACCCATTCCGCCCAAAAATCCAGTCACGGCGCTCTGGGTAGGGAGCGACGCTTCCCTAGACCTGGAGCTAAACTCCTCAGTCATCTGGCCTGGGCGGATAGACATCAAATCAGCAGACATGCTATTGTGATCGTGAAGGCCACTCTTCTCTTCGTGAAAGGCCTATCAGTAGCAGCACCCTTGCTACCGCTGTTGTTGATGCGCCGTAGCAAAAGAATCCACCCCTCGATGTCCCAAGGAGCCTGGAGGTCATGCACGACATCCTCCAAAGCTGCGAGCCCAAACAGGCAGCCCACCGCCTTTCCTGTCGAAGTTCTTGGCGGCGTTGCTTAATTTTCGGCTTCAAAAAACCACCACAACGTACCTGGCAACAAACGAACTACAATGAGGGGCTGGGTACTCTGACATGTGGACACTTGAAACATCTCATATTCCCGGCTGAGCCCGGGCTAGTCTACTCATTCTCCAGGTTGCGGGTTGAGGGTTGCCGGATCCATCCCATGATCCGAAATCACTACCAAGGGAAGATTGCATGTAGCTAGGTAACTTGACACTGCCTAAAGTTGTGGATCAGGTTTCGCTATGCGGAAAGGTGAAGCTCGGATGGAGAGAGGTTTAGGATGAGTTTGCCGGGGGGGGGGGGGGGGGGGGGCGGGAAGGGGGGGCTGACTGCTGAGGTACATGTGATAGCACATCTCCGAGCTAATCATTAATCAAGCCCTCCTGCAGAAACCTTGTGAATTTATAGATAGTTGACGTCTCCTTGTATTAACCCAACACGGGAACACAGTTGAGAGTCACGTTGTGCGCGCTCGTCTTCTTCGCGAGGTGATCAAGTACTTCACGCAGGATCACCCGGTGCTTCTCGATGCCATCCTCACAGATGCCAGGAGCCGCTTCTGGAGAGCTTTAATCCCTTTAATCCCTTTAATCCCTTTAATCCCTTTAATCCCTTTAATCCCTTTAATCCCTTTTCTCCTCTCGGTTAGTTGCGCTGTTACACGAGCACAAGGTTCTGCCCACATCTGAGCCCTACTCAACTACATGCAAGTACGAGTATGACCTTTACAAGTGCATGTCAAGCAGAGGCTGGATGTGCTGCCGTTGGATGTTGAGGCGCGGGTGCAAGCTTAGTGGTGTCATGGTGTTGTCTTGCTTTAGGGTTCCAAGTATGGGCCCTTAATTTCGGGTCCCTTGTTACAGCACCCTTGCGTACACAATGTATAGTAAGGGCCCTACTTCGGATCCCTATAGACAAGGGTAAGGGACCGTACTAAGGGCCCATGGTTCCCACCTGAGACTTGCAATTTTCTGTGTATTTTGCTTGGTATGACGGACGTGCTCTGATTTACCATCATGCCAGCATCTCGCAGGTCTCCTCCGTGCTGGAGTTTGCAAATGAGCTGCTTGGACAGCAATTCAAGTTGGGCACCGGTTTGTTGACTGCACTTGGACTGTCTGCAGGACTGTAGGAGGAACTGCCTGCCACCTTTTGACCAGGTACTCATTTATGAAGCTCACACTGGATCCGCACGACACTGTCAAGGCATGCCAAGAGGATCAAGGCCGCACAGAGGGTTTTGAAGTGAATCCTGAATGCCTGGAAGGTGTACAACGAGCGCCTGCAGGCTCTTTCCTGAGATTGCAGTTCGGTGGTGGCATGTCGTTGATGAAGGAGTCCGAGACACCACGGTAGCAGCTACAGGAGCAGTTTGTCTTTCTGACCGAGACTGAGACATCTATGGGCCATGGGTCTCTGAAGTGCCAGGTGACATCCCATGATTTTGCCTCAGTGACATTTCCGGAGCTGCCTTTCGGGGCGGCCAGAGATTCTAAGCTGCACAGCCCACTGTGCAACATCCCGTATCGGCTAACCGTTAACCTCGTGCTAAGTGACTAGTGGCTTTGCAACTTCTTCTGCTGAGTACTTGTTTGGGTTGTTCTTGGCTTCTGAGTTGGAACAGTTCGCGTTGCCATGTAATGAACCGCATCGTTCGGACCGGTGCAGTGGCAACAACACAGCAGGGGCGAACACGGACCACGGACCCGCTCCGTGCCTGAACCTGGGAACACCAGTCCATCCCGTTGTTCGAGCTGGGTGGGTGACCTGCCGTTGCTGATCCGTCCGTAGCCGTATCCGGAACGCCTCCGTTAAAACTCATCCAGAACGGCAGCAGCATTCATTGTTGCCCAGCCGGACTCCGAACTGCGGCAAAACGTTCACAACACATGTTGCTTGGCAAAGCAGATTTTGGCATGGGGGGAGGGGGGGAAGCCCAGGAGCTGACCTTCACAATGTACTTCACCGTGGATGACTTCGGCAGCGAGGCACGCGACTCTTCCTGAGAAAGCTCGCCACATCTTGCTCACCTGAACATTCTTCACAACCATGTCATAGCCAGTCTAAGTATTATGTCTAAGTCCAAGTGGAACACCAGCAACGGACATGGGGTGGCACCCAAGTGCAGCGCAGTGGAAATGCCCCACAATCATTCTGATGCACCTTCCAGTCACGAATGCTCTCTGCATCTCTGTCTCAGGAGAACGACCAAAAGAGATTTGGCTTCATCTTCAACTCCCTTCGTGTCTATTTCTCGCCGGAGCAGGACAATGCAGGCCAGGGCCCAGTACATCGTGTGCTCTCACGGTCTTTACTGAACTAGCAGAGGCTGCGGATGTTTTTTTGGGATTCAGGTGGGGGCTTGTGGAAGACCATCCTTGACCTTCATGTACTCGAGGCATCGACATGTTCCGCAAGGTCTTTCTGGATTGGGGCCCTGGGCTTGGCTTCAGTCTTTGCCACACCGTTTTTTTGCTGCACGTTGCTTGAAGCTGAACATCGGGTTCATGCGGGAAGGCACTGAACATCCGCCGCAATGCCATCAGGCGCCCTCTGCTTGCAGGTGTAGGCTACAAGCGAAGGCAGACTTGTAGTAGTTGGCAGCATGTCGCCAGATGAACTTCTCCTTCTTGGAGGGTGAGCGGATTCGCTGCGTATTGAACCTCTCTCAGGACCGGAAATTCTTATGCTTTCTGAGGCGTTTTTAATGCCACTCTTGAGCGTGGTAAAAAGGACGGCATTAGCTACATGCAGATCTGCAAAGTTGGCGCCTATGCCGACAAGGTCTTTGTGACCCGCCATGGAATTTCTGACAATGCTGATCTGGCATGACTCTGCTGCCGGGTTTGGGGGGGTTTAGGTGTTCTACTGAGACCCATGAAGAACTCTGATCCTGCTTGTCTCCGCACCCATGGCAACTTCAGCATGCGAGGGTCATTTCAACATCAGCCTCCATCCGTTTCATTCAATGAGAGTTTTTGGAATCAGCTCCTGTGTGTGGTGGTTGAAATGGCCCGTTGTGAACCAGTGGACTAAGGTTTTGCCTTTAGCGCTGACGCTCACGGACTTTTGCCACCCGACCCGCACTACCATAGCGCAGCTCTCGGTTTACATCGAGGCCCCTCGCTGCAAGAAGCGACCAGGCTGAACATATGCTGAGCGCGTGCTCTCTGGACATGCCCTTTCCAAGCCCCTCGGCGTGTGCTTTGCGTGTCGAATCCAGGCTCTTCTCCTTAGAGAGCATCCCAGTGGCACTGGACATGGAGAGCATGGAGAGGCAAGCCAAACAGGACCGCATATAAACAAAAATCGACTGGCATGTAACAGTGCTGTCGACCTCGGCTGGGCAGAGCCAGTCGGAGCCAGTCCGGCTCGCAGTTCTCCAAGGTATTTCCTTGCTGCAAGAGTCGGCCAGCGCCTTGGACCATGATGTCGACCTGTGCTGGCCACGTCTGAGGAGGACAGTCTCGACATGTGCTGCTGCTGAGCCCGTGTGTCGCATGCTACGTGTGCACCTAGCTGCTTGAGGACATGCTTCCAGCTGATCGACCTGATGTACTGGGGCTGCAATGTAGTTGCTTTATGGAGGCCCCATGCTATTGAAGCATAGGCCAGGAAGCCTTTTTCGTGCCTTACCCTGTTTGTGTCCATTGGTTTCACTTGCACTCTATTGATCCATCGGCTTGCCCCAGTGGCCGGAGAATCGCACATGCAGCACACAGACACGTAGAGGCAACAATCATCCACAATCGAACACGAACGGCACGGCAATCACGTACGTTCACCGAAAGGAGCTGTAAACTGGTTCCCACCAGTCGATGTAGCCCACACACTCAGCATTGCATAGCAACAAAAATGGGCGCCAGCTTCGCGTTTGCTTTTCCGGCCAAGGTCACCCTTCATGAAGCGCCTGCGAGGGCAACGTGACTCTCACTTGGATGTTCGGGCCAGGACTGCCTCTCAATGAGTTCGGAAGCATGCGAAGCGAAGCACCACGCCGTTCCCTCCCCAATTCTGCGCAGGGTGATCACAGCTGTTTTGCAGCTCTTATTGGTGCTCGGGGAGCCACACTATCGGGCACAAAGCCAAGACGCGAAACTTCGCAGCACTGGTTTGTGAGAACTCTGTGCAAGCGCATGGGGAGTACAGGGGGTGAGACATGTTGAGCCAGACAGCCGCCGAGGATCACATCCATACTGAAGCATGTCGATCGCCTAGTCTTGAGGACTCAGGACCACGGATGGGCTTACCAAGCGCTTCTTTTTCCAGGTTTGGGCACTTGTTAGCTCTGCTCACGCTCCTCCGCAGACTGGGTGATTGCAGGACATATCCAAAGTGGTACCGTCAATGAAGTACTTCATTGACATGCTTGAGTACTATGTTGGACTAGACAACACCGTTGATTTTGAGGAAGAGAAGGCATGGCTAGTCCAACTTATGGGGCATTGTTGCTCCGACGATGAGCATCTTTGTGCAGACCTGCTCAGATACAAGGAGGGCTCCATACTGATTTCGTTGTCGCGCATGCTGATGGATGACAGCAAGGCCGCCTGGAAAGAAGTCGTTGCGCTGCGGCAAAGGCCGGATCACGATCCCAGGTCGGTCCATCCCATTCTGATGATGCAGCGTTCAGCCTTGTTTGCCCTTTCTTGCCTAATGCAACCACAGCACGTCGCTGATCTGGTCATGCGTGCAATCGATTGCAAGCTGGAGCGCAGACCCATCGCAACCTTGGACAGAGAGACCGTTGCTGGGTATTTTGCCGGACAGGAATCGCGCAAGACCTATACCCTTTCTTTCGTTCTCGTCATGCGTTCTGGCCAATGCGTGCACTCGAAAGTACCTGACTTTCAGCCGATTGTTCTGGGCGCGAGCACCAACTTACCAAGTATCTACGTGAACTTGCAGGACTTCAGACTCTGGATTCAGATCTGCACAGTTTCTGGGAAACACGAGACGTTTGTGTGCCAGAACAGCTTGGAGGATCTCCCGCAAGGGCAGATTGTGGTGACCATCGTGGTGAATGGCTCGTCCATCCAAGCGTATCTCAACGAGCAGGCGCAGCTTCCCATATCCAGGAAACTCAGCGATGATCCCAAGATTGTGCAGGATGGAGTTATATTTAGCGGGAAGGTTCAGCAACTGTTGCCCAAGCCTGGCCAACCCGTTTTCGATGGCGTGCTCACCCTGCTGAGAGCCAGCCAGCACCCAGCAGCTCCACATGAAGTGGAGAGCTCAATCAAGGCAGCTCAAAAGGAAGCCAAGCAGATCCTGACGCGACGGAAGGAACGGAAGGACACGACGGAGGGAGTTCCAGATTCCGTGTACAATGTGACGGAAGTGGCCTCGGCCCTGTTGCAGTACATCAGGCTGCAATTCCATGATGACCCCGAGACCCGCAGGGAGAAGCGGCGTGTTGGAGAGCTGGATCTCATTGACCCCACCACCACGATGTGGATGATCGCGAACAGTGGAGTCTGCTCCCAGCTTCTACCCCAGTCCCATCCGCGCTATGTGGGTCTTCTAAAGACTCCACTGCAAAGGGCCATCTTCTTGGCGGCGCTTGTTGCAGACAACTTTGAGAAGACGGAGGTGCATGATATTCAACTCGGATTCCCGCCTGACTTTGGACCTCATGACCGGTCCCGGCCAAAGCCGCCAGACCATTCAGTTTTGGTCGCAGTATCAGTCTTCCTTAGCCAGCTGCTCCAGTCACCTCGAGGACGGATGGTCATGGCAGAGGACTCTTCCGCAATGCTGGTGGTTCGACTCATTCCGATGTGTGGAGTGCGCCTGGACCTCTCTGGTTATGTGCAGAAGTCCTTTCGCACTCTTACCTCCAAGATGTGCGCCCTCCTGCTACACGCCAAGCAGGATGCCCCTACAACATCCTTGGTTTTAGATGCACTTTTCAAGAAAGCCCTGAGTGATGACGGCCTGATCTACAAGGAAGACTTGCAGAATCTGCTGCTGTCACACGGGCTGACTGCGCTTTGGGACATCATGCACAACTGTATATCAACCCGAACCAAAGGGCAAGCCCAAAAGCAGCACTTGCAGACGGAGATCACCACCCAGACTGAACTGATACGCACAACTGAGCAAATGCAGGGTCATGATGAAGCGACCCTGACAGTGCAAAAGCAACAAGTGGACAGGCTAAAAGCAGATCTGGCCAAGCTTCAGAACGAAATTCAGGACCAAGAGAATCTGCTAATACACTGTCAGAAACTTCAGCGCCAGTTCTTCCTGCAGCTTCATCACATCATGGATGAGATCATCCACGGCCTTCCCTTGCGCCCGACAGACTTACGATTGCTCACCCAAATGGTGAACGTTGCTGCTGGAACGCATTACGTCGGCTTCTTCCGCGGTTGTGATCTCCATGCACAGAAGATGCTCGAAACCGAGCTGGCTGAAGGCATGCCCTGGGAAGTTTGGTTGAAATTCGAGTTTCCTGGGGCATCCCGTCTCCAAGCCAGCGTGTCCAAGCAGTTCCCGTTCAGGTCCAGGATGCGGGGCCCAAGCAGCAAAGTACTTCTCAATGTCATGGAGGATGCGAGCCTCCGTGATGAAAGAACCATTTTGTCACCGAAGCTGCGCAGCGGCTCCTTGTCAAGCAGCGACCACGTTTACGTGCACGTGGTCGGATCCCAAGAGAAGTTGCTGGCGGATGTTGAAGCCCGAGTTCTACCCGTCTTTGACCCGCCGCTGCGCCTACCCGAAGAACACGTGTCCTATGAGGGCCGCATCATCGAGTTCGCAAGCGCCGTGCTGAAAAAGGACGACTTGCCACCCGACACGTACGCGAACGTGTGCTTACTTCTGGCTTCGCAACGCAGCGACATGAGAGCAACGTCCTGCATTCCTCACTTGGCCTCGATTTTGATGACCTGCTGTAGGGAACTCTGGGTCGGCCGGCTTGTGTGCACTGAGCTGTTGCAAGGGGTGTTGTACCCAGAGAAACACCTTGCGCCCATACTTTATCAGGCCGGCACAGCGGCCAGCACGCCACTGGAAACAAGACTCTGCGTGTTGCAGATTTGCAGCCAGGTCGTCCATCCTGCCATGACGCCCAAGGAAGGTTTTCTGCAGTTTCTGGAGAATGTATACCGTCATCGCATTGAGCTGCCACGTCCTGCGGACGACGAGTTGGAGCGCCCAGCTTTTGGTGAAGAACACAAGAAGGCATGCGCCGTGACATGCTTGATGTCAGTGTTGCACAAGCAGCTCCCTCGAGTCTTTCAAGTTGCTCTCTTCAATCTCACGGAGGCGATCCTTGCTCGAGATGCCGAGGAATGCCTGAAACTGATCAACGAGAACCAGTGGGCAGATGGCGCTGTGGTGTACCAGGAGCAAAATGCTGGAAAATTTGCCTTCTGGCGAGAACTCCATTGGTTTCTGATGTACGGCCATCCGGATGTCCAGGATGCAGCAGTGCGGGTGCTGCTGATTCTGTTTTGGCAACAGAGTGAGAAGCTCATGACGCTGATCTGCGGAACAGGTGACTCAGGAGATGGGCAGCTCTCAGAAAACTACTGGCTACTTGTTCCGCTGCTAAAACTACTAGGGCACAACAGTGATGATGTCGTCGCTGATTTGCTGACGCTCTTTGCTCCTCTGGCGGAGGGTAGCACTGGCACCCATGATGAGGAGGATGAGGGAAGCGAGGAGAGCCTCATTCGACAGGCTCGCAAAGTCATCAAGAACCGCTCTGAGATACTCAAAGATGCCATGGTTCAAGTTAGTCCAAGATTCATCGTTAGAGCGATGGATTGGCCCTGCGATGTCCGAGACTTTGTCCTGGGCATTGTGCTCACACGCTCGGTCATGCAGGAGCTGACGGTGTCCCCGAAGCTTGCAGAAGAATTTTGGGCCGTGATGGTTCATCTCTTAACGGATTGTGGACTGGCTGGGCAGTCTTGGGTATCACAGACGCTCAAAGAGCTTGCAGAAACGACGAAATCAAGGGTGTCGCTGTCTGGCGGCGAAGATCTGCGCATGGTTCGAAGCGTGTGTTCCCCCAAGGTCCTGTCTTCAAGCAACACAAGACGTAGAATGCTATCATCTTCCAGCACAGGCATAGGCAAACACGAAAGCGACTCGAACTGCTCACGGACCCCCTGAAGGTCGTCCTTGCTCCACTCGTGTCGCACATTGCAGCGGGCACTGTGCTTTCAGACTCCGATGTCGCCAAAGAGATGTCTTCGGCCCTTGCTGAAGTGCCTGATTCGTGCATCGGCTAGCAACTCTTGGCGTTTGCAACAGTTAGCATCTGTCAATACTTGTGCGTTTACGTAATCTGTAGACTTTCCCCGTACCCCTCCTAAACACACTCAGGTTTCTGGGGAGTCCTGGGGAGTAATCCTAGAGCTTGCTTGCCTTCCTGGGATGAAGCCCCCCATCCTTCCTAAACTTCAAGAGCCCAAATCCCGCCCTCTAGCCTCAGAAGCCTCCGCTGCCGTCGCCAACCCCTTTGACCTCGAAGCCTACGCCTATGCTCTCTAAGCCCTCTGCCCTTAAACTTTGTCAGCCTTGTTTTAACCGTGTACACGCGACAGGAAGCAAGGGTCTAAACCGGGGTCTAAACCCGACTCGGAATCATAGCGGGTGCGAGTCAATAGTGTTGGGCTTGTGGGGCCTTGGCGCCACAAGGGTCTGACAAATGGCTCTGCAAAGCTCCCGCGACGAAACTATGAGGCTCAACTGCCACGACAATGAGCATGCACCATAGGGGTCGGTGAGTTCTGCGGCAACAAAGCGGTTTGTCCCAGGCAGGCTACTGTAGTGACTAGTGGCTTGTGCAAAAAAAATCTCTTGACAACCAAGCATCCGAGGCTGCTGTCCTTGTTGACGCTGCTTCCAGAGAAAGAGCACCTAGCTCAGTTGCAAGCCCTTGCAAGGCGAGCAGTCTTGCAGCGGTAGCACGACTGTCAGGGTAGGGAGCACGAGGAACCCGGAGTCGGCCATAGAAGGTTAAAGGGTCAGAGTTTAATTAGGGTTTAGGGGCCGTTTCCAACTCAGCCCCAGCTCCCAACACATGTCGCTCAACGAAAGAAGCACCGAACGTGCGTCAAAGCTCAGATGTTGTTGCCTTCACAGTAGCTAAGCTTGTCTTGCCTGCCTCACTGCACTGACAATGACAATGATCAGCAACTGCAGCCGAAAGACAGAACGATGCAATTTCCGTCAAGTGTTGACAGCGCAGCCCTTGCCAAGAACTGTGTTTTCAATGAGTATTCGTTTTGCATCGTCCTTTGCAGTATTCAATGCCTTAGCCAGAAGCGTGGAGAAATCAGCACTCTGCTGACTAACGTGATTACCCGCGTCTGGACGTATGAGGCAGATTAAGCTGCTGTCTGGGACGCTCTCAGCTACTTGGATGATCTTGCCCTACTCCCTCGCACAGCAAAGTTGAAAGGGTTGCAGCCCAGGAACTGCTGCAACCAAAAGAGCGCAGCGGATTCGAGGAGGTTGACGAGCGATTCATGCAGCTTGTCTGAGACCATGCGCTGCGCTTTCGCCGACGAAATCGCGATGCTAAGGCCAGGTCACAACAAGCGCACCAACGATGCTGCTTGGCTTTGCTAGGCTCTGCTTGGCCAATGTTGACTGTTGTGCTGCAGAGCCCGCACATCTTTGCAGTGCACATGTGAAACGTGAAGAGCATACAGCCCTGCCAGAATTCGCAGTTTCAGGGAGCCTGGGCATCAAAAGAAGATGAATAAAGCAATGAAATATGGAGAACTGTAAGTATGCGTGCATATATCTGGAGAGAAAGGAAAGAATGGATGGGTCGGTGGATGGATGGAGAGATACATAAGGATTCGCTTCGCCATCCCCACTCTTGTGGGGAAAGGGCGGCGTGAGGTGCGTTGCAGGTGGGCATGTGCAGGCTCGAAGGTCCGAAGCAGCAACGCCGATACCAGATTCCCTTCCTGTATATCGCGCAGACTTGAATGCTCGGATGGGGGTGTGCGCTGGGTAGGGGACTCGGCCCAACCAAAAAAATTGTCCTCCATTTCGCTGGAAGACATCATTCTGGGGCGTGCACATAGCCCGAGGTGAGAGATCGTCCAATCCTCTAGCCCCCCACAAAGCCCTCGTAGAGAGAAAGAAACAAATAAGAAACGAACAATCAGACGGACTCTGACTTCCATGTCATGCGTCTCAAGGCAATCAAGACCTGGGTGGGGCGTTGCATCCTGATCTTCTTCTCGGCGGCGCTGCTTACCGACATGGAGAGGCAATTCCCCAAGGACCCCCCCCAAGTTTGCAAAGGAAAGCTGCAAGTAAAGGCCTGCTGAGTGTGTGTTTTTTGTTTAATGTCCGAAGCTTCTTGTTGCATGAAGCACGACAATCAGGATTGCCCCAGTGAGCAGCGGCCCGACGGATCCAGTGCTCCGGGCCCCCTTCCGGTACTTGTTCCGGGAGCCAAGCAACTTTGCCTTGAAAGGGGTGAGCTAGGCAGCTAGGCGCCTGGGGCTCGGAAGCAACTGCCGAGTTATGCTGTCGTCTCTCAGGCACGTGAAGCTGACGTGCGTCAAGAAGAAGGCTATGACCGTCGACATCTTGATCAGCAAGGTGTCTGAAGCTCCTGGAGCCTTGTAGATGTGTGTGGCCTCACATTGCGAAGCAGGAGAGTGCAGAGGCGTCCATGGACCCAACGAATGAGGCAACTTTGCAGTAAGCAAATAAGAGCCACAGAGGTTCATTGCATGCGTTGACCGAGCCCTTGTGAGCGCTGGCAGGCGAATTTCGTTATTCCAACAAAGAACCTGCCATACAGTACACACCTTAGCAAGGCTGCCAGATTTGAACACTGTACTTGTATTCTGGCAAGCTCAGCAATTTTGTGTAGTGGAAGGCAGTCGAGAGCTGCATGTGGGCCGCAGAATGCAAGGTGTGGACATTCCGTTTGAGACAGAGTTTGCTGTGATCAGTCCTGGTCGCGCGTGGTGTCTCGGCATGTCTCAGCTGATCCGTGAGTTTAATGATCACAGCTCAGTTTCAATGCCTAGCAACTGTGCCGGGTGCACATCAGCACGTAACAGGTGCTGCTTTGACAAGTCGTTGAGCCGCGGAGAGAACAGAGAAGAGTTCAAGATTCGCACCTTGTCCAGAAGTTCGCACGTGTTAGAGGTGCATAGCAGATCGCGGCAGAATGTTTCTACAGAGGCATTGAGCCGCAGTTCATGTTCAAGTCTATCAAGCGCCAAGCCGTGGAAGATTTCTTCTCGGGTGGGCACTTCAGGACCTTCCTGTACGTTCAAGCAGTAGTACTTGAGGGATGCTACCGAAATCGGAAAACAAGACCATGAATCATGCACCCATGGTTCAGAAAACAGGTAGGAACGAATCAGAAGACGGCGAGGTTTGAATCAGCATGCACGGACACCTCACCTAAACCTAGCCTAACCTAGCCTAGCCTAACCTAACCCAACTAACGGAACCTAACCTAAGCAAACCTGATAGGTTTAAGGGTGTGCGTTTAGGGTTTAGGTTTAGAGATCTCCCCCAAGACACATGTTTTGAAGATGGGTCTACTAAGTACCCCCCCCCCCTCCCCCTTATGATAGGCGTCGATGGTAACAGATTTATCACGTGCGCTCGAGCAGCGAGGTTTGCTTTTAAACAAGGGGTTTTTAGGGTTTAGGGTTTAGGGGTTTTCAGGGTTCAGGGTTTAGGGTTTTTTAGGGTGCAGGTCTTGGGGCTTAGGGGGCTTTAGGGTTTAGGTTTTTTTTTCGGTTTGGGGCTCAGGTTTTGCGTTGGGTTGAGGGCTTGAGGCTTTAGGGGTTTTTAGGGTTTAGGGTGTAAGGTGTTTGCAGGGTTTTTTGGGGTTTAGAGTTTAGGGGTTTTTAGGGTTTAGGCTTTTTTGGTTTAGGCCTCAGGGTTTTTAGGCTTTAGGGGGTTTTAGGGTTTAGGGTTGGGCTTTTGGGGTTTAGGACTTCGGGGTTTTTAGGGTTTAGGGGTTTTTAGGGCTTAGGGGTTTTTAGGCTTTAGGGGTTTTTGGGGCTTAGGGCTTAGGGATTTTTAGCCCCGCCTCCCACTTGAAAACGCAACACTCGCATGATGGGTTCGAAACAGAATAAAGCGGGGGGGAAGGGGGGCGCAGCCCGCCCCATTCGCAAACGCAATGCTCGCATGATGGGTTTGAAAAAACATGCCTATGTTTAGGGTTTTTTGCGTTTAGGGTTGAGGGTCTCTTCGGTTTGGATTTATTAAGGCTTAGGGGTCTGCAGGGTTTTGAGTGCCCACTCTTGCTGACTTTTTTGTTTCTGATTCGTGCCTTGGTGTTTTCTGATTTGAGTTATGCTTGGCGGATTTGCCTGTTGCCCCAGTACTTGAGGCTGTGACCGGAACATCCAATGCATTTGGCTTCGTTTAGTGCGATAGCCAACTTGGTCCAGCACATCCCCTTGTCAGTCCTGCCCCATCTCGCACAAGCACAGCGCAATGCAAGTGGTGTTTCCGTGCCAGCGTGTGCCAACTTTTTGTGATGCCGCCTGTATGTGTCGGTGCACGTAGCGGCGGCGCTTCCGAGAAGGCCCCGGCAAGCGAACCTCGTGACAACGTGAAATGCTATGAATCATCCCCAGGGAATGATGGCAATCATGGGATCTCTTCGGAGCACTCGACCTTTTTGCCGGTCTGATGGTCAGACGCTCTATAGGAGCCCTTCGCGATTGGAGATCGACCGATTACCGGTGCACCACAGCACCTTCCCAAAAATGGCCACAAAACACAAAGCCAAGCATCCATTCAACTCACAAATGAAACTTGCTCAGGTCTGCTCACCAAATACTGCGGCAGCGTCATATGTGTATGCAGGGCTTAGGGCATTGCAAGTCTGCGTTATGTCATTCTAACTCAACAGCAAGCGACTGCCGCAGGAAGCTCATCGACAAGCTGCTGCCTTCTCCACCCGACGATCCTCACAGCATACGAGGTGTTCCACTTGGGGTGGTGCAGGCAAGGAGAGAAGCTTTGCAGTCGCCCGTGCCTGCATCTCCGGCACTTCAGGCCGTCAACTGGGCCTTCGGTGTGTCTCGGATTCAAAAGATGCAGTGGCAGTTACTCAAACTTGTCAAAACTTGGCATCAAGGTCTTGGCATTTGAGCTGGAGTCTTCACTGAAGGGACTTCGCCAACAGCCGATCCAGGCAGGTCTGGGCACAGCCTCCTGCAAATGGAGCTTTCTGAGGTTTTCTTACACCTGAAGACTCTCACAAACTCTCGAGCCCTTAAACTCTTAAACTCAAAGTTGGCCCTTCTCCCAAAACACATCAAAACTCTCAATCTCAACTGTAAGCACCTCTACCTCAGCCTGAAGCCCAAAAACACCCAGCCGTGAACCTTGGGCCTGTTAGAACCCCCCCCCCCCCCACCCGCAAACTGTCAAGCTTCAGCCTGTCAACCCACAGCCGAACCTCTCCAAACTAAGCACCGAAAGCGGCCCAAAGTCCTGGAGACCTGCCTCTGACGTCTGGCTTTTCTCCCAGAATTCCAGGGCTGGGCCCAGGGGCCGTGGGACGCCGAGGGCTTCCCCGAAGAAGAAAGAAGAAGAAGACGCAGAAGAATAAGAAGAAGAGAGAAGCCGGGCGCTGTGTCGTGGCCGAACACCGGTCACGTTGCGAGTTGTGCAAAGTCCTCGGGACGCGGGGTCGGCGCGCGCCTTGGCTCGGGGACCTCCCCTTGCTCCAAGAACGAAGGAAAGAAGGAAAGAAAGAAAAGAAAGAAAGAAAGAGAAGCCGACCGTTGAAGAAGCAAGGTAGCGAGAATGCTCTGACTGGGTGAGTTGGGGTGACTTGTTGTTCTAGCTAGAAGAAAAGTCCAACAGATCGGCGGTCTCACGCGCTTGGAACAAAGCCATGGTACCAGTTGCCCAGTGCTCTCAAGCATGCCTGTTTTGCCTGTTTGGTGGCCTCGGCTGGCCCACAACCCCTCCTCTTACAACTACGCTGTTTGGACTGGGCTTATCTGGGATGGGTCGGGCTTGAAGGTCAGTGCATCCCAAAACGAATACCGGACCGGTACACATCTAACATTAAACCATTCTTTGTCCAATGCGGGAGGGGGTGGTTGGGCCGGGGAAGGGCCTACTGTCCTACCTCAGTGAGCTCAGTGACTTGTCGCCATCCCTGGAAGGCGTTGAAGCCACAGTATTGCCCGGTCATCCACATGTTGCGGGTTGTCAGGACTGGAATCCAGCTAGCAGCTACTACTGCAGTTCAGCAGATTGACGACCTGACAGGACGGTGGTCTACAAGGTGGTTGCCGCACGTCCACATGAGGACTGTCCTGTTCTGTGGCCTCATGCAGCAACGTTGCCCTCTCATTTCACGAACAAGAGGACGATTATGAATCTCTGCAACTGCAGATGGTGGCAGCGGACAGCCCCTCAGAAACGGTACCGTGGTGCATGGGCAGAATCATCTCAATGTCATTTTTTGTGAGGAAAATACCATCTATACGTTTGCGCGCGTGAAGGAATTCAAGGCAATCTCCTCACCCCTAGAAATCTTTACACACTTGACGGGGCTAGGGCCTTGTGGCTTGCCATGCCTGGCAGGATGCCATCCTGGGTGGCCGGAATGAGTGGAAGAATTTGCCCCTACTGCTTGACATGATGAGAAGCCGGCTAGAACCGCAGTGGGTGTCAACCATGTCCAAAGTCCTGGCAGCCATCATCAACAGGACTTTGTTCGCAAACATGGCCTTGCGCACTTGGTGTGCTTGTGGGTGGTAGGTTTGTTGTCATTCTGGCAAAAAGAGGCGGGGGGCTACACGACCTTGGATTGCCGCTTTCTATCTTTTCTAGGCAGGCCCTTGGGAGATGTATTTTCCCCCATTCGGTTTAGGAGGAGCAGATGTAGGATTTTCATCGGAGGGTTTTTAGGGCCATCCTGGTTGGTCTTCTGTTTGCATGCAATTTTTTTGGGGTGCTGGAGTGGTGCAGATGCAGTCTCTTGGAGTCGGGATGGGTCAGACTACCACAGCTTGCAGCTACGCAGAGCGCCTCGGCAGGAAGCCCGAAAGCATCAAGTCACCCTTCCAGTCCTTGCTCATGTACCTGGAGCTGGCCATGAAGAGGCCGACCTCCTGAGAGAGCGCAGCATATAACTCATGTAGGATACATGCGCTGTCTGTGCTTGGAGGAGTAGGGCATGGTAGGGGGGGTGTGAGCCTGTGTGCTAGAGGAGAGCTCCTGATTCTCTCGACTACCGCGTCCTCACGCCCTTGGTTTCCGTTTATGCCGACTTCCTGGAGGACTTCTCAGCTCAGAGAAGTGGAACCGGGGTCGAGAGACGGATGCCAGGCTGGATGGACCCCAACTTACGAGGAGATGGAGGTTCGGCCCAAGTACGGGGCCACCAGACTCAGGGACCCGCAAAATGAAGGACAGTGCTGTCGTGCCTGCGAGAGGGACATGTTCACATGTTCGCAGAGTGTTGCAGTTGTTGGGCGGCACCGTCGACTCTACCAAAAAAACTGCGAAACCACCAAAACAAGAGTCTAAAAAGTTCTGTTGGCTTGTCCACCCCGCCCCCCGAATGGCCAGAGGCATCGGGAGAATTCTCAGTCTGACAGGCTTCCTAGGCCGCTGATCGTGAACGCAGGAGCCAAAACCTCGGACCTGTACTTGTTTGCGCTGCTGCTGGTCAACTCTTCGGACCCCTTGATGCGGGCGGCATGCCCGGAACTTGGACACTCATCTTGCAACCTTTGATGGGTGCCTTGCGCAGTGTTGGCAAGAGGCATGCGGGCCATCCGCGTGCTAGGCACGGTTTCGTGTCACACTGTGCCGGAAAGCCATTGGATTGGTGCGAATTGCTCGAGGTGGCCGAACCGCCAGGAAGCAACCAGTCCCTCGGCTTTTGCAGTGTGCATCGTGGTGCATCAAACGCTGCACAATGCGAGTGTTGCTGCGGGCTGACTGAACCAAGATTCTTCACATCACTCGCTTCGAAGCTCGGCTCAATCTGGACCTGTGTGATGGAGCATCGTGCTTCGAGAGCGGAGCGGCACGTGATTTGCGTGAGGTCAACATCTGCATGTTGCCACCAGATCCGAAGACGCAGAAGCCATATCAAGGTCTTCCACCGCAGGGCTTATCGATAGCTTTACCCAGGACACTGCTTTCTCTCGAAGGGTACTTTGAGCTGAGATGAGTTAACTGATCATGTTGGGAGGAAGTCGTTCCACATGGCACCATTCGCATACTCAATGTGGTTGTACATGCAAGATGAAGTGGCCAAGCGCTCAGCCGTGGCTGCAAACAACCACAATGTGCGACAGGGTGGCCTCTTCCTCAAAAGTCATCACTCCTGTGAGACATCCAGAAGGTACCATGTTTGAGTTTTTTCGAAGTTTCTCTAAGGCCCGAAGCGAGTCTGGCACCAGGACAGCATGCAAAGCGTGGCAGCTGGGCAGCGAGCTGCCAACACGCTTTATAGCACTCCTTTTCGCCAGGATCTTCCACATCATGAGCCACGCCACGCCTGCAAGCACTGTGCCTCAAATTCAGCTCTTCCTGGCTCCAGGACGGCAGCAGACACGTGGAAGTCGGCTAAGTATAGGCGCATGCAAGCAGAACAGCGGACAGTGAAATGATTCGCAGGCCCCGGGAGAGATTACAGCGCTTGCCGGTTCGAGGTCCGCCTGGGCTCTGCGTCAGCAATTTTGTTTCGAGCTCTTGCGTACGTTTGCGTGCTGCGCTGCGAGTTTCCCGTCTTTTTTTGATTGTGGCAGCTCTGAGGTGCGAGCCACTTCGTGCCCGATGAGGGCACGGGAGGCCTCAAGCGACATACTTGGGCAGCTTGGTGGAAATATACTCGGCTGACATCATGAAACGCTCTGGAAGCCTGGAAACATCGTGGTGCAGCCATGAAAGTGATTGCTTGCGCGCTTGCTTGAACTCGCTTGTGTGGATGTCCGTGTGATGTATGTTATCTCTGCCCTCGTCATATTTTCAGAGTTTGAAGTTTGGTCTCTAAGTGTCAGATCCGACTACCTTCAGCTGGCACAAGAATTGTTGGCTTGCAGGTAGCCTACCTCTGTTGAAGTGTCTCGGTGGTGTGTTCAGCGCATGTTGCTGTAGAACAACCGAGGCACACGTTTGCTTGGTGCTGGGCCGACGCCACGTGATCTTGTACGTCAACGCAGAGCTGACCATGCAGAAGGTCAGGGGAACTAAAAAGAAAACCCTGAACCCAGCTGTCTCGTGAAAAGACGGAAGCCGAGGAGACCTCAGGCATGCAGCAGTTCTCGAATCTTCGTGGTCCTCAGCGGGGTACGTGCTATGTTGGTATACCGCCTCCTGATGTCGCATCCCGGCTAAGCGTTTCAGCTTGAGCATGATTGGCCCGTGTGTAGTTCGCTGCTTGACGTGACCTGCAGCAAGTGGAGCTCTCCCCGTTTGGATGGCAGGTGCCCTACCACGCCATGAACTGGTTCTTTCCTGGCTACATCTTTGAACTGCCTGGAGCCTGTTTCAACTGCTTCAACTGTCTCAAGCACAAAACTCGAACAAGTCTGCAAAAGGAACTGCAAAGTTGCGAAGAGTCCGTCCCGAGGGCCTACCATGACGAGGGGCTCAGCGCCTCACAAGTTCAAGTGCTCCACGCAGGAGGCCGGGGGCAATGCGACTCCTGTGGCAACTTGCCACATCCTGGCCGCATCGTTGAAGGACGCCGTTCACTTCCGCTGAATCTGTCGACGTTCGAATCTGCGGAAGACACAGAGTGTCACAGCTGAGCTCAGACAACCTCAAAGCGAGTGTCACGACCATTGAGTCTGAAAGTAGTTTGCAAGCAGTCGCCTCCCCAAGAACTCGGCCTGACTCACGACAGCTGAGGTCATGTTGCATCTACCCGTACGTCAAGTGGAAGCCAACTCCGTTGCATTGGTTGGCAGAGAGCTTAAAGAATGAAACGTGGAGTAGCATGGGCTGTTCTGAAACCTTGGGCTTGTTGCCTAGGTCACCAGTGACATCTGGGAGAAGCTGGAAGGGCAAATCTTGACCTTGCTTGCCTCGAAGGCACAATGGCATACAACGCATTCCCCTTGTAGCAGCCCCTTGCTTCTGGAGTTCTCGGGAGACAAGAGAGAGCTTGGGAAGTCTTTCAGAAAAAAACATCATAAACTCGCAGTTGGGCCACCTGCGTTTCAGAAGATGGTCCATGGGCCATGTCAAATGTGGAATCCAGTACCAATATTGGTACCATGTAGGGGGATCGGGTCCCGTTGTGGGATAGTTCTTTTGGTCCCTCTGTATAGCGAAAAGGAGGGAGAATGCCGGACTTGCTAGAATTGACACGCTTGCTTACACTACCCCGCGCGGGGCACGTGAGTGACTTCCGAATCCGAAACAGCCCCGAACAATCTGGTTCATGGCCGTGGTTTGCCGTTTCCGTGGATTCCAAATCATGGCTTCTTTATCAGGGTTTCCGGATTAGACTTCCGAACATCCGACCCATCCGGTTGCAGTTTCCACTGACCAGCTGACCCGAAGCAGTCAACTGTAAGCCCGCTCTGCTTGCCATCTCCAGTGAGGTCCACTTGATGAACGAGACAGAAGTGTCTCGGCTTGACAAGGCAGGCATCTCGCTAGCAACCTGCGCTGGGCGCACGCTGCCAGGTCGACGAGTTTCAGTTGGAAGCGGTGCGTGCCCTGCGCTGCGCAGCAAGCCACTTGCTGGCGGCCTGCTTCGACCTGGATGACCCCCACTTAGTCAACACTTGGGCAAGCGTGCTCTAACCCCAAAACAGGGCCTCACGTGAAGCCTAGAGCAACATGCAACACACGTTACATTTGCAAGCTTCTTTCTTGCTTTTCTGGGGTGCAAGTGGCGTGCATCCTGCTTCATGCCTGCTGAACAGTGGGCAATAGTGGGCATGTACGCTTGAGCTTCAGGAAGTTTGCAGCCGGCGGCTTCGACAATGGGCAGTGAATTTTTCACAGGTGAAGCCTGGTGCCCAGCATAGTTAGTTTTCGAAAGAGTTCTTTTTAAAGTGTGCTGGCCGATATGTATTTGCTTTATATATATATATATATATATAGCATGTATGAGCATGCTTGGCCCTGCCTGGCATTTGGGCATGCAGCACCGCAGAGCCGCACGCTTCGAAATGACGATGACTTCCGGCTTTGTTGAGTCCCTGAAGTACATGTCTGCCTCCCGCTCCATCCGCTCTAGCACTAGCACTCCCGCGCCCGTCCCACTTGATCATCCTCTCGTGCCATGCCTGTGCTGAGGTCGCAGGTGCCGCCAGTCATCAAGTTGCACTTGCGCCATGGTTGCTTCAATGCCGGGCATGCCGAGCTGTGCGCAGCACTCCGTTTCGGCGCATCCTTTGGTATGTGGGCCCAGGAACGATGAGTCATTTTCCTTCGAATTCAAGCTGCGATTTCGACAGCCACTTGCATTGCAATGGCTCGCAAGCACGTCTTACAGTAGCACCTTTAGCTGCCTCAGCACAGTCTAGCAGACTATAGCAGGGCCTCGTCATCTCCTGGTAACCAATCTCTGTGCGATGTGCACAGGTATAGTAACTTGGAGGAAGGCGCTAAAGTCCAGACCATCATGGCCAACGTCAATGAGAAGCTCCTTGAAGCAATGGTCACGGCAGTTATACTGCTTCAAGACTTCCCGTGCATGCACTGTCTGCAGTTTCTTTCTGCAGGGTTTCATGGTTCGCAGCACTTTTAGTCGACGATGTCGACGCAGACCTCTGTACTCGTATGCCGTATGCCCATGTAGATCGAAGGCCCGAAGGAAGTAGTTCACGTCCAGCGTGCTCTTGATCAGAGGCGGGTAGCATCATCTTCAGCTCACGCCGATGCGCGGGATCAATTTCGAATCTGCATCGAGAGTTTGCCGAGCACCACAAATGATCCAGGAAAAGATGCCCGCCCGTCAAGTTGAGAAGACTGCAAAGGTTTTGTGTTCCATGGACACGTCAGCACAACTTCTGCACACATCAATTCCCTCTAGCTAAGGAAGGCATGTACACGGGTTGCTTGGCCTGATAGGGTTCACAGGACAGTTTGTGCAAATTGGCCTGCAACGTTCGCTTGCCGGCGTGTGTAGTGATGCAGAATCCGCAGCACTTTGATCTGGGTTCTTCGAGCACTTCTCGAAAAGGCCAGTCAGTGAGGCCCAGTTCCCCAGGGCCCTGCAAAGTTCGCAAAGGCCGAGTTTCTTACATCCTCCCACAGGTTCTGACACCAAGAACTGCTGGTTTCTGACTTTCGTGTACTTCCAAAACGTCACACAGCTGAAGCTCCTTGCCCTATTTCGTCTTTCATGCCTGTGGCAAGGCGGACAGGCGTAAGCACAGAATCTTGGAGTTGTCTTGCCATTGGGCTCTAGAGTCGTCGAGGTTGCCTCCGCAAACTGGCCCCGACGGTTGGTTGCACTGCACCATTGGCTATGTTCTGCGGCTGCAGAAGAATGACGGATTCCCTTTTTTGGGGTTTCCAGGGGTGGCGCAACTTGTTCTGAGCCAGAAATCCCGATTATTATATGAAGTTGGTCGTAAATGAAGCCATTCTGCGTTTGTAGCTATGCTATTTACAATTCAGAAGCTGCCATATCAGAGCTGTTCAGACTAGAGGTTGCCTAGTTTTGTGTGCAGAAGCTGCGTTCCAAAGATTTACACAAAGGTCGACGGGAAGACGGAGCTGGCTGCGGCTTGGGATGGCGAGGAGCCGCGGATTACGATCGAGAGCTACACCAAGGACTCTTGAATCGCACTTCTGAGATTTCTGAAAGACTTCTACAAGAAAGTTGAGTCTTGAGTTGTTGCAGCCGTTGCTTTGTTGAGTTTTTTGTTGCGGAGAGCCCTTCTCAGGACATGTTTCGTACCGAAGCATATCTCGGATGTGAAGTGCAGATAACAGGAAGCAGCTTTGAAGAAGTCAGCGCAGGCATTTTGTATGCAGAAGCCAAGAGCCTACGCTCGATCTCTTGGAGTCCGCAAGCTTGCGACCTACTTGCACCGCAATCAGAAACACACTAGATTCCTTGTGTGGCAAGGTATCAAGAAGATTTGCAACCAGCTTCTCTGCGATCTTGCCTATGTGCGAGTTTGGGACAACTACGACCCCCAGCTGCAAGAGCAGTTGCGCTCGGATCTGCGTGCCAAAGCAGCTACTGAATTCAGCAAGCTTGATGAGCCTCATCCTTGAAACAACTTTAAGGAGCCCGCAGAGAAGCTCAACAAAGAGTTTGCAGATGCTGGAGCGCCCAATGCCATGCTGGTGGCTGGGAATCAAGCCGTATTTGTGTGCTTGATGCCCATCATCCACGAGGACCAGGGCAAAAGTGGGTCGGACTTTCCTTGTCACATTCTTCGGCTCCGAAAGTCCTACTTGGAATGGACGCCCTGCTGCTGTGCCGGATGTCAGTCAGTACCATTTGCCAGTCCAGCGCGAGGACCGTGGCTACATACTGGACGCTGTTCCCATGTCAGCAGACGTTGGCCCAACCGTCACAACGACGGCGGCCGCACAGAAGTCAGGAATCGATCTGTCAACATGTGGTTCACAGAAGGCTGCAAGCCTGAGTATCATTTGATGCAGAGCAACGTTGGCCCAGGACCCAACACGAAAGTCTTTCCATCCGTGCGATCTCGCTGCTCGGCATCTTTGCAGTGGCTGTGGCAGCCTTTTTGCCAGACTGAATCTTAGAGGCGCTCCGACCGAGGATACAACGTCTCATTGCAATGGCCCGGATGCCTGTTCTGCTCACAAGACTACGTGCCGCTTCTTGGAGGCATGCAGACACACGGCCTAGGGCCTAGGGATCTGTGCCAGGCAGGGTAGTGGTAGTAGTGGTAGTTTACAGGGCTGAGCACCAAGGATCTACACAGCGCCCAGGGCAATCTCTGAAAAGCTCGTGCTGCAGGATGGCCTTTTGTTGCTCGTTGGCACTCGTTATAGGGATGGTGTTGCTACCGTTGCAACCGTTGCAATTCCGACATGGTACGGCATGTGAACGTCCCTCACCAACACCGGTGGAAGGAGGCTGCATGAAAAAGCCTATAGAATTGAAGGAATTTGCAACCTAGTGCAACAGTTCTGAAGCAGCACCATGCAGAGCGCTGTTGCGAGAATTGTCTGTAGCCAAAGACAATCAGGAACATATAGCATTGAGTACGACAGGGACAGTCTGGGCAATTCTTTTTTCCTGGGGGATGGGTCGCCTCGAAAAAGTCCTGCTGTTCCTCCCGGCTTTTTTTTTGAACAGTTTACTTTACTTTAGAGGAGTTCTCAGCTGGACTCAGGTATTCTCCCTTCTAGTCTGCCTTCGGGGTTGCCTCCCTTCATGTCTCCTTTGCCCCCAGTGTTACCTTTCTCCCTTCCTGTCTCCCCTGCTCAGGTAGGCAGAACGGGATCGTGTGACACGTCTCCGATTTGAAGCCGGAGCGGGATCGTGTGATGCGTCCGCCCCCCCCCCCCCCGCCCGATTTGTCTCCGTTCTTGTCTCCCCTCTTGTTGTCGCAGTCGTACGGATTGGAGTCTATGCTGGCGATTTTTCATTTCACGAACAAGAAACAAAAGGCCTCAAAGCTTGCAGGGGAGTGTGCTCCGAAACAGCGGTTTTGAGGCCTCACAGCTGCGCAGTTCTTCGTGCAACCGCTTCCCCTGGCATGGCCTTGCCGGTGGGCACGGGCAGCTGGCCTTGTGCACAGTATCTCGGCACCAAGCTGTAAGCCTACTGCAAGCAGGGCTGATGATCAAGGCGCCAAAGCTTGTTTGCATTTCTCTGCCAAGGCCATGTTTGTCTGAGACGTGGCAGCAATTGAAGAGGATGCCACAAACGGATACACGCAAGGCGAGGGGGTGAAACAAAAGTGCGTTGAGAAGATGTTCGATGTCCAAGGAGCGTGGCGCTTATCAATTCCAGTGGCTGATCCACCATCCCTCCTCTGTGAACGGTTCTATCAAGAAGGAGCAGTGCGCTGTAGGCCTGCACGATTCGGACATGGTTGAATTTGCTGCCTGGGCCGCTTCCTTTGCGAGGCTTGCTGTTGCAGAATGACTTCTCGGAGCTGTACCGCGCAAGCGGCTTCGCTGCACACGACAAAGGGGGGCTTGCAAACTCTGCGAGGCAAGGCAATGTGTAAAACATAGCGTCACAGACTTCACAGTTGCAGACAGATGCAGCAAGTGCGTAGCGATCCACACGTGCTATGCCTCTATGTGCTATCAAGCAGTGCCATTGAGGCTGTGCAACATTAGATGTCACGCTGGACACCAAAATGGTACAGCAAACCCCGGACAAGCGCTTCTCGGCCATTCAATGGGCCATTTTCAGTGTGTTTTTGCTTTTTCAGGGTCGTCTTTGGTTGTGCCATGCGTTTCGGATCTCTAAGTCCCGCTGTTCCCACCGTGCCACCCTAACCAAGGTTTGAGAGACTTGGACGAGGCTGATTGCGAATCCACACCTTATGCGAGTGCAGCGTTACCGGTTGCTTTTTGGGGGATGGACAATTAATTAAGTGATTGCTGTAAATGCAGACCCAAGTTCCGCGTGGTCAGCTCTGGCTGAGAAAATAATCGTGTTTTACCTTGTCGCACGATAGGTTTCGTAAGCGGTGCCCTAAAGAATGAATCTACGTCGCTACTTTCGAAGGCGCATCCTCCATAGATCGCAAGTCCACGTAAAACAATAGGCCCGCGGCAGGCCCGCAGCCCCAGACGGTTTGTTGATTTTTCAGCCAGATGTTCACAACAGTTTTTGCGGACATTCACATGCTTAAGGGGGTGCACGCGGAGTGCAGTCAGGGATACTCCAGATGGTAAATGTCGACCGCGCTCGTTCCCTACATGGCACCCGTGCAGATAGCAGCTTTCTTTGACAGGCCAAAGAGTCAGTGAAGATCAGCTTGACTCGGCGAGGTGGGCATTGCAGGAAGAGCCCCCAACCCTCAAACGACATCTGCTGAAGTCACTGAAGGCTGCATCCTGCGAATGCAGCTGCTTTTTGTGGACTCTGCGCTCTGGATCTCCATGCCACTGCGAAGCATCAAAGCAGCATGGCAGTTATGGGCTTCAGCATCGGTTGGGTGCCAAGGTTCTTGAATGATGTTCTGATCGATGCCCAATGTCTTGTCCTTCCACCGCAGTCCGTGCTGGTTCCGTTTGTGCGGCTGAGACAGCATTCAGCTGCAAGCTGTGGCACGAGACTGCGTGCGCACCGTGAACTCAACAAAATGAAGGCACATGGGTCTGTGGGGCACCCAGAATCCTCGAAGCGCAGTCAATATTCAACATGATGAGCCGCGGTGACATTTCGTGACCAGCGGGCCAGCGGCTTTTTTTGTGCATTTGGCGATGATGTTGCAAGCCTTCGCGAGGGCTGGGCAGATGTTTCAGTCGCTTCCCAATCTATTCGCAAGCTTCATGGATGCAAAGTGTGGGAGCGGCAGGAACTCTGTAGTTGCACATCTTGATAGGTCTCAGTCGTAGTGCCAGTTGCCTGAGGCTTGACATACGCCTCTTGATTGCAATGGCCTGCAGACATCCGGCAGATTGAAGTCCATACGGCATGCTGATGGTTTGGAGGACCACTTCAAGTTCCAGCTCCCTGGTAAGAAGGCCTCTTGCACGAGCTAGTGTGAGCATGTGGGAAGATCTTTGTCGTAGCAGCTGTGTTGACAGGAGAGACTCAGCCAGCTGCCAATGTCCCACGTGACATGGCCTAGCTTTGAGCTTGGCGTCACACCTCCGGCGGTCTCAAGCTCCAACTCGATCTATGCTGCCGCCAGCTTAGACAAGTCAGTCTTCTGCTCATGGTCATCTTGGACATGCCAAGACGTCCAGCTCTTGAGGCTTACTGCAACTTTCGTGACTTTGAAGCCGAAGTCTTGCCGAATCCCAGCAACGACCTGGCCTTAGATGGAGTTTTAGAACAAGTCCGGCAAGCCATAAGTGGGTGTGGGGGGGGGTGGGGATGTGCAGAAGTTTGTCCACAAGCTCCCCCCCCCTCTCTCTCTCTCTCTCTCTCTCTCTCTCTCTCTCTCTCTCTCTCTCTCTCTCTCTCTCTCTTGCTCAAGCCTGCAGGACATTGTGCTCGAGCGCATCAACATCCCCTTGATGGACCCACGAGCCGATAAGACGCGTGCGATCCTTGAACCCATCCTGGAAGGGACTTTGCGAGACAAAGACCGAGGCACCCCGAGCCGCACGACCGTAGCTGTGCATTGTTACCCGTGACAACATACTTGCATCCTTGCTCGCATGGCAAGAACAACCTCCAAAGGGGCAAGTTGTAGCCGGCTGAGGATGAACAGGAAAGCTCTAGGATCACTTGCTGCGCCAGGGGAAGTTCGGTTTCCAGAAGACATGCTGTTGTTGGCCGCAATGTGCTCATCCGAGCAGATTTGGAGGCGAGCCCGGAAGCCCCAAAACAAAAGTTCTAAAATTATTCAAAACCCGAAACTCCAAAGCCCGAAAAGACTTTAAGCCTTACTTTAAGCATTACGTTCTAAACCCCCAGACCTTGAAGGCGCCCCAAGCCGTAGGGGAGGGACCGGGGCACAACCCACATGAGACTGGAAGCATTGCTGTAGCCAGCAGTTGATTCTCTAGCAGGTTTCAGCAGGTTCCTGAAGAGTGCCCAGACTTCTGCTAGGTTTATGGAGAACAAGCGCAAGGAGTCGTTGCTCTACCTGGCTATTGAGACCTTGCTCAGACTCTTGACGGAAATGTGGATGCCGTCGAAGAATTGTAGGCTGCGCACGTGCGTGCACATGTCACGTGGTAGCTTCAAGGCAGCCAGGCTACGTTCATGGGTCTTGCAGAAGCAACAAAGCGGAAGCGCTACGCTTTGTTGGCTTTGGGCAGCTTGCTGCGCTTCCCTCATACGTACGAGGCAGGGACGGCTCTGCTGCTCTGCTCATGACATGGAGTGGCGCGTCTGTAAGAAGGTCCTGGTGTTTACATGCAGGCACTGTTCGACATGGGCTTTCTGCAAGTGATGGCGAACTTTCTTTCGACTGGCCTGCCATCAGTGCACGACGAAGCGTCAGCGGATTGCTTAGTTGGGCCCACAAGCAAACAGCAATGCCTAAGCCGGAAAGCTGACATGCAGAAGCAGCAACAGCAACATGTCTGGTGAGGACACAAGTGGGCTCACGGCTCGATTGAGCACCCGAGCCCTGAGAGCAGATTCCTGGAAGAATCGTCTGCAGGCCGCCAGGAACATGCGCCTCCGCCGAAACATAATTCAGCCGTTCAACTACTCATACTAGTAGTAAAGGGGATCTGCTTGGAAACCTTCTCGAGTCAACGACCTGCACAAAGAGGTATTCACTGCTGTGTACAACAGCGCATCTTCTCCCTCCCGTGGAAGCGCCCACCTACGTCGACACGTTCATCGAGACGCGATTGTTGGCTAACGCCTCAAAGTTGATGACGGCGCTGCAAAATCACGGCGTGCAACCGGCGCATGCTTTCTGCTGGAACACTTTGCGGAGCCGAGGTGGGGACCAGCACGCAAGAGCGTTCTGAGGTAAGCTACCTGCTGCAGGAATGTCAGGACCACTTTGAAGCATGTCAAGCCGCTGACGGCCCGTATCGCCTCCAGTCCCACCATGCAAATTTGCCACAGCGGCAGCTTCTGTTTGCAAAATGCATTGCATAGTGAACGAACGGAGTGAACACAGGATGCAACAGCAGCCGATCTTGGCAAGTTCACCGATGCGCTTCGGACGTACTCGGCCTCAAACTCAGCCTGGGAAGGGGGTTGGAGGGAAATGGAAACGGGACCTGGGGCAGCGTGTCATGTCGCATTGAGTTCTGTTGTCATCATCATCATCATCATCATCATCATCATCATCATCATCATCATCATCATCATCATCATCATGTGTGTGTGTGTGTGTGGGTACTTGTGTGTGCTATATTGTCATGCTTGGTCCGAGGCTGGGGCGGCAGGTTTGCGATCGCCAGGATCCCCGGACAACGCCTCTGTGATTCTTAGTGACACCTGGCTGAAACTACATTGTAGCATCCGATGCCCACCTTCCTGTGCTGCGGCTTCACATCTTCGAAACATAGAGTATTATAACTCAGTACGACAGGTCCTGAAGACGCTTACCCACATGATTGGACGCGATGAGTTCCTTGGCAGAGCATTATCCCATCCTTGGTGTGCAAAGCCAAGCGGCATCATGGCTATAAATGCACTTCAGCTCGCATCATGCGGTCGAGTCCGATTAGTTGGGCTCAGTGCACTTAGGTACCCTACCCGAGCTGCCGAGTCTTGCCTGCGCGAAAGACTGAACTCTTCAGCCTGACTTCGCATGAATCGTCTTGTCTCTTTGTGATCTAACTCCGCTTTGCAAGTCTTCACGAGCACCAACCATATTAGGTGTTGTTCCCTTGTGAGGTTCGGCAGCGTGGGACACACAAGAGACGTTACCCTCTGCTCCCCTTCCACAAGAAAGTGCGGTTGCAGAACATCAAATGCTCCAGATTGTTATTACCTTTTTCTGTAGGGGCCTGCGGCATCTCTGGGAACCAAGGCAATTGATCTTGTATGTTTTGGCCCGTTCATCTAGTAATCCCTTCTCTTTCTCGTGCTTGTGTTTTTGAACCCGTTTGCGTTGGTACATCTCTAGTTTTTGACGTGCGATGATCAGCTCTTCGGTTCTCAACCTTCCGATGCGTCGCCGTCACCAACAAGATGCTTACATGTTTTGGCTCTCTCTTCACACACCTTTTGCTTCCTCGAAGCCAGCACGGTCTTTCCTCTTTTCGCACTTGCACAGTTTTCGGTATGCAAATGTCAAGGCCTACTTGTCAAGGGTGTGCCAAGGCCCCAACAGTTTTTCCTCTCAGTCTTGTTTCGCACCCTAGCAAAAACCGCAACAACCGACCCTTCAAAGAAACAAGTCAGAACAGCCCAGCAATAACAAATCCTTAGGCGCAAGGGTGGGGGGGCGCTCCCTCGGTTCGTTTATGTCCACATCTCGTCCGCTGAAGTAGTACACTTGACAGGACAAATGCTCACATGCTGGCCTTGTTTACAGTTTGTAGTGAATCTAAGCTTTCATGGTCTTGTTTGTCAGAAGCATTTCACACACTTTTGGCTCCGAAGCTGCTACCTATCGCAGCAATCTTGAAAGAAGAGCTTGCAGGAGCTTGCCTGACCCCCAAAGGACATTAAACCACAGAGGTTTGCACGCCTGGGCCAACATGCAGTCGGGTCCGGCTGCGCAACCGGCGCAACCCCCTTAGGGCTACATCTTGGAACGCCCGACAGGCACAAAAAAGTAATGCAAAGCACTGGGCTTTTAGAAAAACTCAAGTCAAAGGCGTAGAAGCAGGCCTTCCGATTTCCGTCAGCATCCAGTTTTGGTGGGAGTCATGGTGAACTTGCAAACGCTTACACGGAGGCGTTCAAGATGGGAACAACATGGGATACAGGCATATAGGGGTTCAGGACATTGCGGGCTTTAGATCTTAGAGTCTTGGGAAGCTTTGAGGAGCAGGCTTTGACGGTTTCAGGCTCGGAGGTATACGGGTTTGAGGAAATCTGGGATTTAGGTATCCGCGGAGGATCCGCGGGAGCTCTTGGATTTGAAGGTTTGAATGTTCGGCGCTGTTTTGGACTGCGAAAGAAGGTGAGGGAGGCCTTTGGACGACCTAGCCAATTTTGTCGGCTGGCGTCACACCGAGAATGCACCGACTCAGCTCTCCATGCCGGCATAGCAGCATGAGGGTTTTAGGGTTTAGGGTGTCGGGGTTGAGTTGAGTGTCACCTGTCAGAGCGGCACGCCAAGGAGAGCGAGCACCAGGCTCAGCGACTGAAAATGCATGCCTCCAGCAACATCTACGAGTGTTGCATCCCCGATGCATCCAACATCGCCGCTTAGCTTGGCTGACTTGAACGTCCATGTTGGTTGCAAGCATCTGACTCTCACAGATTCCTGCTGCGACTGAGATCATAACCTTCGACAACATACCGATTGGAAACGGCTCGGTGGAAATTCTGGAAGGCAATGCCCATGGGGTGTTGTAGGACCAGACGATTGCTTGTTAGACAGAAGCCTTGACATCTTCTCGTGTCTGTGTGAAAGGTGGCATTCGCCGCGGTATCTGGTCTCGCTTCAATGCGGATGAAGCCGACACCTTCAAGCCAGAGCCGAAGTGTTTCTTGTGGCGTTTTGCGGCCCATGAGCAGCAACCACCACCATGTGCCCAGGGTCACGATCCAATCTGCGACTCGACGGCATAAGGAGCAGGCTCGCTTCTTGGTTCTAGAGAGGTTGGATGAAGAGGCACGAACTGCTCGAACAGATTCCGCCACATGGGGGGGGGAGGTGGTCTCGTCTAATCACTGCTTGTGATGCATCCTGTGCTGGTATTGCTGTCTCCTTTCGGCCCACCCAACATGAGACGAGGACACTTTCCAGTGGCGGTTCAAGTATGAGTCCGAGGAGATCCTGAGTTCTGTGCAGGATCTCGAGGAGTAGCGGTGCTCTCCACAAGTCCTCTGATTCCTTGCGTTGACTGATGCTCATTCTGCCTACATGTGCTTTCTCTGATCTCCAGGATTCGGTGGACCGCGAGAACAAGGGGTATCGCTTTGTGGTCCGCCCTGTGCCGCTCTGGCGCACGAAAGGCCAACTCACACCCCTCCCCGCGTCTGAATCCGAAGTTTGCTGTGAGGTGGGACACGGATGATGAGCAGACTATTTTGGCGAGGCGTCAGCTCATTCTCGACAAGCCAGGCCGACAACCTTTCTGGACCACATGGAGCATGTCACGAATAGTTCACGCTGCACACCTCGCATTGCCCAGGCTTCATGAAGCTGCTCACGAGCTTGCATTCGCAAGCAAAGGGCCTAGGTCCAGGCGGCGAGAAGGTGGATGCCCCGAGTCCTGTATTACAATTTTGTGTCACTGGCTCAAAATGCTGCAGATTGACATGTCTTGAGGTGCAGAACGAAGTGGATTTGAAGGTTGTCATGCTGCTGTCCTTCCTGGCACAGCGAGGCCTGTTTCAGGCTTCCTACTTTCAGGATCACCCTACACAGCATGAACGCTTCAGGTGACAAGCCTCCGCATCCAGCAGCCTGAAAGCAAAGTCAGCGAAGCGTGGCAGGAGACGAACGCTTGTGTGCTGCTTTTTATGAAATGGCTCAGGCCATGATCTCGGAAGACGCAACCGTGGAGAAGATCGTGTTTCAGACTCTTGCCTGGAGTAAGGTTGAGTTGAGGTATGGGAGGTTGAAAGGGAAGAGCTTGCCGAGTCTGAAAGACTCGGCAACCTCGACACTCTGTGTTGAGCATGATTGAGCTTTCATTCCCAACGCTGCTGTGATGGTACCAGCTTAGCATGTGGCCCTCGCCGTAACACCTTGTAGGTTGTCTTGCCAAGCTTCTTGACATCTACTGGCAGAGAGCTGGTATAGAACTGGAGTAGGCATACACTGCTGCAAGACTTCAAACCAGCCAATGCGCGATGGGACAGCAGAACAAGAAGAGAACAACGAGAGCGGCAAAGATGAAGATCGTGGCCTTGTCAAAGTAAGACGTGAGACACCCCGAGACTCGCCGGAATGCTACGTGATTCTACTTCCGGTGTTCTTCGGTCTGCACCGGCACCTCTGCGCAGACAAGTGACCATAGCCGAGAAGCACTCATGCTCATCCTTACGGGGACACCAGCCTTGTCAGGTGGGTGGGCGAGGCTCGTGGGGTCCTGCAAGTTCCATCTTGTTGCTGACTGCATCCCCCCTGGCGAAGCTTTCCCGGTGCCGACGGATTTCGCGGCACTTTGTGAGAAACGAGACTTCGAAAGCAGCGAAAGGCTACATTCGAGCACTTGAAAAGGTCCCACCGGCGTGGTATCAAGCAGTGGAGGTAACACTGATTGGGATTTGTGTGGCCTGCTTCTGCTTCGGTGAGACTAATCCTTCAAAGGCACTCTTCGTGGAGTCGGAGCCGTGGTTCGGCTACAGCACCGGCGGCCTGTCGATCGAAGATGTGATCAACCTGATCTTTTGTGCCGAACTGGTGATGCGTGCCTGGGCGAACGATTTTCAAGCAAACTGGTTCCTGCGCGGAAGCTCTATCACCGACCTTGTCTCGTGTCTGCCAGTTCTAGACCGGGCCTTCGCCTTGACGCCTTCATCAGATCTTAGCTTGGAACTGACCCTGTTGCGCTCGATCCGGTTTGTCCGCATCTTCCGCCTCTTGAAATCGACGGCGGTGATCGAGGACCGCGAAGGGCGGAGGGGCAGCAGCCTCGGCCTGTCGGTGGTGCGAATCCTGGTGTCGGCCGTTGGCACACTGTCAATCTCAGCCGGGCTACTATGGAGGGTCGAGGGCCGCAATGGGATAAATCCGGCAATCAACTCCTTTGGTGATGCTTGCTTCTACATGCTCAATGTATTTACCTCTCAGGGTGCTCCTTTCCCAGTCACCAGCACGGAGGGCAGATTTGTGACGAGCGTTGCCATTGTAATCGGCCTGCTCTCCTTGCCTGTTCAAGTGAACGAGCTGTTTGCCGTGCTGCGAAGTTGGAAGACAGAGGAAGAAGCAGAAACATGCGAGGTATCCGACTCCGGTGTCACGGGGTCGGAGTCCGATCAGAATCTGCAGAATCCGGGAGGCCAGCCCACAGACTTCACAGACTTGATCCGTGATCTCCCGACAAGTGACCGATTGGGCGACAGCTCCTCTGCTTTTCTTGGCATTTCCGTGAAAGGTTTCTGCGATGAAGCTGGAGTTGGCGTAGAGGTGCTTGAGCCGCAGGTGGCTGAATCAGACCTTGTTGACTTTTTTACCGTTCTCGAGGATCCTGCAACAGCTGGTCACATTGCGGCAGACCCACGTGTTCGGATTAAACTGGCCGCTGCGCTCATACGGAGAAAGCGACGCTACAAGGGGACTTGATCTTGGCTGCCTGGCAAAGCGCAAACTTACCTGGCCCGCAATAGGGACGCTCCAACACAGTGCAGTGGCACATAGTGGCACATTCCCGTCCACAAGCGGTGGCACCGACGAACGGCCCGACGCAACGACGAAAACACGTGCTGGAATCAGGATCTCAGTGTGGTAGGAAGGAGCTGGTGTCTGATGAGCTCGGGTTCTTCAGGTGCCTGCCAAGGGGCAACAGCTGCTGTGGACGCGTTGCTCAAAAGTGCCCGTCTCAAGGGGTGTTACGCTTCTTTCCCTCCACTATCAGACCAGCACCCATGGATACCCATTGAATATTTCTTCCAGTAGTAGATGTTCAAAGCATAGGAAATTCAATTGATCTGGCTAGGGGGTTTGCCCGAACATCGTGTAAGCTGTTCTCGGAGGCTGAGCTTCCGGGGCTACTGTAGTATGGTGTTGCGGCTGAAGCGCTGACATCAACGCGTCAGGCTGGATGCCTTGGAACCGGGGATCATTCATCTCATATAAGGGGCTTCCCAGTTTGAAAAGGTACTCAATATGGGACCCCCCAGCCCCCAGATACAGCTCCCCAGGACCATGTTCCAGCTCCTGGAAACCCGGCCCAGCATCGAGAAGCAGTGCGGGGTCGGTGGCAAAAGCGCCTGGGATTTTGCAGAGATTGGGGGGGTTTATGATATGAGGGCTACCGTAGTGGGGTCCTTCTTGTAAGGGAATCCTAGTACTTAAAAATAAGCGGGTATCTTTGCAATGAGAAGCTGGTATCATGTCTGTTTAAGCTTTTGCCTTCGGAGATGTTCAGGGAAAGTCCCGCTGGACCGGCAGCACATCTCGGTGGCCCGGTTTTACCACGGCATCTCATCCAGCTCCTTGGACATCAGACTTAATGTGACGCATGACGCCGACAGGTCAAGCCACCAATGCCATGCATGTATACATCTGTGTGGATGTTTGCGTATATGTGCATATATTGTACGTGCACATACACCTGAGGTGAAGAAGGACGTCAGCATTTTGCCTACCATCAGGAGGACTGCTTTTGTCAACTCATCGAACTTTTCGCATCACCCCTTGTGGCGGTTGCGCAAGATGCCGCCAATTGGTTGTTCAGTCGGAAACCAGCTCATTCGCTTGGTTTCACGCGCCACTCACTGCGTGCACTTCTCCTAGAAAGATTCTGTAAGACCAACAATCCAACATCAAATGTTCAACCATGAGCGAGTAAGCCATGGCGAACTCACCGCAACACCATACAAACACCCATCTCTTTCTCTGGGCTTGTCATGGGAAGGGTAGACTCCATGGTAGACCGAAGATGGATGGTTTCTGCTTATCCAAGGTCTGTTGCCCAAAAAGGCTCCAAGGATGCTGCTCATTGTTGTCCTTCGGGCCCTCTACTGCCACCCCACGAAGGGCTTCAAAACATGCTTCGAGACATCCATTGCGGCCGCGTTCCGCGACTGCAGGCCGAGTACGCCCGAGTCGCCCGAGTACGCCCGAGTACGCCCGAGTACGCCCGAGTACGCTCGAGTACGTCCGAGTACGCCCGAGTACGCCCGAGTACGGCCGAGTCATACCCGGTCATACCCGGTCATACCCGGGCATACCCGGTCATACCCGGTCATACCCGGGAATACCCGGTCATACCCGGTCATACCCGGTCATACCCGGTCATACCCGGGCATACCCGGTCATACCCGGTCATACCCGGTCATACCCGGTCATACCCGGTCATACCCGGGCATACCCGGGCATACCCGGTCATACCCGGGCATACCCGGTCATACCCGGGCATACCCGGTCATACCCGGGCATACCCGGGCATACCCGGTCATACCCGGTCATACCCGGTCATACCCGGTCATACCCGGTCATACCCGGGCATACCCGGGCATACCCGGTCATACCCGGGCATACCCGGTCATACCCGGTCATACCCGGTCATACCCGGTCATACCCGGGCATACCCGGGCATACCCGGTCATACCCGGGCATACCCGGTCATACCCGGTCATACCCGGGCATACCCGGTCATACCCGGGCATACCCGGGCATACCCGGTCATACCCGGGCATACCCGGTCATACCCGGTCATACCCGGTCATACCCGGTCATACCCGGGCATACCCGGTCATACCCGGGCATACCCGGTCATACCCGGTCATACCCGGGCATACCCGGTCATACCCGGTCATACCCGGTCATACCCGGGCATACCCGGGCATACCCGGTCATACCCATACCCGGGCATACCCGGGCATACCCGGTCATACCCGGGCACACACACACACACACCCACAAACAGGTGCTCACTGTGGGAGGCAGCAGAAGCAGCAGCGACAGCAGCCGCCACCGCGGTGTTGCAGCCAATTCTTGGCTGTTTTCGAGGGGAGGGCGGGGGTGGGGGGGGGGCTAAGACTCTCTGAAGGCAACACAGCGCGCGCTTGTCGTCCGCGTGTATCTAGTACGTTCTAGCTTGCGTGCCTCCTGCCACCTCTTGCCTGTGAGGCCATCATGAGGATCGTGGACATCGCCAACAACAACACTCAGGCGGCCTCCAAGCCCGACTGCCAGCCAACTTCGCATCAAGCACTCTGCGGCTTGAATCCATCATATCCATATTCTCATATCCACAATTTTACCCAGTGGTTTTTATCTTTTTACGTGGTGCTCTGTGCACACCCTGCACTTGGTTTGCACTGCCCCCTTAAGTTCCATGATGCAACGCAACATCAAGGTTACGACGGGAACTACATCATCCGCTGCTTGACCAACTTCTCGAACAAGCCATCCAAGTGCGCCGCAACCCGCATGCCCTTTCCTACGATCCTTACAACTTACAATTCTTCGGAGGTCGGTGCTCTCTTTCAGCGTTGACAGGTGGGCCTTAACAACTTCGTTGAACTTGCTGAGACCAAAGCAACATGCTGCCGGCTGGATGTGTGAGTTTGCCCGTGGGGAGGTCGTCAGAGACCCAGGTCATCGCAGCTCCCCCACCTACTGTAGCTTTCAGCATGCCAACGCTGCTCAAGGTATGGAGTCTTTCACTTCACATCTTCCTTATGGACGAACATCAAGCTGAGCCTCCGCTTTTCTTGTTTTCTCCGAAGTCGCGGCACAGAAGAAAATTGAGATGAGCTAAGGATATGCCAGCAATTGTCTTCTATAAGGGCACATCTCCATCGGAGGTGCGAAAAGCCTGTAGTGCTTGTCCTCGTGTTTTCTTGTATTTCACACCTGCCGTCCAGGTACAGCTGGCTGTCGGGGTCGGCCATGCAACGACCGTGTCCACAGAAACAAAGGCTGCAGAAGCCATGTCCGCACTCGGCAACACTGTGCAAGTGGCACATTCGGAACACCGATGCTGGAGCACCGACATGCCTCGAAGTTAATCCACTTATATTCACGGCTACACAAGTGCTCCACAAGCAGGTGATTCCCGGCTGCCATCCCATCATTGTAAGGCCAGGCTGGAGCTACCCGTGCATGGGCAAAGAAGTCCTTATGTGCGGAGGTATACGCACGACGGGCGCCTAAAGACACTGACCATCCCCAACAAGTTCGTAGAAATCTACCGCTGGGCGCATCTGGCAGTGCACTTGGCATGCCGAGCAGAGAAATGGGGAGCTGCTGCAAAACTGAACCTCGACTCGAGGTGGTGGCCATCGATAGCGCCAGGGACCCCAAAGTTACTCTCCTGGCCCTCTCATGGCATGTCGCGAAAGCCATCGGAACACAAGGTCAATATGGCTGTGGTCATGAATGGTGAGCTCATTCACACGCACACGCTACAATGCGAGCTGATGGCCGGTGGCTCAGGGTCGGAGTGCCTGCTTCCAGACTCAAGTAATCTCAAGTACATCAAGATGAAGATGCTGCTGCTCGCAGGTGAATTTCCAACCAGGACATCAGGACACCTTTCTTGGTGCTCCACCTTGGGAGTATGGCAGGTCCACTACTGCCTCGGCTTGGGTTCTTTGGCAGCACCGGGCGGCACTCCGGACTGCGCATGACTGTGCCCTCCGAGCCATGTTGCGGCAAGCATGCGTAGTGACGCGTATCGCGACGTCTGTAGCGACGCGTTTGCCGACGAGTAGCGACTATGCAAGCAGAGAGACAAGTGAGACAAGCAGAGGTCTACCAGCTGATGTTGGTGGGTGGCAGGGCCATGGAACCACAGCACGCCAAGGAGGTGAAAGCGCGGGATGAGCTGAAGGCCCGGAGAGAGTATCCGCGCATGAAACGCAGAACAAACCGTGGCGCAAACACGCGCATGTCATCGGACTCATCGGACATGAAGCCAATCGCTTTGTGCACGTTTCGTGTTGCCTGGGTGAGGCATGGCACGACAATGGCACCGACATGCAGCACTTCGACCACAGCCGTATTGGCCTGACCGGAGCAGACGATCTTCCAGACCCAGCCGCTCAAAGCTGCAAAGACTTGTTCAAGTGATGCTTCATTTTGTCAATGCCTGCCTGTAGCATGCAGCATGCCTTGGCGAACGGTCAGGTGCATTTGCCTGGCTTGCCAGTGCAGATCTTCGATGCCCGCCTGAAGGCCGGAGGGCAAAAGCACCCGGAGTAGTTTACGTGCTGCGATGTGCCGCATCTCAGGGTCGGTCTTGTGATTCGTGTACAGTTTGATGTGTCACGCCTTGTACAAGTCCCAATCGGCAGTTGCACTATTCTGCACCCGGCTTCTTGGGTCCTGGGCTGTTTGTTCTTTGACTAACAGTGTCTAACGTAGCGGAGCCCTGCCAGGTTGCATCGGAGGAGGGCATAGAAGTGCTGTGCGACCTGCTCAAGGATCCGTTGGAGGTCGGGTCATAGAAGCTTGCAGCTTGCGGCCAGCATTGCTGGAACTGTGCTGTTTCAGGCGCAGAAGCAGGCCGCCGGCCAAGCACTTCGAAACTTGGCAGACCCGGCCGTGGTGACCAACATGCGGAAGGTTGGACTCTTGGTCTCTGACGCGCGAAGATCCCGACACACAAAGAGTGTAGACATGTGTAGACTCGTAGACTCTAGACTCTGGACGTGAATGTGCAGAGACGCAAGGTTGTCAGCGTTCTGCTGCGAAAGCCGCTCATCTGCACCTGTGACACCTGCGATTGTCAAAGTGCCCACCGTTCGGCTTCTTCCCCCCCCCCCCTCCGGCGCACTCCCTTTCAAAAGTTCAAAACGGCAAAGTAGTGAATGGTGTGCATGTGCTGGGGCCCAGGGCCTAGGGGCTCTTTTGTATACGTTTGGCTTATGCTAGGCATGAATGCCGAATGCTTTTTGTCTCTTTTGTTCTCACTTAGGACCCTTGTTTTCGGAAGTGTTTCAGAATGGGTCGTCGGCCTTCTGCAGTGGCGGTTTTTCTTGCACGGCGCACGGCGGTGGCTCTGGGTGGATTTGAACCCAGACCCACCCTGAAACCTTTCCGGCAGCTTTGCATTGAGGAGCTGCAGCCAGTCTTGAGTTATCAGTGGACCATGTAAACGTAGCATCCGAACATCCCAGATCCATAGACGCGGACAGCGGCGCCGACAGCAAGAAGATGGACAACGTCTACAGTGTAATGTTGGAGGACAGCAGACACTCAGGTGTTCACGGCTTCTTCAGGGCCTACCTGAAACCCTTGTGGCCGGTTCACAGGCGCGGGAGGCGGCAACGTTTGAGGCCGTGGCCGAGTTGGCGACAAACCTCCTCACATGGACTCCACCTCCGGGCGAGGAGAGAACTGAGTGCGTGAGTGATGCTGAATCAGCGGATTTTGGGTATTCAGGGTACCCTGAGAAACCAACCCACCCCTGAACCGTTCGCGGCATTGTAGCGACGGGGAGCCAGGCTGAGCCAGAGCGTCGATGTGCGCTGCAGGTGCTTCCCTGCTTCCCATAAAGCCCCGCAAGCTGCAAGGACGGAATTGATCGGGAAGCGCGACTGGAACTGATCAAGCACATTGTCAAGCAGCACCCGGATTCTGCCGTCACCGAGGTGACCTTCTGGCGATAAAGCCAGGCTTTTGTTAGCAACTTCTACTCTGCAGTTTGCTTGAACAGCCAGGCTCGGGCGCCCATTGTGGTGCACCAGCTTCTCATGCTCATCCACTTCCCGGAGAACGTCGAGTGCGCAGCCCAGTGGGTCAGTGAGCTGCGGAATGCACGGAAATTCACCGAAGAGGGGTTCTCAAGGTGCCTGGCCGATCCATCCGTGGGGGCGATGACTACCTTCTTCCGTTCCCCATGCCAACAGATTAAGAAGTTGGTTGTTTCGGATGCATGGGCTCTCTTTATCTGACATCTGTATTGTTTGATACATGGTAGCGGAGCGCCAACCGGTGCCAGGCTTCCTGACGTCCAACTTCACGACGGTCATTCGCACGCAGGACAGAGTGCCCCAAGCCTTCGCTGAGACACTGCCCCCCCCCCCCACCCCCGCACGTAAATTTGCCTTCAGTGAGGATCTCTTGATCAAGCTTCTTGCTGGACCATCCCCTGAATTGCGTCAGCACTGGGCTGAAGAGATTTGCCAGGCCGCGTGCAGATGTCCGTGTATCCGATGCACCATGATGTACCCGTTATCGCTTATCGCTCATCGCAAACTGCTCGAGTTTCCACCTTGCATGGGCTGTCCGTTCTCCCGAGCACTTCGAAGATCCCAGAAGTGGCAACAAGGGGCAGCGAATCATTGTTTTTGCCCAACCTTCAGGATTCTAGCCAGGTGCCGCAGAGGCTTTCGGCCTGAGAACCTTCGGTAGATCAAGCCGCCATCCCGTTTTTCCCAACAGTTCGGAAACCATGCGAGTAGAGGGGGTGAATCATGAATAGGCAGTTCACAGCCCTGGATCAGGGTGAGAAGTTCCAGCGCTTTATGCAGCAGATGATCAGACGGAAGGATGACCGTCGAATCAGTGGACAGCATCTTGCTGCTGTCATGAGTGATCTCTCGCATTTTCTGTGCATGTGCAGGTGGTGTCAGATTGCAGCCGCAGCCAAGGTACCGTGTGTTGATGAACTTTGTGCTGCAACAGTGCCTCGGCAGCTTGCGGAATTCGCATTTGAATGGAAGCAGCCGCCTGCCTGGCCTAGATGCAATCAGCGGCGCCTCATGGCCACGCTCTGCGCCATCCGCGACGATGATCTTTCAGTGGATGAGCAAGTTTTGGTAGCGCAGGCCATTCAACACGTGGAAAGTCGTGTGCCGCATGCAGGCTTGAGCCACCTGATGCTGAGTGTCGTACTCGTAGGTGCTGTACAGTTGCCTCTCAAACGTCCAGCCTTCAGCACCTTGGCCGACACACTCCTCCGCGCAGAAGTCGCAAGATTATGTTCACAAGCTCTATCCCGAGGTGGCCACCAAGCCCATTCAAGCCCCCGACACGCTTCGAAAAGCCCGAGCCAGCGAGACAGGCACACCGCGGCACACCACAGCGGGGGAACAGCCCGGGTTAGGAACCGGCACAAGCATGCGATGCATGCGCAGGTCTTGGTCAGATCATGAAGCTCCGCGTGCCCGGAGCACCAGGGCTGACCATCAAAGCAGTACCACAGGTTGGGCGGCAGGCGGCAATCACCTAATCACCTTGGCATCTTTAAGTAATTGGCTGCTTGACATACTTGGTCTCCTACGAGAGCACGGTGTGCAGGTGGGTGAGAACTTCTCTGGACAAACAAGGCTGATTGATTGGTCGGATTGGCAGGTCCGACTAGGGCATCCCAAGTTCATCAGGCTCTTGTGGCCGCATTTTGCAGCCGCGCTGTAGCCACATTCAGGAAAAGCCAGAAGTAAAGGACCCGAACGAGATCATTGTGTGGCTGGTCGCGCGCTCAGGGCAACACTGGCAAAGCTGTCCCTCAACTCGAAGCCTGAAGAAGCTGGGCAGGCCAAAACAGAATCTGCACTTCAACAGCCGGTGGAGAAGCGCAAGGACGCGCTTGTTTTTCAAACTGCTACGGCACGCTACGGCGCACCATGCGAGCTTTAAAGGAGTGCAGGATGATACTGGCCCACACGAGGCCTCGAGCATCAAAAGAGGGCTGAAGTTAGCCAGGGCGAGAGAGTACACTACACGACTGCTGGATCGAGATTCAACAATAACCTTCTGCGAGGCCGCTGAAGATGGAGCTGGCAGAATCGGAAGCTCAGAAGGCCGAGGACAAGGCGGGACTCCCTGCAAACGATGGAGCAGGGCAAAGACATGAAAGTTGATGGGCGAAATCGACACGCTGCGTTTTTGCTAATCTTCCGTGTTGTATTGACTGTATTGAAGAACCGAAAGGCTTCGTGTCTAGGTTATCTGAGGGTTCGTAGTAGAGAAAGAAGGCAAAGAAAGCCGTCATCTCAGAGAGGAGCACCGGGCAAAGAAGGACAGCTATTGGGATACCCACCTGACAGGCCGAGAACCAGCAACATCTACTGTATTTGTTGACGAACACTTTTTTCTAGCGATCAAACATGAAGAAGCATGAGTTAAATACACATGACTTTTTTCATGCCCCAAAAAAGTTCTTCGATGCCAGCTAGACATGGGTCGAAACAATAGAACATCAATGAAATGCAATGCTGGTTGAAAACTAATGACAAAACTGTCAGAATACACATACCAGAAAACAAACCAATGCAAAACCAACCGACCAAGCCAACAGAGCCAAAAACAAATCCAAATGACCAACAAAAACACCAATTTGTCGGGAACTCCTGGAAACAAGACAGACGTAAGCCCTTTTCAAGAAGAGTTCCCGATTGTGTTTTTGGTTGTTTTCTGGCTTTGATTTGAGTCTGGCTACTTGGCTTTGTACTTCTGGACTCATGCTGTCAATACGGGCCACGCCTCCTTCAGAGGGCGGCGCCACCACTGAACATACATACAGCTCTCCGACTGGTGAGGGCAGTGTGATGCTGTATTTTTGTTGGACAGGTTTGTCTGGTTTTGTTTTTGTTGCTTTGTATTATTTTGCGAGGATACTCAAGCGTAGCAAAACACAGGTGACGAATTTCGGCCCCAAACTGCAACCATTTCTTCAGTGTTGTGTTACTTCCATTCGTGTATAAAGGTTCTTTACTCTTTAACATGGTGGAAACAGCCGAACGCAGCAGTTCGATTCCATCTTTTAAGCGAAAAGCCCGTTGAAGAGATGCTCTGGGTTGCTGTGCAGAGCTTTGCAGGCGCATTTCAAGGAGCGCTACAAACACGACACGGGCGAACCCGTAGAGGTGCACTTGGTCTCACACTTGGTCGCGCTGCTGCTTGACTGGCTTGACTCGCTAGACTCGCCACTGGCGCAACGGCAGGTCTTCCAGCTGGATTTTCAAGACACGATCTACTATCAGCTGCAGTTTATGAGTGGCAAAAGGCTTGATCCCTTCCTGGTGCCTTGGCGCAGAATGCATCCCCTGAGTCAAGGGGCAAAAGGTTCTGATATTGTGCTTGGGCATGCTCTCATGCTCCTCACATGCTCCTGGCCAGCTTTTTCGGCCAGGAAAAGGACGACATCGAAATGGTGTCAGATGAGCCTCCCAAAGTCGTCATACAGGTTTACACCTTGTTGCGCCTGCAAGCATCGAAGTCTTGAGCCACATTCGCCATGTCAGGGCCTCACACAGGGCATGGTCTCGCAAGACACGTCCGACGACAAGAGCAAAGGCTGCAGAGAATGGCTTGTGAGCTTGATTTCTTGATCAGCTTTTTGGGTTTCGATGGATGCCAGGAAACACCAGCTTTGCCTTTGAGAAAGGCCCAGGCACCATTCCTTGCGGTGCCGTAGAGAAGATGTCTGTGAAAAATCATAAGCCCAGTGGTCACCAGCTGCAAAGACTCTTCCGGATCGTGTCCAGGCAGGAATGAGAGCATTGTTGAGTACATCCTGCGCCTGGTGGAAGCGATTGAGTCACGCCTCAGGAGTGCTTTACAGTAGGGCAAAGTCAATCGAAGCAATTGGAAGCTACCAGTAGTTGGGAAAGGGCGCCATGAGGCATTGGGTTGCACTCACAGGAGGGAGCTCGAGAGTGACAAGGACCAGGTTGACCAAGAACAGGACATTGCCTTGGGTTCTCTAAACAGAACTTGGAACGAGGCGGCTTCAGCCGGCATGGCCTTGCTTGCCTCAGGACGACGACAAGCAAGACGACTCCGGGAATGCCGCAAAAGAAGATCCCACTGGCATTGTCAGGCAGAAGAACACAAGTGATTTCGTTGAATCGAGCTGTTGCACGGCTCTCTGCGCACTGCAATGCAGGTTCATGAACAGCTTGCTGAAGTGGACGCGCGTGGCCAAAGCAGCTTGGATGTGAGCTCCAAAAACTTGGCAATATTTGGCAGCTGCTCCATGGAACTTCCCAGGCAACAGCCAGAAATCTAGACAGCTTGGGCGATGGACAAGTTGCAGCGGGTGGTCAGGAGTGGGCTCACGATTCGCCGGCTCTCGATACCTCTCGATGGTAAGTGTCACCTGAGCCAGTGAAAGCTGCTGTCATGTCCCGGGATGCATTAGCTGAATCTGACTCCTAGTTTGATCACGGTGCCCAGCTGGAGTGCGCGCTTTGTGCATGAGGACATCGATGCAGCGGCAACGAAGGACGATGCTGATAACACAAACGTGATTGCCAGCATGAGCTATGTCCGCCTTGAGCTCGGACTTCGCGTTCAGTTTCGACATCGCCAATGTCCATACTGCCACCTTGCGAATACTTGTGACATCTTGTGACCAGGCTTGAACAGCCAGCTGCGGCCAATTCAAAGAATCTTGGCGCTTGCCGTGCTCGCGGTCTGAATCTCAGCTGCCACGCATAAGCAGGGTGGCCACTACACACGGCACACCGAGGTTGCCACCAAGCAGCCTCACAAGTTCAGCGAAAGTATGACACGCATCTTGCAGCTCAGCTCAGATTCTGGGTGGGGGGCCATGGTGGAATGTTTGATCTGCGCGCCTATCCGCATGTGTGTGTGTGTGTGCGCATGCGTGAGCCGTCTTCGCCGGACACCGTCTCATTACTTCCCCTTCACTTCATTCTCGTGTTGTGTCATTCCGTCTGATGCACCAACAACCCAAAAAGACACCGAGCAGAGCACCAAAAACACATGTATGTACCAAGAAAGGCTTTGGAGCTTACAGCTATTAGGAATTTAGGGTTTAGGGTCTGTGGACTTTTGATACTCCGTTTAGTACGTTTAGGGTTTTTCGACTTTGAAGGTTTTGGAGCTTAGGGTTTTGAAAGTGTTCAAGGGTTCGCAGGCCTATGCATATATTTGTTCTTCGGGTTTTAAACGGTCAGGGTTTAGGGTTTAGGGCGGCTTTAGGGTTTAGGGTTTGCGGGTGTTTGGAGAGGACTTTGGGGTTCCTGGTTTTTCAGGTTTGAGATCTTCGGGTTTGGGGTTTACGCTCTGGGCGTTTTAATTGTGTTTGGTGTCTTTAGAGCTTTAGGGTTTTTTTAAGCTTAGGAGTTTAAGGTTTCGGGTTTTGTGTTTAGGGCTTGAGTGCATTCAGGCTTTATTGTGACTGAGGGCTTGCAGGATCTTTGGTATGTCTGTTCACGCTTAGGCCTTCGGGTTTTAGACTTCCAGGATGTTATTGCTTTTCGGCGTTTAGGTTTTTAGGGCTTTAAGTAAGGGTTTATGAGGTGGCTAGGGCTTGGGGCTTGGTTATTGTAGGCATGTGACAATTGTTTTGTGGTTTTAGGGCCTTAAGGTTTTTTCTGGCGTTAAGGTTTAGGAGTTTGGTGTTTCGGGTTTTGAGGTTTTTTCGATTTGTAGGGGTTCTAGGCTGGTGTAGTTTTTGGGGTGTGGGCCCTTGGGTGTTTATGGAGGGTTTTCGGGTTAATTAAGGGTAAGTAAGATTGAGGTTTTTCGGGTTCAGGGTTCTTAGGGTTTTTTTCAGGGTTGTTGGCTTCTGAATATGTTCTTTGGGTTTGGCGTCTTTAGAGTTTTTGAGGTTTGAGGCTGAGGAGTCTAGGGTTTAGGGCTTTGCGTCTGGGATTTTGGGTATTTTAAGGTTCGGCGGTCTAAGGTTTGTAGGGTGTGTTTGATATGTTTGGTTTTTAGGCCTTTGGGGTTGTCAGGGTTCTAAGGTGTAAGAGTTTCACGACTAGGGCTTCGGTTTTAGGTTTTCAGGGTTTGTCACTTTAGGTCGTGGGCTTTTTTGGGGCATGTGATTGGTCTGCACGATCTTTGCAGATTTTGAGGTTTAGGAGTTTCAGGTTTGAGGGCTTTGACGGGTTGTACGGGTGTTTGGCCCTTGCTTGGTTCTTTTGTTGTTTCTTGAGCTCGAAGTTTGGGGCTGAGTTCTTTTAGGGTTTTTTCGGGTGTTAAGGGCTCAAAGCTTTGCAAGGCTTTACGGTTGGCTTTCAGTGTTCTTAGGGTGTCTAAGGTCGCAAGGTTTATGAGTTTAGGGTTTCGGGTTTCGTGTTTAGGGCTTTGGAGATGTGAAAGGCTGTCAGGGCTGTCAGGGCTTTGGAGTTGTACAAGCATAAGGTTTTAAGTGTTTTTTGAATGTGATTGCTTTGGGGCGCTTTCGGGGTGCTTAGGGCTTTTGAGTTGTTTTGAATGGAACATTGCAGTACTCAATCAGCTCTGAAACTTGACCTGTAGTTTTGTGCTTCAGTAAATTGACAACAATTACTCTTTGATTTGTTGATGTGATTACATTTGTGATCTCACTGATTGTGTTTTCCTAGTTCAAGACTTGTGTATTATTGTACCGTTTTATGTAGTTTAAACATGGATAGTGGTTGCGCCGTTTATTCAGTTGTTTCTAAACACACTCCAGAATCAGAAGAGATAGATGATTGAACCAAGAGTCCATGCTATGCTTGCAGTGGCTTTTGGGCATCAAGTGTTTGGTCTTGTGATTCCGTTCTTGGCGTTTGTGCCTTGAGGGTTTTAGGTTTAGGACATGGTTTCGGGCTTTGGGCTTTGAGGGCTTCAGGTTTGGACTTTGTGGGCTTTTTGTTGAGGTCTTAAGTGTTTTCCATTGTTAGGATGTGGTTTTGGGCTTGGGGGTGGGGGGGCTTTGAGCATGTACGGATGTTCAGGGTTCGGGGTTTGAGATTCGTTTATCGCTTAAGGTGTTTAGGGATGTTTAGGGTATTAGTTTGCTTAAGTTTGTTCGAGGGTTTTCAGGGTCACTAATCAACACATCCCTCTGGTGAGTTCGTCTGGCCCCATGCATGCTCAGGCCGCATCCCGTTCCAGTGCAAGTGCAGCGGACGCGCATGGTGTGCGTACACGGGCGTGCGCCGAGGTGTGCGCGTGTGCGTGGTTGTGGGCGTGGCCGTGGTCGTGACCGTGTGCGTGGCCATGTGCGTGGCCGTGTGCGTCTGTGTGGTGTGTGCATTTGTGCGTGCGAGGGGTTATGTGTGTGTGTGCTAGCGTGCACATTTGTGTTGTTCCTGGCAGGTGCAGTGTTGCATGAAGCTATTCTTCAAGTTGCTTCAACAAAGTCAAACGAACCACCAATTTTCCAATTTGTTTAAGTTTTTGTGTCATACATCATGTAGCTTTAGTCGAATCTTGGAACAGACCCAAGCAACCGCGCAGCGCACAACCACACTGTACTGTAATGTAGAAGATCGGGACCAAGCCCTACGACTCCCTCAGCCTGCTGCAAAGGACGTTGGTGGACAGCTTGGACCCCACTGTGGCACAATCCATGTGCGATGCTGTGCTGCAGCTGCTGAACATACCGAGCGCCTTTGTTGCAAGCGGCGTCCACGAATGGTTGGGAAGAAGACATCGTTGATCAGCCCCATGCCCGTCAGGAAACCTGGCAAGGTTCACGCGCGCAAATGTGGAGAAGGCTTGCCTCTGCTGTCAAACTGAAGGAAAAAGTTTCGCAAGTTGCGAATCAGGTGCTTTCGTCCATGACACAAGCCTTCTACGTGCCGGAGAAAGCAGAGTGGGCGCCCTGGGATGCCGCTCAAGTGCGGTGTGCTCACCTGCGCGTGACGCCACAATGTGTGGCGATACAAAGTGTGTCAGGGCATCCCTGCTGTCCTTCTGCAACATCCTCACAAAGTGGCCCGCGTCCAAGCTCCGAGGGTAGCAGAGTGCAGGCACAAGGGCAGCATCAGTCATATATATGTATACATAGAAGTAGATAAGTACATGTATGTACCTATGTACATAGAGAGATATGTTGCACAGAGCACGAAACCCTGGCCAAACTAGGCTCAAGCCGGAAGCAAAGGACATCGCAGAGAGCAAAGAACCTGCCTCAAGCAGGCGCCGACATGAGCAAACAGGCGTGAGCTCGGTCCGCACAGAGTGCCGCTTCGAATGTGAAGGATCATCAGCCCACTGCTGGCCATCCTGCAGAAAGCCGAGACATCACAAGAGCAGCGGGCATTTATCTTCAACATCATCCGTCAAGGGATGCGCTCCCTGGTCGTGAGATTCCTCTAGTGGCCTATCTCTCACATCCACAATACGGCATGCCCTGATCTTTCAAGCTTTTCCGACGTGCAGTTCAGGCTACGAGATCGTCTCGGCGGTCTCCTTCACGTCCTCCTCGACGCAGAAAAGCACGAAGACCAAAGGATCCACCGTCCAGCCGCTGCTTCAGGCAAGGAAAGAAGCCATGCGCGCGACATTGCGACTCCCAGTGTGTAGGGTTACCTCTGCAATTCCAGACGCAACCCTTGAGGTTCTCAGACCTTTGGAGCGATCCGTGGACCGGTTGAGTGAGCTCGAAAACTTCCACGACTTGTTTCGTGATCTCTCCGCGGCTCATCTACCGATATCCTGCTTGGACAAGTGTCGAATTCCAGCTGTTCTGGTCGTAAGGTGGCCTTCAGCTCGGCATCTGTGCTGAAGAAGGTGCAGCATGGGGCAGAACAAAGGACGTAAGAGTACTCATGCCAAACTGTACGCAGACCCTGCGCAGACTGCACATGGCCCGGTATGGCCCCATACTCCCCATAAGACTGTGCGCTCTCTGGTCGAGGTGTGTCTGGTGTCTCATCCTGAAGGGCACGCAATGCTCATCGTGGAAGATGTGGTGCCCAAGCTCATGCGTGTCATTGGAGAGATCAAGGACTTCCTTCCTCGCTTCAAGCACCTCTGGCAAACACATGTAAGACAAGACTCTTTCAGTGACAAGAGCACGTGGCGGCTGCGACTGTTGTGACTGCTGTGTGTGACTGCTGTGTGTGTCTCTTCCTCCCAGGGATGCCACGGCCTTCAAGCTGGACACGCCGTCTGCCTGCATCGACCCGCAGACCCGCCCGGTGCTCAATTTGAACTGCTTACATGTTCCGTGTACGATGCAAAACGCATGTAGAATTCACGTGTGTACCAGGTTATGCGCTCCCCCTTGAAAAGCCTACTCATTCTCATTGGCAGATGCTCGCCCGACAGGCAAAGTCATTGCGAACAAATACCTCCTGTTGCCCTACGTGTTCAACACACGGCTTTTCCGCGAGCTGTGTGGAGCCATCTCTAACGTGGGCCAGTGTCTCTCGAACCTGCAGCATCTCGGACGAGAGCACTCCGCTGTGCCATGCTGTTCCCGTCTATCTGCTGAAATTATTGACCGTAGTGTGTGTGTGTGTGTGTGTTCAGAGGTCTGATCTCCTCACAAACACCAACTGCGTGCCCATTCTGCAGCTCTTGGCATATGTTCCTGGGCCTCATGAGTGGGCTTGAGTGCAAGCGGTGATGTTCTGATGTGAAGTGTTGTGTGAACTTATGGCTGCATACAGCTCTGTTTTAACACGTTATACAGGGTTTCAAAAGCTTGTAGGATCTGGGGGATGGGCTGCGCGACTTGTACAACATGCTGAAGGATGTGGAGGTCTGCAGCACGGGCTTCTGCACAGATCTCGCTCTCTCTCGCTCCCTCTCTCTCTCTCCCTCTCTGGCTCTGCCTCTCTCTCTCCCTCGCGCTCTCCCTCCCTCCCTCTCTGTCTCTCTCTGTCTCGCTCGTCTCTCTCAGCCGAAGAGCATGAAGATGTGCTCATGCTGCGCAGCATTTTGTTGCAGAAGTGGCAGATGGGCATGAAGACCCAATTTTCTTTCTGCATGCGGCACCTTCTGTGAGGTGGATACTGGCACCCGCAACATGTCGCTGCTGGACCATGTGGACACAGATGTCACGAACCTGATCGATGCTATGGCCCACATTGCCGCCTGACTTCAAAAATGAAGCCATACGCTCCCGCGCAAGCTCACGATGAAAGGAGATCACGACAGCACTCAAATTCTCAAGACCATTGCCAGGTGCACACATGCAATCGGAAGATGCATGCTCGTGTCGTGGAAGTTTCGGAGCTGCAAGAAGTGATAAGCAGTAGGGGCGGCATTTGGCCTCTTGCTGTTCGCTATGGTTTAGGCGTGCCGTCGGCCAAGCAGCTTGAAACGATTAGGACGTGCTAGGGAACTTTGCCAGTTTGCCAATCAGGTCATGTACACCCTTCTGCATTCCTGGGGGCCGCAGATGCCCAGAAAAGAGTGCAAGAAGCAAGATGTGCTGAAGGCCAGCCGCTCCCTCAGCTGCCCGGATGTTCACGAAAGGCCGTGTTCTGCTAAACAAGGTACAGTTATGCCAAGTTGTTCCCAATCAGAGTAAGGACAACAAGGCTTGACACCTTCCTTCATGCATCCCAATAGCCCTTTCGCACATGGTCGAGCCCACCCCTCCGAGGCCACGACTATCGGATTGTCAGCCACATCCTCACGAAGAGCGTCATGGCAACATCAGATGTTGGTCAATATTCTTCCCTTAGCTTTGCTGAATCATCTGAATCGCCTGAGCCCACACACACACTGCTTACCTTGCATCTGAATCCAGCGGTTCAAGGCAGTGACGATGGTCATCGTTCCCACAAGGAGACGCAGACCGTCTTCCGGGACCGTCTGGGGGCTGTTTGTGCGGCTGGCGATGTGGTCTGAAAATCCAGACAGCAGCTTGCTCCCTCTGGCAGGACTCCAGGAGTGACAGGTCTTTCACGTTTTCGCTCTGGGCAAAGACAGACAAGGATGTGAAGGCGAGCTGGTGCCCAAAGAAGACAACTTGTCAACCTTCACGGAGGCATGAACGATGTATCATGTTCGTCTATTTAGGGTTTATGGCCGTTTAGGGTTTAGGAGTTTAGGATATTCATGACTGCATGAGGTGGACCTCAAGATCGAATGGGATTGCTTCTCGACATCAATGAGCCACACGGAGCTGGCGCAGGCGGTCAAGGATGGAAAGGACTCGCAACAAGCGCAGAAGGTGCTCACGATTCCTTCTGTAAGTCCCTTTGGATGACGACTGTTTCCAAGTCCGGTTCTGACTTGCACTTGGGTTTATGCGTATTTCGTTTCAACATGTTGATGGATTCGGCGTTGAAGGTCATCGCGAGCACATGCTTCGAGGGTTGAGTGGCTCATTTCCAGCTCGCCGGAATTCACAGCTGGCATCCCCTCGACTGCACATATCACTGCATATCACTTGCAAAATAGATCGGCACAGCCGACAGGACAGGCTTCCCATAGAGGCGTCCTTCAAGTTGCTGCGGCGGCAAGGTCTCTCAGCAGAACAGGGGGCCCCTTCGGAGATCATCGTGTGAATGCAGCGTGACACAAGCATGGACAGAGTGGACAGAGTGAGAGTCAAGAGGTGGAGACTTGAGGTGACATGGCCTTCTACGCTCGCTACCGCGAGGAGCGAAGCATTCAGAACTACAAGCTGCGAGCAACGCGAACATGGGACTGGCGTGACAAGAACGACCAGTCGCTTGGTCCAAAAAAGCCACTTGAGAGACTTCGCACAAGTGTTGAACATATCTTAGCAGATGCCCCACATTGTCATGAAGATCTGATTCTGCGAATGGCCCAGCAGGGTACTGAAAATTGAGGGCCGAGACCTGACAACAAACGTTGGAATACCGTGAAAGACCACTGACTTCCCTTTGCACGCGGAGTTGCTACTGTCAAAGGCTTGGGCTCCCAAGCGCATAAGTTGCATGGGCGGGAGGCTGCCGTGGCCTTGAGGGTGTGGGATTGTGCTCCCAAATCCCCTTGCCTTGCGTGCCATTGCGTGCTCTACCAGTTTGGGCACAGGATGCCGCAGGAACGGTGCACGCCGCTCGCATAAACACTAACAGCTAACAAACCTAGGACCTACTGGTAGGATGACTCAGGCATTTTGGCAAGCCACATGCAGGAACGCAGATGTGAGCTTAGACCTTGAATTCTTGGATTCGCCCTGCGGCACAAAATGAGTCCTCTGCTCAGGACAATCAAGAACATCTTGAACCACAAGGGTTGGGCTTACTTTGCCTTCGTCATCACCGTCAGTGAGCAAAGGATCAGGGGCGATCTGAAAAAGTCACAGGATCCAACAATTCGCCGGAAGCTGAGAGAAGGACTTGGACACAGGACATGACATCAATAGTACATTGGAACTCTCAGAAAGTCATTGAAGAGAGCCAAGGTCTGCAAATGAAGCATGACGACACGAGAGCTACGGCTCAACTGCAGATTCTGCATCCTGCCTCAGTCTGCCTCAGTATCCTAGTCTTGCACCATCTACATCTACAGCATCACTGTACATTTCTATGCGCTGGTGATGTGTACCATCTCCTTAGGTATTGCATCAAGCAGACGAAGCCGTTGCAAACAAGCCGCCTGGAGATGACAAAGGCAGATGAGCAGTACGAGGTAGTGTCTGAGCACCTCGTCTAAAGAGGGTCGGAAGCAGACCAGCAGACCCCTGCTTGATCATCGACTGACGTAGCTGACATAGCTGTGGCCCAAGGGCGTTAAGGACAATACCAACTGTCTTAGTTCGGCGTCCGATTGCGCAGGGCAAGGGATGCACATTACGGATTGGCCAGCAGCAACGATTGGCTTCGGCCTGCCGTCATCATTGAACAAAAAGAACAAAGCTGGTTTGACTTGAGTCATTGAGGACATATCCTCCAGCCCTCCCGACAGTTTGGCAAGATTGTCATCACACTTGATCGCCCCAAGGCGCGGTGATGATGAGTACTCGCAGGCAGCGGGACATTTGCCTGCATTAGCAGAACCCTCACTCGACAGCACTTTTTTTGGTGCCGACTACTTCAGCAACCCAGCGAGCGAGGGCAACCCACCGAACCGAGGTTCCACCGCTGGGACAACAGTCATCGGCAATCTCAATACTTCTGAAGGGACTACAGTCGCACTGGGGAAGTCGATGAACTTGACGACCCCTGGCTTGGGTCTGAATCCAGCACAGACAACTCACCGTCAGGTAGAACGGGGTATGTCCCCAAGGGAGGTGACGTGCTTGGGTGTGAATGTGAGTGTGAGAGTGTGAGAGTGTGAGAGTGTGAGAGTGTGAGAGTGTGAGAGTGTGAGAGTGTGAGAGTGTGAGAGTGTGAGAGTGTGAGAGTGTGTGTGTGTGTGTGTTGGTGTGTTGTGTGTGTGTGTGTGTTTGGTGTTGTGTGTGTGTGGTGTGGTTGTGTGTGTGTGGTGTGTTGGTGTTGTGTGTGTGTGTGTGTTGTGTGTGTGTGTGTGTGTGTTGTGTGTGTGTGTGTTGTTGTGTTGTGTGTGTGTGTGTGTTGGTGTTGGTGTGTGTGTGTGTGGGTGTTGGTGTGTGTGTGTGTGTGTGTGTGTGTGTGTGTGTGTGTGTGTGTGTGTGTGTGTGTGTGTGTGTGTGTGTGTGTGTGTGTGTGTGTGTTTGTGTGTGTTTGTGTGTGTGTGTGTGTGTTTGTGTGTGTTTGTGTGTGTTGGTGTGTGTTGGTGTGTGTTGGTGTGTGTGCGTGTGTGTGCGTGTGTGTGTGCGTGCGTGCGTGTGTGCGTGTGTTGTGTGTGTGTGTGTGTGGGTGTGTGTGTGTGTGTGTTTGTTTGTTTGTTTGTTCGCTGGTGGGTGGTATCGGGAGGAAAATGTGTGTCTGTGTGTGTGTGTGTGTGTGTGTGTGTTTGTTCGCTGGTGGGTGTTATTCCATTTTCGTGACGGGAGGAGAAGGACTACTTGGGCTTGTACGCGGAGGCTGGAGCAGCGAGAATTGTACAGACAGAAAGAGAGGAAGAGAGAGAGAGAGAGAGAGAGAGAGAGAGAGAGAGAGAGAGAGAGAGAGAGAGAGAGAGAGAGAGAGAGAGAGAGAGAGAGAGAGAGAGAGAGAGAGAGAGAGAGAGAGAGAGAGAGAGACTGAGGACGCCGGGGCCGAAGCGTCTGCTGTGGAGGCAAAGATAGCGAGAACTAGGACCCAGCCACACTTGTCGTAGCTTTCTCTCGACTCTTCTCTGGCGTCTCCTTCTTCAGGTGTTGCGCCGGTGAACCAATACATCTTGATTTGTCGCTCTGAGGAAGCCTAACTTCTCCACCACTTCCAGATGCCAACCTCTTCGAAGCAACCGCATCCTCCGTGAATCAGCGGACTCCGTTTTTTTGCAGGCATACTCTTTGTCGCTGGCGCAGATTTAGTGTAGTATAGTTCCAGAAGTGGCAGAATGAACCTTTGTTATGTGAATTTTCTCAGGTGCTTCCCAAAGGGCTCCCGTGCATCCCCCACACACCCCCCGCACATCCCCCACGCGCCCAAAAAATCAACCCCTTATAAAATGAACCCCTTTTCTGTGAATTTTTCAGGTGCCTCCAAAGGCGCCCGGCGCATCCCCCCCACATCCCCCGCACGTCCCGCACATCCTCCGCGCATCCCCCGCGCATCCCCCCCCACATCCCCCGTGAGTTTTTCAGGTGCTTCCCAAAGGGCTCCTGCGCATCCCCCACGCACATGAACCCTTTTTCTGTGAATTTTTCAGGTGCCTCCCAAAGGGCTACCGCGCATCCCCCGCACATCCCCCGCACATCCCCCACGCATCACCCGCGCATCCCCCGCACACCCAAATATCAACCCCTAAAATGAACCCTTTTTCTGTGAATTTTTCAGGCGCCTCCCAAAGGGCTGCCGCACATCCCCCGCACGTACCCTGCACATCCCCCGCGCGCCCAAAAAATCAACCCCTAACCTGCAGCACTAGCGCCTGCTCAAATCGACCGCCTGTTGGGTCTTCCAGCGGTCCGCCGCCGTCGTTTGTGGTTGCGCGGACAGCCTGGGCCCCGTTGTAATTTTTTTCGCGGTGTTCACATTGAAGGCTGAGAAGGCTTTTAGGGTCACAGGGTTTGGAGGGTCCATAGGGTCTATAGGGTTTATAGGATGTACAGCACCAAGGAACATCCCTGAGCGCTAAAGCCGTCAGCCGTCACCCTTCAACCCAACAGAACCTCGCACCCGGAAGCTTTCCCCAAGGCCCTGCTTTCTTTTATACAAGGTGTCCCTAGTAGGCGAAGCACTGAACCCTAAATCCCACGTCTTAAACCTGAAGCTCTACTTAGATTTTGGCTCGGCTCACGGGGATTTGGCTCAGTTGAGCAGCTTGGGTGATTCAGCAGTTTGCAGCCTTTACAGGGTTTGCAGGGTTTAGGGATTTAGTTCAAACACCAAATCGCGAGACCGTCACATCAGGTTCTTACAGTGGTTTCACTGCCAATGACAAAAAAAGAAGCTCTTCTTGCAAGGCCAAGCATGGCCAAGCCACCGCAACTCGTGTGGACGGACATGGAGGACTTGGCTGGGGGACGGGGGACAGGAGGCAAGCTATGCAGTACTTTAGGGTTCGTTGCTAGGTTGTCATTGCTAAAAAACTGGTTCACCGAAATAGGGTGCTAGGGATGTCGGGGGACTGAAGTCTAAGTGATTTTCAACATGGACAAGTGAAGAACAAGGCTTTGATTGGCTGTCCAGGTGTTTGACTGAATCAAGTACACGCATCCCGACATTTTGGTCCGTGCCTGGCCCCGGTGTAAGCACGCAAACGTGTTCATCTTGGAATCGACCGCGTGCCACGGGAGGGCACGGAGCCCGGCTACGACTTTTGAATCTGAGGTGGCCCGTTTCACTTTTTCCTTCCGGCGGCAGCGCTCACCAACAACTTCAGGATATCCTCCTTAATGCATGTTTTGCTCGACGCCCTGTTGTTGGTGTCAGATCCAGGCCGAAGCATTAGAATCATTAGAAGCACTGGGAGACACTAGCGTCACACTAGCATCACTAGAAGTCTAAAGACTCGTCTCAAAACTCGTCTAAAGACTCGTCTAAAGCCTCAATCCTATGCCTTGCGTCGGGATTCCATGAGATTTGGGTTTTTTAGGCCTTTCGGCTGTCGTTCAGGGCGCTGTGGTAGGCCACTAGAGGCACTCAGAAGCCGGGACCTCCGCCGGCAGAAAACATTCACAATTGCTGAGGCATGCTTGTCAGGCGTTGCGCCTGGCACTCTTGTCACCCTTTCTGCTTCGCGTTCTTGTCAGGCATTGCGCTTGGCATTCTTGTCGGGGCTCGACCCTGTTTTGGTTTTCTTGTCGGGATTTAAGCCCGCTGTCCACGTTGCGCAAGCTTCGACAGATGTCGACGTCGCCTATCAGCCCTTGGAGTCAAAAACCTCGAGAGTTGCTTGCCCCATCGTCCAGTACCCTACCTGTTTCACGATGATTCTGCAGGGCAAGCTCTTCCTTGGTGTGACCATAGCGGCAATCATCGCCGTATCTGCAGTAACCATTGTTGTAGTGCCAGCACACACGATCTTTAGTGCCAGCGGAAGTCCCCTTTGAACCTCCTTTTCCATAGTTGTATTTGTTCCGAAACTCTGCGGCGCCGCAGGAACAGGTGGGCGCAACATTGCCGTTACCGACGCCTCACTTACATCTGTCCCCCAGGAGCAGTGTCCTCTTCTAAAAATGCGACATGGCTGGATACGTTCAGCCATCGCCCGCAACTTCCTTTTATCTTCTGCAAGATACTCCAAACTTTCCAGACTCTCAGCGTCCAGAATCCTTTTCGTCCATTCTTCAATCAAGCATCAGGAATTCCATTTTCCTTCAGAACTGAGGAGATTTTTCTCCATAGTAGTTCTTGTCCTTGTCCTTTTCCTTTTCCCCCTGTGAACATTGCAACCATCCTCCAGATGACTGCCAGTCATAGCGACCCCAATCGCGCCAACCATCGTGCCCCCACTCGGGCCCATCATCGCCCCTCCATTCGCGGCAACCATCATGCCCCCATTCGGGCCCATCAATCATAGCGCTCCGATTCGCGCCAATCATTGTGCCCCCATTCGGACCCGTCATCGTGCCTCTATTCGCGCCAAATACCCCCCAGCGGCAGTTCCACCGTGAACGTTCGTCAGCTCGGGATTTCGAATGGACAGCAGAAGGTTCCCATCGGCATCGAACCCCTCCACACGCATGCCCAACATTTTATCTCCCCAGCAGATCTGGCCTTTGTACTCATCATCAATCTGCAAAAGGACATCTCTTCCCTCATAAAGACACACCCGCACAATGTCGCTGCTGATTGACACGACGTAACCGTTCACTACATCTCCAGGCTTCAGATCTTCTTCATCCTTAGGAGAATTGATGACCACATTGGGTCGAGTACCCACATTGGGTCCTCCAGGTGCTTCCAAACCAGAACTCTGCGCCGTATCCTTGGCATCATCCGTTTCCGTTCCAGAAGGTTCACCGCCGCACTCAGTTTTTGATTCCACCGTACCTGAAAAACACTCTCCAGGTCCAGGATATTCCTCCGCGTTGGAAGAATCTTTACCCCCATTGGGTTCAGCTCCACATTTGAGGAATCCTTAACTCATTGGCTCCACGTTCCTCCGCATTCGAGTAGTCCTTGGCCGCATTGACTCCAGCAGCAATATGTTCCTCCGCGTTGGCGTAGTCCTTGGCCGCGTTGGCCCCAGCTGCAATATGTCCCTCCACGTTGGAGGAGTCCTTGGCCGCGTTGGCTCCAGCAGCAATATGCTCCTCCGCACTGGAGTAGTCCTTGGCCGCATTGGCTCTGGCTGCAATATCAATATCAACTCCATCCTTTTTTCCATCAAGATTCCTCTGCTCCTTTTCCTCCCCAGTGGAGAGGCCGTCGTTGCGCTCAGAAAGAATAGGTCCAGAATCGTCTCCTCTCAGTGCTGTATAGCCTCCTCCTTTTATCATCTTGACTCCTCTGCTCCTTCTCCTCCCCACGCAAAGGCCGTCGTTGCGATCAGAATGAACAGATCCAAAATCCTCGAATACAGCTCCTTTTTCTCGAACATCGGAATCCCTCTGCTCCTCCTCCTTCGTTTTTGAAAGGGCACCATTGTGTCCAGAAGAGACAGATCCAGGGACTTCCTTCTTTTCCAGTACCACCCGCCAGCTGTAACAACCTGCACGGTGTCGACTTCCTGCAAATTGCCAGCGGGTGGAGTTTCCTGATGCGCAGCCCGATCCGCTGTATCCTCTTCCGCAGCGCACTCCTCAATGGCACCTGTGGGATCCTTTGGCTCCAAGGCCTCTGCCATTGGTGGCCCAGTCACTACAGTTGCCTCATTGGCCCCGCTGTCAGATTCTAACAGCAACGGTGTGCGCTTCCGTGCTGCCAGAGGGCACATCTTTTCCTTTCACCTTGCTGACGGCTCTTCCGGCCATCTTGAGCCAAAGCATAACGGGTTGTTTCAACCCTCTTCTACATCCACTTACATCTCCGCAACCCTAGACAAACCCTAAACCCTAAACACTGTCTAACCTATGTATATTTAACGGCTAATGATTCGCGTTTTTCCATTGAAACTTCGCAGTTTTCCATTGAAACTTCGCGGTTTTTCCATTGAAACACCGCGGTTTTCCATTAAGGTTAAAGCGAAAAAAATCATAATGTTGTGGGATCCAATGGGTGGGTGGGCCCTAAACCCTAAACCCTAAACCCTAAAACCCTAAACCCTAAAACCTAAAACCCTAAGCCCTAAACCCTAAACCCTAAACCCTAAACCCCAAACCCCTAAACCCCAAACCCCAAACCTTAAACCCCACTTAAAACTGCCCATGAACCTCCAAGCAAGCAGTCTCCGCGTCTGAGGTGCCTGAACCCTGACTTCAGCATCATTGAGGCCCGGAGCTTTGTCAGGCTTTTGGCTTCGGGTTCAGGGTTTAGGGTTTGGGGTTTAGGGTTCAGGGTTTAGGGTAGTTTAGGGTTTAGGGTTTAGGTTCAGGGGTTGAACGTTTCAGGGGAGTTTAGGGTGTTTATGGTTTTAGGGTTGAGGAGTTTAAGGCTTCGGGTTTAAGGCAAAGCCTCCAGTGTGCAGGGGCTAGGTGGAGAGATGTTTTCGATCCAAACCTAACTCCCTGACCCCTCAAGGCCTAAGCCCTAAACCCTGCATCAACCCCCAACCTCCAAGCCCCAAACCCCGTATCCGACTATGCATGTGGTCAGTGCAGCAATTACGGCAAAAGCTTGCATCGCCAAGCACTCATGTCAAGATGACTGGCGCACCGCCCGACCGCCTCAACAGATTTGCGCAACTCGGGGCCAAACACATATGACGTCCAGGCTGCCTCGCATACCCCGGACAGTTGGTGGCACGTGGCTGACGCATTAAACTCATACTGAGCCCCAACCCTAAACCGAAGCCTAAAGCTAAACCCCCACCCCCTGAACCCACCCAAGCCCGCCTATCCCCACCTAAGCCCACCTGAGCCCACCAAAACCCACCCAAGCCCGCCTAAACCCACTCAAGCCCACCGAAACCCAGTCAAACCTACCGATGCCCACCGAAGCCTACCGAAAACAAGCTAAACTACAGCTAAACCCACCGCAGCCCATGTAAACCCACCCAAACCGAAAGACGCCAAAACCCAGCAAAACCCACCAAAACCCAGCAAAACCCACCAAAACCCACCAAAACCCACCAAGACCCACCAAGACCCACCAAAACCAACCAAAACCAACCAAAAACTACTAAAACCCGCCAAAACCCACCAAAACCCAAAACGCACCAAAACGCACCAAAACCCCTAACCCCCCGCCTTCCACCCCCGGCAGGTTGCCCTGCCCTACGCCTCCAAGAGGCTGCTGAGCAATCCCAACCCGAGCCTGAGGCCGGGGGCTTCGGGATTTTTCGGGCTTTGGGGCTTTGGGCGTGGTTAGGGTTTCGGATTTCGTATGGGGTTTCGGCTTTAGGGGTTTTCGGGTTTGGGGATGGGTTTAGGGAGCTGGCCTCAGACTATGCCCTTTGGAACCGAAAGTTTAGGGTTCAGGCTTTCGGGTGTAGGGTTTGGGGTTGGGTTTCGGTGGTTAAAAAAGGTTATAAGGTAATTTTACTTCTAGCCTTGCTTAGGGTACCTAGAACCCTACTTAGAACTACCCATGAAGCTGCAAGTAGTAGTGGTGGAAGCAGCTGCGCTTAAAGCCCCCCCGCGCAACAGGGTTGTTTGGGCGTGGGTGTTGGTCTAGGGCATTGGGGCTTCGAGTTTAGGGCAGTTTCGAGCTTAGGGTCGAGGACATTTTTTGAGGGGGGGGGTTGGGGGGGTGGTCAGAGTTTGATTCAGAGGGCTTAATCGGCTCCAACCCACCACACCCTCTGAAGCCTTAAACTTACAACCCCCGAACAGCATGGGAGCCACCTACTTGCTTGAAAGAGAGCTCCCAGTGGAACCATCATGGCACACTCTCGCGATGCCCCTGTCGCACTACGGCGTTTATCGAAGGGGCCAGTCACCATGCAGTGCTCGGTGGTGCAGGGGTGTATGATACCCTAGACCCGAAACCCCAAATCCTACACCCTAGACTTGAAGCTGCGACACTCGGTTGCCCAGTGGTGCCCTTTCTGCCCTTTTCTTGGTGCTAGGTTTCCTTCAAAAGCAAGCAAGCAACCCCGAAAGGGGTACCCTCATCGTCATATGGGAAATTCT